>CM077460.1:23839748-24369748 GCA_039654765.1 Mylopharyngodon piceus | reverse complement strand
TGTGTACACAACCAACTTATAATAATAAAAATCCACACACTCTTTAAAAAATCCCCATAAAACCTCGTTTTCATTTTCTGTACAATGTGACGTCACATTTCTCAGGCCCCACCCACAACTGCTGACATACTCTGCCGTATTAGCATAGTTTCCACTAGCGAGTTGTTGCCATTGTCTCGATGCCGGAGCAGCTGTAGTGACAAGAATGTCTCATAAGCGATTGAGGTGTTGTTGTTGGATGTAAGAGTGAACATAACAGTCTTCATTTACTCCCGACATCTGAGCCGCTGCACACGCAGTGGATTAATTTTGTTTTTGAAGGGAATACGCCACTACGGAGCCCCGCACATGACATGCAAGAAAAAAATATACATTGTGTGCACGATTTACTAATTCGTTCCCTCGATTTACTAAATCGTGCGCACGACTTACTAATTCATTCCCTCAATTTACTAAATCGTGGGCACAATTTACTAAAACGTGCGCACGATTAACTATTTCATTCCCTCGATTTATAAATCATGCGCGTGATTTATAAATCGAGGGAATGAAATAGTAAATCGTGCGCACGTTTTACTAAATCGAGGGAACAAAATAGTATATCGAGGGAACGAATTAATAAATTGTGTGCATATACGCCACAGATCTACTATACGCATGCGATTTCTGTCCCTGCTGTTTGTTCACAGACGTGTTTTTGACATAACCTTGTGTGTATTTGACAGTTTAAACATAGCAAGACATGAAAGAGAAGTTAGTTTAATCACATCTTTACTCACAAGAGTAAAAAAAGTCTGAAAGTCAACTTTCTGTGTGTGTGCTTTAGATGTGTGTGCTCAGAAAATGATAAATTAGAAATTTAAACTGATATAGCATTAAAACGCATGCAGATAATAAAGTTTCATGATGAAGAAGAACTGGAATGTCCGTGAGCGTGATCACGATATAGATGATAATCAAAACCAAGCAGATGTTTTGTTAGTATTTGACAGAGTATCTGATGCAGGCAGTAACTGTTGAAGGAAGCACTTTCCTGGAAAGGGGGCGGGGAGCAGCAGCTCATTTGCATTTAAAGACACATGCACAGAAAACAGCATGTTGTAAATATTCAAAAATGGGTATTTACAACATGGAATAATAAATGATCTGTGATGTTTTTTTGAGCTGAAACTTCACAGACACATTCTGAGGAAACCTGAGACTTAAATTACATCTTGGAAAAAGGGGTCCCCTTTAAGGTAATTATATTTGAATAATTATAATAATAATTACAATTGATAATAATCTTTTTTTTTTTTTAGCTGCAAATCAGCATATTAGAATGATTTCTGAAGGATCATGTGACACTAAAGACTGGAGTAATGATGCTGAAAATTCAGCTTTGCATCACAGGAAATATATTCAAGTAGAAAACAGTTATTTTAATTGGTAATATTTCACAGTGTTGCTGTTTTTTTTTTATTGTATTGTTCATCAATAAATGCAGCCTTGCTCAGCATAAAAGATTTATTTAAAAAAAATCTTACAAACCCCAAACTTTTGAATGGTAGTGCAAATTTTACATGATTAAACCAAAAAATAACTGTTTGGCCACAATTTTTATGCAACGGGACAGTTTAAATTACTATATTATAAATAATAGAAAGCACAAACTCAGGTTTGCTTAAACTCCACTTTAGGATTTAAATTAAATACGGTAAATTTTAAACCTAAATGAAGAGGTCAGTAGATTTGCAGTACATATTGAAGTCTTAAATGCACAGTACAAAAACAAAAGGATGGTGCAAGGTGGTACAATGGTGTAAAATGTGGCCCGTTTAAGCACATTTCTGTATGGACAACTACACAGCACACATACTCATGCTTCTGTTTGCAGTTTCTGGACGATACAAAGCCAAATGATGCGCTGTGTGCGCCTCGATAAGCCTGCGCTGAAATATGACTTATCTCAGTCTGTGTTAACTTACGATAAAGAGAACATACTTGGCAGCACTATACAATGTGTACACAGACACATACGCTGTAAAGAGACGCTAGAGAGCAACAGCTGGGGTTCGCTACAAAACCCACAATCCTTAGGGGCCTTCTGTGGCTGTGTAAATACAACGCAAAGACTACCATGACTCCTGACGCAGAAATAGCCCAGCTGTTTCCTCGGAAAAGAATCTGTGTCAAGACCGTCGCCCACTGCACATGCAGCCATCTGGCATTGACATATGCACCGTTTCTTGATGACTCCACTTACTCTCTTTTGTTTTGTTCTTTGTTCCATTGTTCTTAATCACTCTTGCCTTCCGCAGCGCTTGCTTTTTGTCTTCGTCTTGCGCTTTTCAGTGGCTGGTTAGATCTTCGCTCGAGGTCTTTGTGACGCGGTGGAGTATGTATGACTGATTCTAATCAGTCAAACTGTATAAAGGAATCAAGCTTCATTTCCCGCAGCAGATTGCTCGTTTGGGCTCGTGTCCCGGTGTGTTGAAGGCTGGAGCCTCCGGCACGTCGCTGCTCTGATATCTCTGTAGAGTCGACGCGTCTCGCCATGTGACAGACGCTGACGAGAGCCACCGACCGCTCAGATCTGTGATGGATAGTGCTAGACGTGGCTGCACTAGTAGGTTTTGACCTCTTCCTTCAGCTGTGCTGGTGCTTTGAGAGTAAAACATCTGAAGCGCTTTGGATTTGCCCTTGAGTTGAATCGTCTATCATCTCTTCATGCGGAAGAACTGAAAACATGGCATGCCATGACATTGTCACTAGTGTCAAAGAGCCAAAGGACACACTTATTGAGTCACTGTGCTGGTGCTAAAGGCTTGTCAGCAAATAATTCAGCATTTATTTGATCTTTTCTGTCAAATGAAATTGAAGATGCGTGACTTATGCTTCACAGCACAAACCCAATCAAATGAACTGTAACTACTCTACTGAAACCAGCTCAAGGTTGTTAGCTGGTGTTAGCTGGTCAGGCTGGTCTGGTTTGGTGGTTTCACAGGGAACTTGTCAGGCTAGGAGACCATCTGGCTGATCAGGAAACCATCTGGGTGACCAGAACCACTGCAGCCATTTCTTGACGTAAATGAGCTTCTTTTTGCATACTTTTCATGCTAACAAGGCCATTAAAGGGTTAGTTCACCCAAAAATGAAAATTATCCCATAATTTACTCACCCTCAAGCCATCCTAGGTATATATGACTTTATTCTTTCAGTCAAACACAATCAGAGTTATATTAAAAAATATTCTGGCTCTTCCAAGCTTTATAATGGGAGTGAATAGTAACTGACATTTTGAAGCCCAAAAAAGCACATCTATCCATCATAAAAGTAATCTGTATGGCTCCAGGGGGTTAATAAAGGCCTTCTGAAGCAAAGCGATGGATTTTTGTAAGAAAAATATCAATATTTTATAACTTTATAGACTATAATCACTAGCTTCCGGTAACATCTGTCCACGCGTTCTCGAGAGAGAGAGTTCTGCCGTTTGATGTAGGATGCAGGAGTAGCATAAGCTTAGGTGAGAGTTTTTCTAGATTCTAGTTTCTAGATTCTAGTTTATAAAGTTATAAATATCGATATTTTACTTACAAAAACGCATCACTTCACTTCTGAAGGCCTTTAAGAAACCCCTGGAGTCATATGGATTACTTTTATGATGGATGGATGTTTTTTTTTTTTTTTTTTTTCTTCAAAATATTGATTACTATTCACTCCCATTATAAAGCTTGGATATATAAAGCTATATATATATATATATATATATATATATATATATATATATATATATATATATATATATATATAGATAGATAGATATAGATATAGATATAGATAGATATATTTAATATATAACTCTGATTGTGTTTGACTGAAAGAAGAAAGTCATACAACTAGGATGGCTTGAGGGTGAGTAAATTATGGGATGATTTTCATTTTTGGATGAACTAATCCTGTAAGCTCTTGGGGATATGAATCAAATTCTGTTTTTTTTTTTTTGGCATTCTGTTTTAATGGTTTATCAAAAACTATGTTGAATCAATTGAATAATAAAAAAAAAAAAAAAAAAAAAAAAAAACTTTTAACAATTTAATGACTTATTAATATTTTAACAATAATAGTGCCCTATTATTTTTTATTTATTTATTTATTTATTTATTTTAGAAATTCTGTATGTTTTATTTTATTTATTTATTTTTTGGGGGGATTTTGCGTTTTATGATTTAATACAAATGCATTATCAAACAACAGTGGTAATCAAATAAATATATTAAACATTTGAACAATTCCTTTCAATTTTTGAAAATGAAAGGAAAACTGAGATTTACTCTTTAAATGAAAACATAAATGAAAAGGTGTGATATTGTGTGATATTCCTTAAAAATAATGTTTTGATAAACTGTATTATTTTTTATTGTTATTATTAATTTGAGAAGTTGTACATTGTACTGTACAATAGTAATATACACTGCCCGGCCAAAAAAAAAAAGTCGCTGTTTGAATTTTAATAGGCAAATACTTAAGAGTCTATGGATGGATCATTATTACAGTGATTATTATTTTTCTAGCTTGTTATATGTTTGGCATATTATTATATGTTTTTCTTTTTTAACCCTAAAAGATGGAGTGTGTAGCTTTTCATTTCTTAAACAACCATGTATTAAGATGTATCATGGCCATATTCCAGGATGACAAGGTCAAGATTCATCAGGCTCAAATTGTGAAAGAATTGTTGGGAGGGAGCATGAAGAATCATTTTTTACACATGAATTGGCACTGACCTTAACCTCAGTGTAAGTTTTTGGGATGTGCTGGAGGAGACTTTACAGAGTGCTCACCTCTTGCATTGTCAATACAAGATCTTGACCAAAAAATGATGCACCTCTCGATGGAAATAAATGTTGTGATGTTATTTCCATCAAGAAGTACATCAATTTTTGGTCAAGATCTTGTATTGACAATGCAAGAGGTGAGCACTCTGTCTACTCCAGCACATCCCAAAGACTTTCAATGAAATTAAGGTCTGGACTCAGAGGTGCCAGTTCATGTGTGAAAATGATTCTTCATGCTCTCTGAACCATTCTTTCACAATTTTAACCCTGGTGAATCTTGACATTGTCTTCCTGGAATATGGCCATGATGTGTCTTCCTACATGGTTTAAGAAATGAAAAGCTACACACTCCATCTTTAAGGGTTAAAAGAACCGTTGCCAAACATATAACATGCTAGAAACATAATAATCACTGTAATAATGATCAATTCATAGATTCTTAAGTATTTGCCTATTTAAATCCAAACAGCGACACTTTTTTTTTTTTTTTTTTTTTTTTGGCCGGGCAGTGTATTTCTGTCATAATTTCTTCAAGTTAAACTGAACTTTTATTTTGGAGGGTTGTAGTGAAGACCTTTGAGTTTCTGTGTGTATCTGATGACAGTTTTATCAAATGAAATGCTCATATAGTGAACTCTCAGAGCAGCTCTGGGGATGGAGTTCATGTCCTCATATAGTGAGAGGGCAGAAAATGAAAACACCATGAGTGTCACGCATACTTCTATATATGTAATAGATGAATCTCATTCACACAGGGACACGCAGAACATGCAGACTTAATATTTAAATAGCAGCGTTTTTGCGGTTTAATATTCTCCATATTGTGATTTGATTAAGTGTATAGCCCTACTAGCCCTGTACTAGCCAAATTCCTTGACATTCTTTGATATGCAGTAAATGACTGGATTCCACGATTCCATCTGCATTTTCTGCATTATGTAAACCATAGGGCCCTAAACAGTCCAAGTTGGAGGAATAGCTTATAGTTTGAGCATTTTCTTCAGAGTTTCTGATGTGAAATCATAGCGTTGAAACCTTGAAATCATATCCATTACTCCAAACCATCATGAGCTGCTATACGGAGGTGGCTTAATTAAATGACTTCTCTCATCAATAAATCCCATGTAGCGTGTGAGTGAGTGCACTACTTTCTGTGCATTATTAAATGAGTGCTTTACTCTTATTTACTGTACTATCGATTGCACTATTATTACCGTGACATTCCAAGCTCGACAAACACGGTGTAGACTAATTAATCACATAAGAAGGATTCAATATGCATTTGTTGAATAAACATGTTTAAAGATCAGGAAGGCGGGATTATGTGCGTCTGAACTTCTGTTCCACTTTTAGGGCAGAGTTGGGAAGTAATATTGATATTTGGCTCTTTGGATGTGGATCTACATAAAACTATGCCCTCTGGGACTTATGTTCCTTTGTGGATAAAGATACGGATTAATCAAAGGCTATGAATTTTTATTTTTCTTTAATCTTGTACAGGGATGAGCAGCAGCCAGTGCTGATGAAAGTGGGGGGAAGAGAGATGGGCTGAGAGCAGTGTTTTAAATAGTAGTCCATTTAGCAAAACTGTTCTGTCCTAATGTGCAAGTAATAGGAGACTCTTAATCTTTGTGAAAGATAAAAGAATGAATGAAGCCATTTGTGAGGGTGAGATATTCTCCAGGATGGATTACTTAAAGCCATGGGTGGGCTCTGTGCTTTTACTATCATATGTGTGATGCTTTTTGAATTTATCATGTAAATGGATATACTACTTTACTACTATTTTCAGGACTGAAATGCAATTTTTTTTAATTTTATTTTAAGGTTTATTTGTATTTCCTGATGGGAACTACTAAAACAAAACCTGCTGAGCTGCCTACACAGACACATTCCTTCTTAAGCATCATCCTGTCTACAAGTTCCTATTAGTGCATTTCTCTCTATGAATTTGCATATCGCAATGTATTGTGATTTCTTTTTCTATGAAGCATAAAAAGGAGCATGCCCTACAATGCCGCCTAGGTAGGCTGCTCACTAGGTTTTGGAACAGAGCTTAAGTCTTCTTACTCTGTGAACTCAGTAACTATTGCAGTTATAATATTTTTTTTAGGTAGCTGTTTCAGTGAATTATTCTATACAGAAAATATTCAGCCCAGAGAATTATATACTAAAGAGGCCGGCAGCGAAATGGCAAGATCTGACATTTATACTTTTACTGCCCATGTTGTCGTCTGGCATTGAAAATTCACTGTCAGGCAAAACTCTTCAGTGTCATGGCACAACCTTTTCGTCCTCCATTATGGCTCGACTTTTAGGTCTTTCAGGAATTTCACATGTTTTTTTGTTGTTGTTGTTGTTTTTTTGTTTTGATAATCATAGACCTCTGTGTTTTATTTCACTTGCTTTCTGGCATTTCTCCAAAACATCTGACTTGAGCAGACAGATAATTCATTCAACAGGATAATTCATTTTTCCCCTCGTTTTGGAATAATATACAGTGTACCTGAGTCTGAGGTCACCAGCGCACAGACCCAGCATGGTAATGTTTCAGTCTGCGCCCAGGGTCTCAGATAATAAGCTCTGGCTAGTTGCCTTGTCTTTTAGCGGGGAAGTTAATTGAAAATAACATTTATATTCAGGGATGGAATCGCTCTGGATTCCTAACTGAATTTAATGAAACCGCCCTGCAAGACGGTTCATTGGCAAACGTGAACGATAAGAATAAAAAGGGGAGAATGATTTGGCTGGTTTGAAATCCAATTTAAGATTGATCCGTATTCTATGCTATTGTGAACTTAATGTATTTAATATAATAGGGCAATTTAACAATTAAATTAAGTAAATGTTTGTGTATTTGGTTTATGCTTAACTGTCTACATTAATCAACCAAAAAAAAAAAAAAAAAAAGTAGTTCACATTAAAAAAAAAGAAAAAAAAAAAAGCTTTTATTCACCCTCACCTTCTGTTTTCCATGAAACAAAACGAGAAACTTTCATTTTCTGGGTCCATTTTCAGTGAATGACCATTAAAATTTTAGACCTTTCTTATTTATACTAAACTGTGTGGCTTTGTCCGAAATCGACCCCTATGCCGTTAAATAGGGCACTAAATAGAATTAATTCCTGCGTCTGACCAGAAAATTCATTGATCCGTTTTCCAAACTGCTGGTCCAATGTGACTATAACATAACATCATACAGGTATAAATTCCCTTTTAATTGATTATTAAATTGTTTAATTAAAGTTTATCCATGATAGAGCTGAAGATAAATCTTTTCATTACTCCTGGAGCTGCCAGTTTGCTAAGTTTCAAATGATTATTAAATAACAAGCACAAACTATGCAGAAGCTGCAGCTCTTCCGGCACACTTAGTGTCTGAATTCACTCACTCATTTTCATTCACTCCTTCAAGTGGACTATATTAGTGGAGTAAAGCAGGGAATAGTGAATGAGAATATAGGGGCCGATTTTGAACACAGCATAGCTATGTCTACAAAAGACTTAATGTAGCCCGTGAGTCTTCTCTAATGGATAGTGCATGGTGTTGTTTTTTTGTTTTTTTTTGGTTCTTTTTGGAGATTGATATACTATAAACTATGCACTGCCATTGTATGGTAAACAGTTTAGCACCATTTCTGGCATTTCTCTGGACACTGAGTCTGCTTAACCCTCTATAGTACGCAATATGATATTAATGAGGAAAAAATTATTTGTGTTGTTTATCCTGCTTAAAATTGGACACTTTAACAATATCAGTAAACATTTTCATAAATTTTTAATTTATTTTAAGTTTGTTGCCTCGAGGCAACATTGTACCACAATGGAAAAATTGAAACATTTGGCATTTTCATGTAGAAAAAAGAAATATATGTATTGAAAACATCAATTTCTTTAACTAGACACTTGAACAAACAAATTTATCCAGTTTTTAATGTATTAAAAGTTTCATATTTAATAAAAAGTAACATTTTATATCCAGCTGTTGCCCTCAGGCAACATTGTACCATAGTGGAACACAAGTATTACCAAACCATCATATCATTATGTTATTATATCAAGTTATCATTTCCATCTTCATCCTCATCTCCATCTTCTCTCTCACCCTCACTCTCTACCTGACAGATTGTCACTATGATTTCATCTTCCTCCTCACAGTATGACCCCTCATCCTCACCCTCATCAACTGCCAGTGCTACGTGTGTTTTATACCTTTTTGAAGTGCTATAGAAAATATGCAGATCATAATATATGCAGATATAGTATGTGAATTACTATTCTTATAAGTGCATTACAAAATCATGTGAAAATGGAAATATATTTAGATAATTCTAACTCTTTTCCTTACAAATATAAAACATTTGTATTCAAACCTATTATGCCTGTATGACCTTATGCGATTCCATTATGGTACAATGTTGCCTTTAGGCAACACACAGTTTTTTGTTATTTTCTCTAAAACATTTGATGATATATAATGTAAAGTTCTTGAAAACACTTCTTTACTTGCCAGTGAAGGTGACTCGTATTTTTGTGGGTGATTAAATGGATACAAACAAGTGAAAAAAGCACTTTTCATTGGAGAAAATATGGAGCCATGTGACGTGCACGTGCTGAAACAGGACACAATATGGACCCCTGTTGGTCATGTTTTGGTTGTTTTTGCACTTTTATTGATTAGTATTTGAGTTATTCTGTCCTGAGATATGTTTGATCAATCAATTGGTGTCTTATTTTATTAAAAACAAACTAAAATAGACCATGTTGCCTGGAGGCAACACCGTACCATAGAGGGAATACCCTGACTATTGTTGTTTTACTTCCTCTGGCTGTGATTAAACCGAAGATTGAAGAGAGAGGAGAGGTAGCATGATGTTATGCTAAGCTGTTGATGGTATCCGCACAAGCTCGGCCCATCTGGTGGAAATATCTAAATGTCTTAGTCTATTGTCTCACATGAGCCATGTTATCTACCATAGAGTTCCTCTGCGGAGACCCCAGGAGTGCAGCTCATGTTACCAGGCTTTATTTGTCTGAAAAGCACTTAGGTTTCATAGATATATAAGGTAGTGGTCTCAAGCTCAACTCCTGGATGGCCACTGTCCTGCAGAGTTTAGCTCCAATCAGCTCCAAATCACCTGCCTGGAAGTTTCTAGGAATCCTGAAGACCTTAATTAGCTGCATCAGGTGTGTTTAATTAGGGCTGGAGGTAAACTCTGCAGGGTAGTGGCCTCCAGGTGCCGATATAAGGGGAAAAATGACTAAAATAAGAAAGATTTGGGATATATTTGTTCTGAAGAAGACCAAAATTGGTGTGCAAACTAGTATGAGTTGCTAAACAGTAAATGCATAATGGTTGAACTAATGCTAAGTGAGTAGTCATTTAACCAACACTTTTATTCACAACAATTTATTGTACAGGGACAAACCTCCTAGGAACATCCTGGGCTTAAATTGTTTTGTCAGGCGAGATTTCAAGGTTACTCGGTTTTGTTCCATAACAAGGTTTTAATGACGTTTGGCTTTGTTCCTTAAAAAGATTTTAATGACAGTTGGTTTTGTTCCATTATGAGATTTCTCTGATGGTCAGTTTTGTTCAATTACGAGATCTCAATCATGGTCGGTTTTGTTCAGTTGTGAGAGCTCATTGACGGTCGGTTTTGTTCCATTAAGAGATTTCAATGATGGTCAGTTTTATTCCGTTATGAGATTTCAATGACAGTTGAGTTCGAAACGATTCAAACTGTTGATTTTGTTTTGTGACAAGATGTCAATGACAGTCGGTTTTCAGTGTCTGTTTTGTTCCATTACAAGATTTTAATGATGGTCTGTTTTGTTCGGTTATGAGATTTCAATGATGGTCGGTTTTGTTTCATTATGAGATTTCAATGATGGTCGGTTTTGTTTCATTATGAGATTTCAATGATGGTCAGTTTTGTTCCTTTAGGAGATCTCAGTAGCAGTCAGTTTCGTTCCTTTATGAGATCTCAACGACCGTTAGTTTTGTTTCATTATGAGATTTCCATGACGGTTGGTTTCATTCCTTTGCGAGATCTCAATGACAGTCGATTTTGTTCCTTTACAAGATCTCAATGATCTTTTTAATATCTCAACTGTTTCTCCTAGACAGAAACGAGACTGAATGGAGAACAAACTGAGACTTTTGTCTCCTGCTTATCAGATGTTTCTCCTGAAAAAAAGACCCCAGTAATCTCACATTCAAGATTCTAGTCTAAAACTGTGCTCAAATTTACCAAAATACCAAAGTTTGCAATCTAAAGTCAGGCATCTCAATATGAATTCAAACATTTCTCATCAAATCCAAGTCCAAATTTAAAATGCTATTCACATTCATTCTCAAGTGTGTTTTATTCTCTTTCTAAAGGAATTTTAGGAGAAACATCTGATAAAAAGTTGACACTAAAAACAGCACTCCATTAAATATCTATCTGAGCTATGTATGATCAACCTTCCACTGGGTTGTTCAAGGAAACAATTGTGATAACTCAAACTTACAACCTTCCAGTGTCCAGCCCATGATCTTCAACCCCTGCACCACAGCACCAACACCCAAATGTGTCAGATACACACCACACCTGTGAAATTGAGATGCTGGTTGCGTATTTAGCAGTGGGTTCTGGTGGTTGTGTTTCAGTCAGAACTGTTGTGTGTGTGCTGTGATCTCTCAGGTTTCTTCTGAGGATGTAAATGAGTCTGATCTTTATTAAACTCTTCCACCCCACGGCGCCCTGCATGGTGCGCACACCAGCGTGTTCTGATGACTCTTTCACACAAACAGCCTAACCTCTCACATACGCACAGCATGCAGAAACACAGGAAACTGCTGGCGAGGGATTGGAAATGAATCTGACGCTTTGATGCACACCTCAAACAAACGTCTAACGTCAGTAGTGATGACAGAGGTTAAATCTGTGTTGCCTGTGGACTTGACTTCCTATACTACAGCCTCATGCATAAGATCTGCTCAATATCAACCAGTGCTGACTAGTGTAACACAATACACACACACACATATATATATATATATATATATATATATATATTCAAAGATATAGTAAAAACTGTTTTCTATTTGAATATATTTTAAAATGTAATTTATTCCTGTGATGCCAAAGCTGAAATTTCTGCAGCCATTCAGTCTTTATTTGAAATAGAAATATTTTATATCGCTTTTGATCAATGTAAGACATCCTTGCTGAATAAAAGTATTAATTTATTAATATTTAAAACTTACTGACCCCCAAACTTTTGAACGATAGTGTGTTTTTAACACGTTCTTATATTTTTCTCCTGAAATTTTTAAAGAGGAACAAAAATAGACACAAATTAGTCTTGTTGATGTACTGTAGGTGTATATTCACATTCTATAGTGTGTCTGTACTTATATACAGTATACTTATTTTTAGTCCCCCTGTCTTTATGTACTCGGTGTCTGTACTGCCATGTTTTCTGATCTGAGCCTCATTATAAGCATCTCAAGTGAATCCTGTGCAAGCTGTGCAAATGACAAATAAACAATTTGACATGAACTAGAAACATGTTTTTGAGATATTTGACATTTGATTGCAGACTTTCATATCTTGTCAAATCTGAGCACAATTTGAGACATCGAAGGAGACTAGCATATCCAAAAACTTGATTTTGGAAAAAATATAATGAAAAATGTTCGTATTGAAGAGTTTTTATTTTGAGATCTCTGACTATTGATTGCAGACTTGGTATCTTGGCTGATTTGAGCACAGTTGGGGATATTATTAAAATCTCTTCTGAGACAACATGTGAGATCATTGGTGTGTGTTTTTCTCAGGAGGAAAAAATATGAGAAGCAGGAGTGTCCATTTGCTTTCTATTTGATTTCAGTTTATATTATCAGTAACACTTTATTTCAGTAGTCCGCTTTAGGCATTCTAAATATAAGTAACTTTACAACTACATGCCAACTAGCAGTCATTAGAGTATTAGACTATCTGCTTAATATCTGCTAACACTTTATTTTGAAAGAGCAAGCTTTGAGCAGTATAATTTTCCTCATGGCTATCTCTCATTCCTACATGTATTCTAACGTCCTGTAATAACATTCTACCCTGCTAATCTGTTAGCAGCAGTCCTCTGCGAAGCATGTGAGGTGTCTGTCATAACACTCTGCATGCAGATGTTGCCAGGTTTACCCAACACAAACAGACAAATTCATTTACACCTTTCAGCTACGGATGAGCACCGCACCTAATTATTGCATGAGCCAAGCAACAGGCTCCAGAAATATGTTTAGCACATGCTAATGCCAAGGGTTGAGGTGGTACCACACACAGTATGAGATGTCTGAGAGGTGTTACCAGATCAGTCGACTGCACATCAGCTGTAATATCTGCTCACACACAATGAAGTGTGGCAGAAATTATGTGCCAGCGCTCTCATCTGATTGAGGTTAAGAGGAACATGGTGTACCAAAGAAAAATGCCTTAAATTTATGCAATTTCCTGTTTGTGTTCTCTTACATGTGCCGTATCTTATACAACTGCATCAACAGGTAAGAAGATATTTTCCTTATTTTACTTTTTTAAATTAATTAATTTATTTTTATTTTATTCATTATTTTTTATTTATTTTTATTTTATTCTTAAACTTCTTTATCTTTTTTTACACTCCCCCCCCCCCCCCCAGATTTTTCTGCAAAAATCTGCTTAGTGTCACTTTTAAAAAGAGACCAACCTAAGGTCTGTATTCCAAAGCATGAATTCATGAATTATAACCATTTAAGTTATCATCTATGCTCAGAAAATGGGGTGGCAGTTAACAGGTTAAGTTCACTAATCTTTCAAATCGGTGTTGTTACTAAAAGTACACAACGTAGTAGTGCTTCTTGCTCATTTCGAGACTTGTGGTGAAAATCAAGTTTTTAATGTTGTTTATATGTCTGTGGTGTTTTAATATGCTTTAAGACAAACCATGTGCAAATTCATAAGTGAACACCAATGCTGAGTATTTTCTCTTTAAAACTGCAGTGATCTAAAGACAATGTTTCAAAAATGTGGTTTGAAATCGCTGGTGTTTGTGACGTCACAAACTACCTTGTAACAAATCATGTCAACGTGCTGGCGGGCTTTAGCATATCATTAACTGACCACGCAAGGGAGTCTCAAAAGAAGCCAGGTTATCCAGGTTTATTTTTCTGTTGATATGAAAAATCGGGTAGATTTAGCAATAATGCAGGTTTATTACGATGCTATGATGAACTGTATGCCTTTCTCCACTGACATTCTAAGTTGTTCAAAGCGTTTCTAAGGATATTGATTTTTAGAAGGCAGCTGTCTGACTCTGAGATGAAGAAAGGGAACATGGTTTGTTTAACATTAGCAACACATTATTAGGTGTTTGATAATGTAGTCAAGCAAAAGGCTAATCATATTAATTACCGTTATGTGTCCGACGTGTAAAAAGCGATACCATTGTGCAGCGATTACCTCAGTAAGTTGACCGAGTGGATCTCTGAGCTCGTGCGAGTGAGTGGAGGCGGGGCTAATTAGCATATTAATTGATCTGCGTATAATAAATGAGGCAAGGGTGTAGAGTTACATTCATTGCTATTTTAAGGCATGAAGAATTTTTTTTTTTTTTTTTTTACACAGGAAAAAAAATGTTTAAATATGTCATTTTGGTGATCAAAGATGAGTTTTAAAGGGTTAGTTCACCCAAAAATGAAAATTCTGTCATTAATTACTCACTCTCATGTCGTTCCACACCCTTTGGAACACATATTAAGATATTTTTGATAAAATCCGATGGCTCAGTAAGGCCTGCATCACCAGCAATAACACTCCCTTTTTCAATGCCCAGAAAGTTACTTATTAAGTAACTAACATATTTAAAACAGTTCATGTGACTACAGTGGTTCAACCTTAATATTATAAAGCGACTAGAATACTTTTTGTGCGCCAGAAATAACAAAATAGCGACTTTATTCAACAATATCTAGTGATGGGCAATTTCAAAACACTGCTTCATGAAGCTTTGAAGCTTAATGAATCATTTGTTTCGAATCATCCATGTCTTTATGGACCTTGCTTTGTGCACTGGTGCGCAGTCATGTTGGAACAGGAAGGGCCCATCCTTAAACTGTTCCCACAAAGTTGGGAGCATGAAATTGTCCAAAACGTCTTGGTATGCTGAAGCATTAAGAGTTCCTTTCACTGGAACTAAGGGGCCAAGCCCAACCCCTGAAAAACAAACCCCACACCATAATCCCCCCTCCACCAAACTTTACACTTGGCACAATGCAGTCAGGCAAGTACCGTTCTCCTGGCAACCGCCAAACCGAGACTCGTCCATTGGATTGCCAGACAGAGAAGTGTGATTTGTCACTCCAGAGAACACGTCTCCACTGCTCTAGAGTCCAGTGGCGGCGTGCTTTACACCACTACATCCGACGCTTTGCATTGCACTTGGTGATGTAAGACTTGGATGCAGCTGCTCGGCCATGGAAACCCATTCCATGAAGCTCTCTACGCACTGTTCTTGAGCTAATCTGAAAGCCACACACAATTTGGAGGTCTGTAGCTATTGACTCTGCAGAAAGTTGGCGACTTCTGCGCATTGTGTGCCTCAGCATGCGCTGACCCCGCTCTGTGATTTTACGTGGCCTACCACTGGCTGAGTTGCTGTTGTTCCCAATTGCTTCCACTTTGTTATGATACCACTAACAGTTGATCGTGGAATATTTAGTAGTGAGGAAATTTCACGAATGGACTTATTGCACAGGTGGCAACCTATCACGATACCACGCTTGAATTCACTGAGCAGTCTGCATGCCTAGGTGCTTGATTTTATACACCTGTGGCCATGGAATTGATTGGAACACCTGAATTCAATGATTTGGAGGGGTGTCCCAGTACTTTTGGCAATATAGTGTAGTGTGTATATATATATATATATATATATATATATATATAACATGAATTAAGTGATTAGTTTGCAAATGTTCAGTTGCAGTATGTTAGTTTCTGCGTTCTGTCAGTGACAACAACAGTGCAGGAAACACCGTCGTCCCTTTTAACAGATGAGTTGTTAATATGTACGTTGGTGTTTTCCATGATGAAAGGTGTCTGGCATCACCTGTCAGGGTGGAATTTGTGATTTCTGTTGTTTACATCCTGGGCTTTAGACGTGTCAGGTTTGATTGGCCATCCGCTACACGTCCTGTTTAACATTTCTCTCACTGAATTAAAAAGCTACTTGATATTTTCCCCGACGTCGCCTCCACAGGGTATTTAGCAACTCCATCGTAGAGAGTATAATCTGTCATCGCCAAAGAAAAGGTTTTCCGTGCCTTTTTGTCTCCGGAAACGCTTGACACAGTGGACGGGAGGGGAGATCAATGAGCTGTCAATCATCGCACACAGGGCTTGTCATTTTCCGTATGATGGGAATGAATGCAGGTGGGCACATGGGAGCTGGAAGCTGCTTCGTTTCTTGACAATCTTCTCAAAGTGGTTTAATCTCCAGACTCTTGTAGTGGTGGACATTAGATGAAGGGGAGAATTAGACAAGACTCTTGCTAATTAAGTAGCGCAGCCCTTTTCTCTGTAGAGTTTTGAGTTCTTTGTACAAACCCTTGACACTCGTAGGATAGTGGGGTTGTCTTCTTTATCTAATGAATTTCCCAGGGACCTTGAGTGCAGGTCTTTAAACAAACACAATTAGAAGTGTCAAAGCACCGGCTCTTGTTAACGCTCAGCAATTTACCACTAATTACTAGCGTGTTTTTAACCATAGTTTGATATGTACTGTGCGCACACAGATCGCGGCCTCTGTACTGTCTTGTTAAACTCTTTCTCAACCCTCTCCATCAAATAATTCCAACAATGATGGCTTGCTGGTGGACAAAGTCATTTTATTTGGTTTTAATTCAATAAGGCACATATTTTTAAGCCAATACATTATACAATAGGTCATTAGCAGGCCCTGATAGAATCTCAAATGACATTACAATTTCACAAATAATTACAAAGAAATCGCCAAGTTACACATTGAATTAAATGTGAAATAGAAATACTGAAGTAGTATTTTCTTGTAAAATGTTCTCCAATAATCTTTGTTTTATTAACTTCGAAACTTAAAGGGTCAGTTCACCCAAAAATGAAAATTATGTAATTTATTACTCACCCTCATGTCGTTCCACACCCGTAAGACCTTTGTTAATCTTCGGAACACAAATTAAGATATTTCTGATGAAATCTGATGGCTCAGTGAGGCCTCCATTGCCAGCAAGACAATTAACACTTTCAGATGTCCAAAAAGGTACTAAAAACATATTTAAAACAGTTCATGTGACTGCAGTGGTTCAACCTTAATATTATAAAGCGACGAGAATGCTTTTTGTGCACCAAAAAAAACAACAACTTTTCAACAATATCTAGTAATGGCCGATTTCAAAACACTGCTTTGAAGCTTTACAAATCTTTTGTTTCGAATCAGTGGTTCGGAGCGCCAAATTCACGTGATTTCAGTAAACGAGGCTTCGTTACATCATAAGTGTTTTGAAATTTCAATGGTTCACGTGACTTTGGCAGTTTGATATGCGATCCGAACCACTGATTCGAAACAAAAGATTCGTAAAGCTTCAAAGCAGTGTTTTGAAATCGGCCATCACTAGATATTGTTGAAAAGTCGTTATTTTGTTTTTTTGCGCACAAAAAGTATTCTCATCGCTTTATAATATTAAGGTTGAACCACTGTAGTCACATGAACTGTTTTAAATATGTTTTTAGTACCTTTCTGGGCATCTGAAAGTGTTAATTATCTTGCTGGCAATGGAGGCCTCACTGAGCCATCGGATTTTATCAAAAATATCTTAATTTGTGTTCCGAAGATGAACGAAGGTCTTACGGGTGTGGAACGACATGAGTAATTTTCATTTTTGGGTGAACTAACCCTTTAACTCTTTACAGTGAATTTAGTGGAATACCACAAGGAATTTAATAGTTGTTATTCTGATTACAATTCTACTTACAATTCTTAATACTTTACAGGAAGCATCAAATAAAATACTGAAAACAATAATATTTTAAACGTTTATTTATTTATTTATTTATGTTTATTTTTTTGTACGCTGTTTCATCCACATTTGCGGGAGAATGCAAACCTTCCGAACTGAAAATCGTTCAAATTAATTTTAAAAACAGAACTGGCTCTGAATTTTCCAACCCTACCTATCAGTAGCTGGAAACATAATCAAATTATCCAATATATTTATATAGTTATATTAGCCAGTATATCAATGAACGTGTACTTTACATTTTTTTTGGAAATCTGCTGCACGTTCTGCAAGTGCAGATTCTGTTCATGAGTGACCAATAATAACTAGTTTCAGCTTTTAGAATGAAAAAAGATTCAACTTATTGAGGCTTTTGCACATAAAAGGGTGTTGATTAAGGCCTGCAATGTTGTCTAAAGTTATTAGTGCTTTTAGAATTTTTGTTTGCAAGAAGCGAGCATGTGTTCGTTTTCGCATCCAGAGGCTATGGCCGATTTGAAGACCCGGTCTAATCCTGTCATAATGCCACTTTGTCCCCTGACATCTGCACTTCTCTCTCTCCCTCTGAGTTCCTCTCTCTTTCTTTGTCTGTCATCCCTTTACATTCACCCCCCCAACCTCATCCTTTTAGGCGAGCGACCCACATCCAGCAACGCAATTAACCACTTTGATACGTCAAGTAATTACTTCATTTTTCATGTTAAAATGCACCTCATTTAGCGCGGCACAGAGCAGCTGAGATGGGGAGGGCGGGAGAGATAGGTCAGCGGCGGTTTGAGGAGATTAGCACAAGACTCTCACTGTCTCTCATGGCTCGATGGATTCTCTCCAGAGAACATGGGAAATGCAGCGGAGGAAGTGGGATGCCATTTTGACCTTGGCAGCCAGCTGCTAACATGCACCAGAGACTTCCCCCTCGTTCCCCGCACGCAAATGTGGCCTTTTGCGAGGGGAGTGCCTCAGAGTTCCTCCCTGGGCCCCTTCACGATTTTACCCCCCATTATTTAACAAGTCGCATGCCTGCCGGGCAAGTCGAATCTGTCACCCCCTGTGGAAGAGCGGCGTTTCAGAGGATAAGAGGAACTGTGTGTGCGAATACGAGCGTGTGTGGTCCTGTTTGGCTATGGAGACTTCGTACAAGCTTTTAGTCTGTCTAAATATTTCAGTACCACTTGTGTTTGGACCACAACTTGGAACAGGACAGATTGGTATAGGGAGGTTAAATCCTTGGCAGAGTTGTTCTCTGTTAGGCAGAAGATTCATTCTCTTGATTTCTGTAATGTATTCTTCTGAGGTTTGTGCAGTAATTCAATTTGAGGTAATTGTAGCAGGAATCCATAATTAAAAGGATTAAAATGCAAGCCATTTATAGACGGCTAAAGAAGGGAAAAATCTAGTTCCTGTGATACCTCTGATTCTCCGAATTTCTCTGTCGTTGAGGTGGATTTCTCTTTTGTTTTGACACTGCTGGGAATAAATAGGGAGGAAATAACATACAAACAAAATTACAGTGCCTGTCAGTCTATAGAGGGAACAAGAACACCAACTAGTAATGGGAAATATATATATATATATATATATATATATAATATATAGTCAAACCAAAAATTATTCAGACATTTTTTATATTTTTGATATATTTTTACTAGTGGGTGCAGGACACTATAGTTCATTTATGTAAGTGAGGATAGCAAAATAAAGTAAACTGTGACATATTATACCCAAAAATTCTTCATACAGTGGACTACCAGTGAAATTGATAAAAAAAAAAAAAAAAAAAATATTCAGACACCATGTTTTGCTTCAGTGTTATCTGACATAATTTTTTTTTTTTTCTGACTCAGTTTAACTCTGAGATCTTGTCATATTTTATTACCATTTTTTTGTAAACTATAGTGAATAAACTGTATTAATGAATGAAATGTTCAAGGTGTCTGAATAAATTTGGTTTGGTTTGACTTGATTAGAATTGATAAGTCTTGACCTACATTTTTCTCTCACTGAATCTCCTATTACACTGAGAAATTATTTATAATACAGTGAACATCTTTTTGAAATAATCAAGGGATATATTTTCAACATTGTTTTTCACTAGACTAACACAAGGAAGAATAACACTGATTATTTTTTTTTATTTATATGTTCAGTAATTTGAAAACATGTTAATACATGAAAAATACGTCAATGGGATTCATTTAAGCTGACAGTTTGAACTGACTCACAGGAATGAATCAGACTTACTCCATCTGCATTTTACTGCTGACATCATTCCAAATATATTCAATGAATATATGCATATTTAAAATAATACCCAGCCCTAATCACATAACTACACACTACACTTTAAGCCTGCGGGGGCAATGCAGACTGGACACACTGCGCAGATAACATACACATTTCTCTCCTTCCAGATGTGTGGGATGTCAGTCATTTCTGGCTGTCTCTCTGTCGGTCTGGTTTACTTTCTCCAAGGGGGTCAAGAAAACCTGTAGCCTATACACCCCAGTACACAGCCCCCCGTCCTATACCATATGTCTGCTCTCCTGTGGCTATTTCCAGTTGGATGAAAGGTTGTGCAATCTTGATGTTCTCTGAGTAAGTGTGTGTGTGAAACTCATTGTTTCTAACGCTTCTCTCTCGGAGTATAAGAGCTCAGCCTCATGCGTGTGTCATGGTTCCCCGGTGGTGCTCTGAAACAGGAAGAGAAAGAGAATGGACTGATTCATTGTACAGCTGACAGAGAGATGAAGAAAAGAGGGTGGGATATGTTTTGATGTCCTTGTCTCCCAGGATTTGCCATGGATATTTGTCTTGCTTTTCCTCTGTCAAAGATTTTTTTTTTTTTTTCTTTTTTTTTTTCAACTGGCAACGATGAGAAACAATATAACACTTGTGCTGGACTCATTTTTCTGAATTTACCCTTTATATTCTACATTCACAGACTGTTTCAGACACTCTAGCTGATTTCTTTCTCTGCAGTACCAAAAATGATGCATTGATTTATAGAAACTTATAGTGGGCATCAGTACCTGAGTAATCGGAAGCGACAGCAATGATTCATCGTAAGAACAGAATAATGGTGTTTTAAAAAAAAAAATCCAACTTTTTTTATAGCAATTGGTCGCAGTGCATTTTAGGCAGTACATTGTGGTCCAAATTAGTTGTGAGATTTGTATGTCTGTCCATCCATCCATCCATCCATCCATCCATCCATCCATCCATCCATCCATCCATCCATCCATCCATCCATCCATCCATCCATCCATCCATCCATCCATCCATCCATCCATCCATCCATCCATCCATCCATCCGTCCACAAATATATCTATACATCCATCCATCCATTGATCCATTTATTCACAAATCCACCCATTCATCAATTTATTCACAAATCCATCCATCCATCCATCCATCCATCCATCCATCCATTCATCTATCCATCCATCAGTTTATTCACAAACCCATCCATCCATCCATTCACAAATCTTACTATCCATCCATCCATCCATCCATCCATCCATCCATCAGTTTATTCACAAATCAATCCATCCATCATCCATCCATCCATTTATTCACAAATCCATCCATCCATCAGTTTATTCACAAATCCTTCCTTCCATCCATCCATCCATCCATCCATCCATCCAACCATTTATTCACAAATCCATCCATCCATCAGTTTATTTACAAATCCATCCATCCATCCATCCATCCATCCATCAGTTTATTCACAAATCCATCTATCCATCCATCAGTTTATTCACAAATCCATTCATCCATCCATTCACAAATCTTACTATCCATCCATACATCTATCAGTTTATTCACAAATCCATCTATTCACAAATCTTACTATCATCCATCCATCCATCCATCTATCAGTTTATTCACAAATCTATCTATCCATCCATCCATCCATCATCCATCCATCCATCTATTCACAAATCCATCCATCCATCCATCCAACCATTTATTCACAAATCCATCTATCCATCAGTTTATTTACAAATCCATCCATCCATCCATCCATCCATCCATCAGTTTATTCACAAATCCATCTATCCATCCATCAGTTTATTCACAAATCCATTCATCCATCCATTCACAAATCTTACTATCCATCCATACATCTATCAGTTTATTCACAAATCCATCTATCCATCTATTCACAAATCTTACTATCATCCATCCATCCATCCATCTATCAGTTTATTCACAAATATATCTATCCATCCATCCATCCATCCATCCATTTATTCACAAATCCATCCATCCATCCATCCATCCATCCATCCACAAATCCACCATGGTATTTAATTATCTGTACAAAAAGAAGGCAAGATTGCCTTGAACATACATGTATTCTCAGAAAACCATGAAAAAAGTCTTTCCCAGCATGTCTCTGAGTTCAGTGGTCAGAAAATGGGGAAAATGAGAGATGAAAGCTCCTCTTTACAGTACAGTATACTCTTTAATTTATAAATTCATCAGCCTCTTTTTAACAGTATTTACCCATATGGTCTGTCACATTACATAAAGCTGTTAGTTTATATAAAATGTGCAGATGCTCTGTAAAGGTTTTTTTATGCATAATGTTTATAACATATTTAAAATGAACCAAAAACTGAAAATGAAACAAAAGCAATCATCTTATTTTGATTTACAGCGATTAAGAGAGCCCTAGTGTGATTGCAGTAGTAGTCGTTGTTGTTCCTGGCCGCTGTTTTTGTTTTGTGTAAAGGACGAGAGAACCTCAGTGCTTTCTGCTTACGGATGCTACATCAGCACTCCTGCCAAACTGATGAGAGATGGGCTGATGTAGACGCAAAGACGGCCTGTACCTACCAATCAGACCATATCAGGAGATGTCCCAACAGACAGACGCCCACGCACAGGAGCCTTCAAACAGCTGATTGGACAGTGAAGAGAGTAGAGCATGCTGGACTCTGTCCCTCAATAAGATTTCCCAAACGCCAGCAGTTGATGTTTCTTTATTCAGGCATGAAAGATAGATGAAAACACTTTGGAAACGTGTGACGTCATGTGTATTTTTATCTCATTGTTTTATGATTTGTTCATGATTGTCTTTACCATTTTCTCCAACAGATCCATTGATGCCTAGTCGCCACTCTGCTTCTCTATCAGATTCTCTGCTTGTTTTGTTGTCCCAAAGCATCTCCAGTTATTCTAAACGCTGTCACAATATTTTGAGTGGCACTGTTTGGACTACAATAATTAGACAGATGTAGAAAACGACATCATTTTCAGCTCTATTAATGGACTCTTGCTGCTTGCATGACTTACACTAGACAAGAAGGCCGCTGTATTGTGACTATTGTCGCTACTTAATGTAAGCTAAAAGAAAACTCTAAGCGTACTGTATGTGGCGTACATCAAAACTGATACATGTTATTCTAATGCTTCAAACTCACTCTAAGAGCTTCATTGTTCAGAGTTTGCATTTCCATAGCTCCGGAGAGCTAGTGTTTTCAGATATATTTCATTCAGGTCTCAGATATATGCTTTGATTTTAATCTCATTGTACATCTAAGAGAAATAATTGAGAAATTATTTTTTCTTATGGCATGGTCTAATTTCATTTTCAATTTTAGTGTGCTTTATTGGCATAAAAATGTTTAATTAAAAAGTTATATTTAGATGCATTTGTCTCACATTTGCATATAAATATACAAAAATGGTGCAAACCATCATACATTAGTAGTAGTAATAATACTAATAATGTATGGTGATTTGCATTATTTGTATGCAAATGCATTAGCAATCTAGATAATAATAACATTATTATGAAACAATTCAGTGTACTTGAATAAAAAACAGTTACAAAAAGGAAGATATACATACAAAATAATGATATAAAAATAAATTAGCAAAAGTTAAATAGTTAAAATTGAGATTAGCAGTAGTAAAATAGTAACATTGATTTAGACAGTCTCATGTTTTCATCTGCTTCTTCTCTTCTCACACAAATTTTCTCAAGATTTATGTACAGACACACAATTAGGCCTGTCAGATAAATAAAGTAATTGACACTCGTCTCAGAATTAGCACCAACATTTGTATTTTTGCAGCTAACAGGAAGACTAATAGGGAGACATTCAGAAATCAAAGCAACATACTGACATCCATCAGATCTAGTTAATTCACATCTTCAGGCGCAGTGAAGCAGATCTTTACAAGCAACTGCAGTTCTGCTCTTCTCAGTACAAAAATCAGATTTGTCAATAAAAACAATTTCTCAAGTGCAGATTTTCCTTGTGTCCTAGTTTCGCTGTATCGCTCTTGCAAAAAGGGCGATATAATGTATAGTTGCACAGGATGGATACATTACAAAAGAACAAGTGTTTGTGTGTGGAGAGAGAGAGAGAAAGAGAAAGAGAGAGAGAGAGAGGGAGAGGGAGCAATGGCCCCTCAGGACCCGCTGTTCCAGCCTCTCTGATGCTCTTGTCAGCTGTAAAACCATTGGCCCTGTTATCACGGGTTCCTTGGTTGCCAGGGGAGACCATGTTGCTACATTGACGAAACGTGTTAACACTGTGTTTGCCCATCACGTCGATGCGGTTAAGCACCACTGCTGAATATAACCTTGAGTTAAGTAACAATATCAGGACTTCATTCTCTGTCTCTTATTGTTTTCATTTTTCATCTCTCTCTCTCTCTGATGGATCCTAGAAGCTTTTTTTTTTTTTTAATAATAATAATAATAAAATATATGTATGCCGAAACCCTTCCTACTTAGATTGTTGCATCCTATAGGATACTAAATCACAAATAAGAACTCTTTAATATCTCAGTTGTTTTCCTGGACATAAATGAGGTTAAATGGAGAGCAAACAGTCTGCAATCAAAACTCAAATATTTCTTCTCAAATTCTTCAAAGATAAAAATTATTTGAGCTGTGCTGTGCGCATTCATTTTATAACCTTTTAATAATCATTTTACTACCATTGTCTCATTTTTTTGTCTCCTGAGCTTTTACAAATAATTGACTCATAAATATGCTTTGCTTACATTTCACAAATGTGGCCCATTGACTCTACTTAAAGTCTTTATCAGTTCAAGATTCGCATCCAGAAAGGTGCTTCAGAGAGGTTAGGTTTGTATGGTATGTGGTGGCCATTTTGGCTCAAACTAGGGGCATACATATGTATGTGTGTATGTATATGTATATATTTTCTGAAGGTAGAATGGTGGCTTTTTGCCTTTATAATCTCATTTTGTTGCTGCTCTGGCCACTATCAACACTAGCAGGTAGTCAGTGACAAGAAAGCGAAGAAGCTGTTTTTTGAAAAGTCTTAGCTGTTAGAGGGTCTGGAAAATTAGATAAAGGAATGAATTGTGTTGGTGAGACTTTGTGTGTCTCCAGATGTGCATAGATGGACAGGTAGATGCACTAATTCAAAGTAAACTTTCTGACTGGTGCTGTATGTATGTGAGTTTTGCACCAACTAACAGTGCCACTCATCACTGTGCATACCCACAATTCCCTTCATCCCTTGAGATTTGAATCTCACCATATGTTCCATACCGTCACGCAGACTCAAATTATTTATCATGAAACAGATGTCATTTTCCCATTGAGTTTGAATTGTTGAGCTCACAATATAGTTTGTTTTCAATTTGTCACACATAATTCATAGAACGCAGCAACAACAGAACACGATATGTATAGTCATGATTTTTTAAAAGACATTAATATCACTTTTTTTTTCTGCTAGAGTAATATTTTGATAGTCAAAATAAATCATAATTGTTTTAAAGGCATTAATATCGCAAGCTCTTTTTTTTTTACCCTGCTAATCTTTTTCTTCTAAATAAACCATAATTGATATATGTAAGTGTAAAGTAATTAGGGGGAAAAAACACATTTCTTCATCATTTACTGATTCTCATGTTGTTTCAAAAACATCTTACTTGCTATTTCCAAGCTTGAGAATTCGAAAATGCCAAAAAAAATAAATAAAAAAAATCCACCAGAACAAAAGCACCATAACAGTCTTTTGAAGTCTTTGTGATTTAAAGGCATACTTCAAGGGTCACTTTAAGGATACTGTTGGACCTCTAAGGGTACGATTTTAGCACATCTTTTCTGAGAGTGATCCAACCCTGAATGAAGTAAACCTGTATGACCTTCTTCTATGGAACACAAAAGAAGATCATAGAGGTTTAGAATGACGTGGGTGAGTAAATGATGACAGAATGTTCATTTTTGGGTGAATTATGCCTTTAAATCATTATTTATTTTAAATTTCCCCATCCATAGTAGCTCTCAAATATAATCTGTTTTTTTGCGCACACTTGACCCGGTGCACCAAACTTGACATCGTTGTTTCTATCTTGTCTTGTGAAGAGATGCACCAGGTTCAAGGTTTGTTTGTGATGGGCTGTGATGTTATATCCCATTTTTGTTTGCTGTAAAATATTAAGTGGGACTGATGTCCGTGAAAGCCTGCCAGCACTTGGAGCTGCACACGTTTCAGAGATACATACTGGTGTTTGCTGTCAGCATTGATCAGCTGGATGAGTGAGAATGGCCCAATGCGTACTCCAACAGCCCTGCTGGTGTGTAAGTGAGGATACGCCATGCTTCTCACTTCCCTGATGATTTTGCGATGGGGAGAGTTTGGCTTCACACTTATATGTACACATCCTCTCTCATGTGATTAGGTAATGGGCACCTTAGCTGGAAGGAGAACATATGAGCAGACACTTATTTGGAAGCACCTCCACAAAAGTAGATGATGATCCACAAGTCAATGTGAAAACATTTTGATAATATGATTATTTCAATCATGACAACTCTCAAAATAAATTTAGCATGTTATTGAATAAGGCAATGTTAATGTATTTGGTCTTGGCGGACTAGATCTTCTATGCTGTGGCAGCAGAGCAAGTATGGACTTTCTACTGATAATAGATACACAGAGATATGCTGCTGTGAGAATGAATAAACAAAGAAATCCCGTAGCAGATCTAGACAGGTGGAGCTGGGGGAGGTGGAGGGTTTCAGAGGAACTAGCGCGCTGCAGGACTAGCCTACAGCAAACACTGAACCAGACTATTTAAATGTTGAGCAAGCAATCTCATTGGCTGCAGGGTCAGCAGAGGCCAATCAGTTTGTGCCTTGCAGTAATGATGTAATTGCTTGCAGATTGCATGCAAAAGAGCTATCAGCCTGAACCCTCTAGAGTTTCATGACTGAACTAGATATTTCAATAAAATCAAATAAATGCAAATAGTTAATAATAAAGTATGCTATGATTTTTTTTTTTTTTTTTTTTTTTTGCATGCAGAAATCTTGTTTCTTACCTTTTTCATTTACTGTATGGCTGACAAATATGCGTTGCATCAAGTTTAGAAGTTTGTTGAAACTGTGAAACTGTGTAATTTAAATATATAAATCTTAAAATTTCTGCCTAAAGGTTTTTTGAATGTATGATACATGCACTTTTTACAATCTAATTCATTCATGTATACAATAATTCCTGATAGAGAAACACCCTCATGTTTGTCTCAATGAATATCTTCTCATATCTGTTCTCGTAAAATTGGTTGCTATTACAGTTTCACATTGACTTTAAACTCACCTGAAAGTTAACATTTGCAAATCAAAGGTTTGTTCTGTGGCTTTGGGTTTATCCTCCTTGATTTTCCTCTGGATTGACATTGATTAAGAAATAATATGTGGGGAAATGAGGCCAGCCTCGCTGCTGTTGATTGGTTGTTTATCTACTTACTCAGGCAGTTTTTGTCTTTCTGTTTCTGCTGATATCATTCTGAAGAAAGAAAGATCAAACACCCTGTGAGCGTTTTGGTGCTTATTAGCAGTCCCTGAGCTGCTGCTAGCAGCCTTGGTCAATTTTGTATGCTGTCGAGAGCTTTTCTTCGAGGAGACAAGCCGTACCTGAAGTGCTCTTTTATGTAGACACAGCTGAAAGTACAGGGTAAAGCCCCAAACCCCAAAGCAAAAGTAGGAGTCCAACCAATAAGATGACTTGGTGTAAGTATTTGATGTGTTTGTGTGTGTTGGTGCCTCTGAATTGGCAACTCATCAATTTGTGATAAGACTTTTAAAAGCTATCTTAATTTTTTTTTTTTTTTTTTTTACAGCTGATAGCTGTAAGTATTGAGATTAGGGTATGCTAGCTTTTGATTTTTGCCCTTTTTGTAACTTTTGTTTTATTGAGAGATAGGACAAAGAAAGGACCATCTGAGACCAGTATGAGATGGTTTAAGCTAGTGCTAATCTAGCACCAGCATCGGAATGATGTTGAGCATAACTTAAATGGCAAAATGATTTCAGCAGCATAGGCTTTTTTTTTGTTTAAGAAGTTAGCTGACAATTTGTTAGTTAAAGCATACACAATATACTAGTATAAAGAAAGTTTTCTACAGTCAGGGCTTGACATTAACTTTTTTGTTCACCAGCCACTGTGGCTATTGGTTTTCCAAAGTTACTAACCACTCAGCATTTTCACTGGCCTAAATTTTGACATCGATACCATCGGGGATAAACTGCCATATAGATATTTTTAATATTATCTTTTTGTAGTATTATTTTTGACAACATTACATTGCATTTAGTTTATTATTTCAGTTTATTATTTGTAGCCTTTTTAAAAGACTACAATTGGGAAAAAATGCATATATAAAATTCAACCCGCCTAAGTGGCTGCGTTACACACCACTGCTAAAATCCACCCGGGTTGTGGCGGGTGTTAATGTCAAGGCCTGGCTCAAATCTTCAAATGTTTGGGTTTTATTATTATTGTTGTTATTATTTCTTTTCTTTTTTTTTCATTTTCTCTCACCAGCTAGCTTAAATGTTAACATCACGCTGCACACGACATAATAGAGTACCTCCAGCATGCAAACAATTAAAAAAAATGCAGTTTAGTGCGTGAGGATGCCAAGGAATAATTCTGAGTGTAAAAGTAGGCTATGTCAAATAATTATTACAATAAGTTAGGCTCCACTGTGTAACAAGCAAATTAAAATGATATAAACAAGATTCACAATATGAAAAGAGGAAATAAAACATAGTTTGTTAAGAGCATGACTCAAACATGCCATTAATGGGCTTATTCAAGTCCTCTTTTATTTTTTGAGTTATTTTTATCCATTCCGCATCTCCCACATATGTGTGTTTTAGCAAGGCGGTCTGTGTTACAAGTTGGTGAATGAAGATACTTGCCAGGTTACGTGTCACTGCTCTGCTTTATTAATTTATCCAGTGTAAAACCCGGACACTGCCACACAAATGTGGCTTTTTGTTAATGACTGTCCTACTACAGGATTTAACACAGAGTAACAGCTCAATACCAGTTACAAAAGACACTGTAACAGTCTGTCATAGGCAATTCTTGTTGCATTTTTTTCATCAATTAATTTCTTAAATTATCCTTTGACTATGTTCTCGCCCACCATCTAGTGGCGAAATTTTTTTTGGGCCCGATGCCAAACTTACTTGCTGACCCCTGCACTAAATGATCAAAAGTGACAGTAAAGACATTTATAAAGTTACACACAAGTTCTATTTCAAATAAATTCTGTTCTTTTGATCTATTCACCAAAGAATCCTAAAAAACAAAAAATATCACAGTTTCCACAAAAAAAAAAAAATTAAAGAGCACAACTAAAAATCAGCATATTAGAATGATTTCTGAAGGATCATGTGACACTGAACACTAGAGTAATGATGCTGAAAATTCAGATTTGATCACAGGAATAAATTACATGTTAAAATATATTCAGATTTATTTTTGTTTTGTTTTTAAAACTATACCAATATTTTATAATATTACTGTTCTTAATGTGTTTTTGATTAAATACGGTTTGATAGGCAAAAGAGAACTCTTTTAAAAAACATAAATATAAAAACAATAACCACACTGACCCTGAAATGTATATGTCATTTTTTTGATTTGTAAAGACATCAATATTTTGGCGCAATTCATATTTGTCTATGTACATTTGACTAGTGCTGAATACTTTGCACAGTGTGCAAATTTTAAGTATGCATGCAGGAAGTGTCACATTCTTGGATGACCTACTACATTTTCTGTATACAACAGAACACACTAGACTAGCGAATCTGATTAATTTCATTATCACAATTTAACTAGACCAGCCTGACTATATAGTGGAAACCAGTCCAGTAAACTTAAGGCTGTTTTTTTGCAGCAGGCTGCTGAATAGTCACATCACTTCAGCAGTGAGGACAGTGCTGACATTTTGTGTTGAATTCAGAGCTTCTGAATTAATGATCAACACTGTAAGTTCTTGTTTGCGCTAATCCCTGATCTCTAATCGCACAGGGGTCTCGCTAAACTTGTGACATCTCTAACTTATGACAGGAACATGACAACTGTGAGTTCACGCAGACTAATTGTGGACGTATCGAGCCACACTGACATGATGTATAATTTTCCACACAGAGAGAAATGGAAGGAGGGCAGAAGAATGCCGTGTTGGGAAACGGTTTGACAAAGTGTGACAATGATGGAATCCGACTTCTCTCTTTGCTCTGGGCCTGCTGCGATAGAGGATAGCAGGTTGTTTGCACGTTCAGCGCAGCGCTGACAGGGATTATCGAGGGGAGAGACGGAGGACGATTGCAAAGAGCTGTTCTTGCAATTCAACTCGCTGCACCGTGTTTTCTTCTCTCCAGCACATCCTGAGCGCTGCGCTGACACCAAAATAGACCGCGGGCGCTTGGATGTTTGGACGTTTCACACAGGTGTGGGCATTTGACGAGAACGCATATAGACCGGGCTGTGCTCTTACGCTGCGTGACCATCGACTGAAAATCCAACACCGTGTTCCTGGAAGGACCTTTAGCCCTCTGTGTGCTTTCATTGTAGGCAGTGAAAAGCATGCGTGATGCTGATGTGAATATTCCAGTGACCTGCCGTCCCTGGGCACTAATAGCGTGATATAGCGCATCACACTTTCTACCGGCTCTCGCGAATAATCGAAAATGATTACAGTTCAGGCTAGAACAGTGTCAAACTCTTTTGAGGTTCATGATCGGATTGGACAAAATGTTACCTTAAGTTTTTTTTTTTATTTTTTTTTTTATTAGGCTGTTATTATTTGCTCCTCTACTAGAGCTTCTAAACTCCAGAATCAACTTCATGCTAGTTTAATAACCAATAGTGGGGTAAAACAGAAGAGAACATATAGAATTTACTGATTTCATTCACCTGAGGCCTTTAGATACATATACATATGAAAGTGCTAATTAGGAACTATTAATCAAAGAATAATGTTCTTCAAAGAAAACCACTCACTGCTCTTGGCTGGATGACTTTAGCTTTAATAAATCATCTAAGTTGAATAATAACACAAAGTTCGACCTAAAAAATGCTCTGCAAGTTTAATTACAGACCTGCTTTTCAGGCTCCAACAGCACTGAATCAGTATTTATGTATCATATCTAATAATCACTCAGTGGAGACTTGGAAACAGTAATGAAGTTGACTTTTATAATGTTATTCCTTGTACTGTGCCTATTACCTTTTATTATTGACTTAAGCGATTTGCACAAACTTCAAAGTGGGGTTGGAAATGCTTTGCACTGGGACCACAGATCCAATTTCACAGATATGCCGAGAACCAAATGCTGCACGTAATTAAAAGAAAGTGCTATGGCTTTAAGATGAGAGCAGAGGTTTTTGTGTCTGTCCTGCTGTAGCTAAAAATAAAAAGTTTATGAACATGGAAATGGATGGAAATGTTTTTGTAGCATATTTTACTTTAATTTGTACCTCAGATCATTCCGTGGGCTGGATTGAACTCCTCCAAGGGCTGTATCTTTGATACCCTAGTCTAGAAGAGAGTATCATGGCAGATTGAGCTAATTAAGAAAACACAAAGGAATTAAACCAGGGCTAAGAAATAAGTTTGGCTGGTTAGCACGGCCTCATTAACCCCTGCTGGTAGATGCTGTAACTACACCATCTGGTTCTAAAAAGCATCTCTGTTGTCAGCCGTTCAAAATGACTGTATTCTGTCAAATGGAAACGCAATGCAACCAAACTACACTACCCTTCAAAAGTTTATGGTTGGTAAGACTTTTTTTTTTTTTTTTTAATTTTTAGTATCTGAAGTCTCTTCTGCTCACCAAGGTTGCATTTATTTGATCAAAAATATAGTAAAAACAGTAATATTATGAATATTTTTACAATTTAAAATGGTTTTCTATTTGAATAAATTTTAAAATGTAATTTATTCCTGTGATGCAAAGCTGAATTTTCAGCATCATTACTCCAGTCTTCAGTGTCACATGATCCTTCAGAAATCATTCTAATGTGCTGATTTGCTTCTCAATAAACATTTCTTATATTATGCATGTTGAAAACAGTTGAGCTGCTTCATATTTTTGTAAAAATCATGATATATATATATATATATATATTAGGATTTTTTAATTTATTGTTTGTAACATTATGTCTTTACTGTCACTTTCGATCATTTTAATGTGACCTTGATTTTGAAGCCAAAAATAATGCATCCATCCATAAAAAAAAATAATCCATATGACTCCAGGGGGTTAATAAAGGCCTTCTGAAGTAAAGCGATGCGATTTTGTAAGAAAAATATCCATATTTAAAACTTTAGATAGTCATATACACCTAGGATGGTTTGAGGGTGAGTAAATCATGGGATAATTTTCATTTTTGGGTGAACTATCCCTTTAAAAACTCAATCAAGGCAAAAGAGACTCCCTCTGAATATTGTTGAATACTGTTTTTATTTTATTTATTTTTTTTAATATATGAGTGTTTTATCTACTGTTTGTATTTTGTAACATTTTATTTCTGTACTGCCAATTATTTTTTCAGATTTTTTTGTTTTAGTTTTGTTTTTTGGAGGAGCCACTGGCCTCCATTTCCAAACATGCCTTATTTGTCAAGTACCTCCTTAAAGTTTCAAACAACATTAGTTTGAGAGAAAGTCACAATTAAGGGATCTGAGCGGCGAGCGGGTGTTCAAGCAGATGCTGAAATGTGCGTTCTGTGGAGAACATGAGCCGTGTCTCCACTCCTGGCTGTCAGAGGCACGGCTGCCATGCGTTGCAAAGACAAACTCAGCCTAATAATATTTAATCATAACAGCGCTCTGAGCAACACAACAGCAATCCAATATTCCTCCGCTCTTTTCCTCTCTCTTGCACACTCGTTCTGTGTCAGGTGTGTCAGTGTGCGATAGATTAGAGCTGTGGGACTAGAATAATGGGGTTTAGCTCATAATACGATTGCCTGGATTTTAGTGGAGATTACATATCTAGTCTGCATGACCAGAGAAGAACCCTTTAACACAGGTAATTCCATCAGCTTTCGTCAGGTTTCGGTGTATGTGTGCGTTCAAACACACACTGTGATTCGCCACCAGGCAGAAATGTGGCCACTTAAGCAAGTTCAAGATTTTATTTTATTTAACCTAGAAAGTTTTTAATTGGATTTTTTTTTATTTTAAATAAAAATCCATTGTTGTAGCAGCCTTAAAACATGTAAGACTTGGAAAAAGCTTTGTTTATTGTTCAGAGAACGATAAAAACCTTTAAACCCAACTCTTGAAATTGCATAAAACCAGATAAAATTTGATTAGAGCTTGTGATTTTGAGAAAACTATTGCTATTTTTGAGTGCAATATGTGTCAGATGATTCGTGAATGGTCCGTGGGCGGGACGTCTGAGGTTGAGACTACTTTCTGCATAACAATTGTTTCATAAAAAGTTTCTTGGATCTTTGAGCCGTACCACATTTACACACTCTTCTCTGTCCTTGCCAAGTTCAACTCGCCTACATATTAGACCGGCGTTAATTCCCTAGGTTGGAAATTTTAAAGCCGGGCTCCTGCAGTAATTGCAGTTCCTGATAATCTATAAATCATAGCTGTGAGGTCATCTCATAAGCTTTTATCAGCCCGAGATTAAGGAATACTCACATTTGCACCCCTCCTTCTTCTGTTCATCTCATTTTGAGGAATACTAGCCGCTGGAAAAGATTGATTATTCTTTCTTCACAACAACGCATTAGCTCTTAACATGTAATTTTGTCGCGTCCAAATGAGGGCAGGGTTATTTGCGACTGAGAGCAGTTATCATACCAAGTCTCGAGGATTGTTTCTTAAGATAAAATGGTTAAATGACAATAAAAAAAAAAAGATCACACCAGTTATTAAAGCAATTTTAAACACTCTCTGAGGTTTAGAGCCAACATGAAAGTGCTTAGAACTAACTTTTCTTTAGTAATCTGACATACTGAAACAGATATTCAAAAAGAAAATGTATTATTAGAGAGGAGAGGCATCAGTCAGAAAGGAAAGTTATTATACTTTAATGAGAGATTATGATTGCAGCGCTCCTGGGAAGAGTGAACACGACTGAAGAGAGCCACCTCCGCTAGGTTTGCCCGCATGCTTTAACGCAACAATCTCGTAAAGTAGCGTTATGATAACCTTAATTTAATTGCCATAAGTATCGATATGTAAAGCTTGGGACTGTTAATTAGCCTGACATGGCTGACTTGTTTTGATTTAACGTTATTTCCACCAAATCGAATGTATTTTTTATTCCAAATACAATTTGTATAATGCTACTAACATTACCATTTTGCCATTATGTTCACTCAGTTTGCTGGCGAAGATTATGTAATCTGCACAGATTTAGTGAACATACTAAACTCATAAGTCAATATCAATATTAAATATAGCCGAATTGAGCAGTGCCTGAGCATTTCTGGCTTACTTCAACACAATGGAAAAGGAAAAAAAAAAAAACACCTAGCAACGATGAAGCACATCTGCCAATTTTTAGCAGACCCTGGCCAGATATGCAGGCAGCGATCAAAATGAGTAAATGACCTTTGAAGCTTCAAATAAAGATTGGATGACATTGTTATGCCAGTAGGTGGCGACCATGTGACTGTTAAAATGTATTTGATAGAGATTCGTTCAAAAACTCCGGACGAAACAAGTCTTTATTAATTTCATGATTTATTAATTTCAAATGATTTTTTACATAATGAATGCATTTAAAATAAATATTTTAATAGACCCATTGTAATATTTTAGACATTTATAAATATATACTCATTATAACATTAAATAGAACATTTGGTCAGAACCTGTTATTTTTTTTAGTTGTCTGTTGTTTTGTTTTTAGAATTGTGGGAGAACCATGTACAGATTTTTTTTTTTTTTTTTTTTTTTCAAATCCAGATTATCCACAATCTTAAATTAAGATTAAAAGAATATATAATATATTTGGCATCTAACTTATACCATTAGCACTGTACAATCTTAAAGACTAGGATGAAGTCTTTATGCACCATAACAAGGCTTTGGGACAATCATAATGCATTATAATCCAGGAAGTTCTGCGAAGTTCTGCAAACCACCCAATCCACCAACCACCCCTTTGCCTGCTTTCTGACACAGATTTCGGACTGCCCTTTCAATTTTGTTTGCCCAACTTTGCAAATATATTGTAAATATTGAGTATTTGGGAATGTAAGGAGTCTAACGCCTCTTTTTGACATCTGTTTTTGGTTAGGGAGTTAGGTTTGTTTGGGTTAGGGTTTAAGAACGAGGTTTAAAAATATGAAAGTTTTGTTTGTTATTTTGCCCTAGTCAGCTCCTAAATCAAGAGTCCCAAATTAAGACAATAAATGTAGTATAGAGACCCCCTCATACGACATCATTGCAAAATTTGGTTGTGCGGCAGACAGATCATCAGCTCGATTCATCACAGACAATTTAACGCTTGACTGCCCTCTAAGTTGAGACACATTGGTCTGCCTAACAAGCTGGCAGCTCTGTGGCAATGAACATGACACTGATGAGGACTATGCAGGGATCTTTTATTCTGTTTAAAGCATGATGATATTTCCAGCTTTCAGCAAGAGGAATGTTGTCAGGAGCAAAATGTTTCCTGCATTTTTTCTTTTGTTTTTTTCTTTTGTTTGTTTTAATGGTAGATTTAATGCTAATGTTCTGCTAGGGGGTTCGAGAGACCACAAGACCTTTTCATCTCTTTACCCACCATTGACGGAATTTTCTGTCATTTATGACACCTCTTCCCCGCCATTGTTTGAATTTACCGGTAATCTGTGTTTTCACTGGTATATGGTATGGGGCGCTATTACACATCTTTTGAGAGAGTACAGAATCTCTGGATCAAAGTACAGGTGAAGAAGAAGCAGAAACAAGCGATAGAAGCTTTGCTTATGTATTAGGGCTACACGATATATCGTGATTTATCGCAAATTTTGTCGCACGCAATTTGGCAAAGGCTGCGATTATTTTATGCGCAGCTTGTCAGAGCTGTATGGCTCTGTGATCAGTAGTAAATGCTGCTCCATCTGAAATCCAGAGGGCGCTCTCGCACAGAAACTCCAAATATGCCCTGCCGCAGAAGTAGATAAGCGTCATTACAGGAAATCCCATGTGCATCACGTGATTTTTTTTTTTTTTTTTTTTTTTTTTTTCAAACCAGTTCACATGCTAAGATTTTCTGATTGGTGTGCATACTGTATCGGTTTTCTATATTTTCTTTGATGTTTTGTTGCCAAATTATTCCCAAACAGAACCAGCATCAGCACTTTGGGTAAAAGTCAGATAGAAGGCTATGTTTAGTTTGTGATTAAACAGAGGGTTAAAGCTCCAATGATATATGTAAAATGGGTTTTAATCAGATCAGGAGGATACAATGAAAAATTCTGAAGGGAAAATAAGAGGTCAAATTTTTAATTACTATTATTTTCACCAATTACTTTATAGAATCCAAAACATAAATACACTAAAGTCATTCTCAACTGAATGTGATGGTTAAAAGAACAGATAGAGAATAGTAAGGACAAAAGAAACACGCCCTCCTGTATAATCTTACTACATGAATGAGTCTAGTTTTTACTCAAATAAATGGTCTGAGATATTACCATACTGGTGCATAATTTTGGGTTTCGATGCATAAATTCATGCTGCCTATTGCCTGGAGATGGAGAGCAATGTTTCATACAAACAGCAGTTTTCTGCTTCAGAGTGTCTGCAATGAAAAAGAATCATGCATTGTTATTTTGTCCTTGAAGGGAATGGTTTCTGTATAAATCTACAAAATGAGACTTTTCTGCTTCGAAAACGTTTTGAGGAAAGGATTTTCTGTGGTGTTTTGTTGAACAGATAAGAGCTAGCAGCTGTCTAGTAGCTTGTTGTAGGTTGTCACTAGTAGATGTTACAGTGATGTTTGGTGATGGTCTGTCATATTTCTGATATGAAGACCCTCACACAATTGTAGATTGAAGTGGATTTGAAATAGCTTCGATGTGGTGTTGCCAGACATTCCAGGACATCTTATTTCTTGTTTCAACCACATTACAAAGTAGTGTAAATGAAATTGCGAGTAAAATTTGTCTTGTTTTCTCAGGCTGTAGACAAAAATCAACTCAAGGCAAGGATTAGTCAAAAATGAATGTGCAGTTGTGTTTTGTGTGTGAAAACATTCATCACCAATTCTTTACCACAATAAAATGCCTGTAAACAGGTTTGGTGGAATGGGTAGGTTCAAGGGTGGTTTAAGGTGAAGGGAAGGGTCAGCGATGTAATTATAAAAATTAATTACAGCAGGTATTTTTTAAATATAAGTACAATATAAAAACATGTTGGAACACAATAAGTGCATTGTATGAAATGATTAGTTAAAATGTTAGTACATAGTAGTTAAAGACACCTAATATAAAGTGGGACCAATTCTTTTAACATTAAATAAAGCACATAATCAGTACCTGAGATTATCATTGTCTGATTAACTCTGATTAACATTGATATGGTGTTAAACACCTAACTTAAGCAAAACTAATATTTTTTTTTTATAACAAAGTAATGCAAAAGTAGCTCAGCCTTTACTTTCCAGAAATAGTAGTGAAAACTAGGGTAAATTCATACTTTTATATAGGAGAAATGCAGTTCGTCTGGAATTCTCTTTCACTGTGCAGAAGGACAGAGAACTGTTCAAGTCAGGCAGTATAGTGTGAAATATATTTGGGAAAAAAATAGACATAGTGACCTTTCAATGCATGCAAAAAGTGTAAATTGCAAGTTAATATAGACCTACATGGCATCTAAAGTGGATCCAATTTGCTTATGTAAGTGTGATTTCTGTGACATATAAAATGAATGTATATATTTACATTAATTTAAGAAGATATCCGCACTGCCAGAGTGTGTCACATTGAAAGAAAGCTGGCAGTGCTAATTGTAATATTTTAATGTAAAAGGGCTAGTTCAGCCAAAATTAAAATTTGCTGTTAGTTACTTATCCATGCTGTTATTTTTTTATTATTATTATTTCAGTGAAACAGTAAAAGATCAACCATAGAACAACAGTACATTCTTAGTGACCACAAGTGTAAATCTTCAAAAAGGAAAATGAAAAAGAAAAAACAGTAAACGTATCTTAGAAGCACTACTGTATAATTTTGGAAAACTATTATATGAGTCATATGAACATTTTTGATACTTTTTTGATGTTTTTGGTCCTTTTTGAAGCTTGACAGCTGTTGTTACCATGTGAACTGAGTGAACATGATGTTCCTCATTTTGTGGTTTTAACTATAGTTACTTTAAAGTGCCTCCATTGTGCTATTTTTAAGGTTTGTAATTTTGTTTTGGTCTCCAACAATAGATTTACTTGCATCAAAACTCAAAAAAACACTTGAGCCAGAGTCTGAAAAAGTGCGTGTCGGAATCTAAACGCTTATTACCGTATCTGAATTTCAGCTCCAGAGGCTTCTTCAGCGATTGATACACAGTGATACGAGCAGTAACAATAGTGTCATTTTTTCTTTGGAAGTTGATGCAAAGTGGATTTGCAACGCTGAAAACAGCGTCTTCTCGACATGTCAACAACATGAACCAAACTCTTCCAGACCTCAGCTACAACTACAGTGTTTGAGGAAGGGTCAAAGTAGATGTTGTTCGCGGGCAGCCAATGAACACTGGCATTATGCAAATTTGTTACTTTGTTAAGTAGGTATGTAACAGGAAGTGAGTCTGGAATTGCTGGCGACTCGTTTCAGCAGTTCAGAATGTATTATTTCTTTTAGGAGACAATAACTTTATTTGTTGTGCACTTTGATCTTTAAAACTTTGCAGACCTTTTACATTCACAAACAGCTAAATTACACACTGCATGAAATGTAATATTCAAAAAAGCATAATAAGGGCACTTTAAGTCAGACCTCTCTACTCAAAGTCTCTGTTCCGTCCTGTTACTGCAATCAGTAGATTGAAGGCAAGTATCAACTCTGCTATATCCTTTATAGCGGTTATTAAAGATGGTTAAATATTGCTTCCCTCAGGTAATGCGGATTAAATGATGTACTGTGTGCAGGTACACTGCAAGCTGAAATTACAATCGTTATGTAGTGTATGGGGGAAGGGAAGATGGAGAGCTCATGGTAATTACGCTGCTGAAATAACCAGATAGGGTTTTATTACCAAATTTCTCCAGGCGGCAGCTAATGATCAACATGGGGGGAAAAAGATCTTCTCCTCTTAGCCTCTTTCCTCACCAGCTCATTCTCTGAAATGTAAACTGTCTGCTAATGTGAATGGACACTTGTTGAAGAGACTGTTTTTCCATTTTTAAGCATTCTCAGGCTATAGTGTTAAGTGCAAATGACGAGCAGGGGGAATAAAGAAATAGCCTTTATACTAATCAGTTGATCTCCACCATGTCACAACACTGCTATAATATGTGTGCATATGCAGTGTTTGCAAATGTCTCATAAAGGGAAACCAGAGGATCATTAAAAAAATAAGATAAAATAAATTAAAAAAATAACAGACACATGGCATTTTAAACATGTAATTGTCTTTGTGAATGTTTATTGCTGAACACTAAGGCTACATTTATTTGATACGAAATACAGTAAAACAGTAATATTATATATTATTATATTATAATATATTATATTATTATAATATTATATAATATATATTTTTTTGTATTTACTTCAACAGATGACAACCAAAATCAAACCCATAGAAGCTTGTGAACAGTTTTGAAGTGGCTGCGTGCAAGTTATGCTCATTCACAAGCCGAGTGAGAGTCATACTTGCAAATGTAATTTTAATTATTAAACCACAACAAAATACAAAACTTTCAAAAACACTCAGTAATGTGATTATTTTATTGAGTGATAGGCAGTGGGTTGAATCAGTGACATTATTAGATTTACTATACGGCGTCTTCCCGTCACCTCCTCAACCTGCATCCCTTAGTGTATTTACACTTAGAAAAGGCGAAAATTGTATTACACCGTCCAGTTTTTTCCCTGAACGATGATGGGAGTTCCTATTGCAATTCTTGATTCAGCATAAATTACCTACAATGGTACCATTTTTACAATCATGACAGAAAATCAAAATACTGCCCTTAACTAGTCACTAGTCTGCTAGTCACTAGCAGAAAGGAAGTGCGATATAAACAAACCAGACTAGAACTGAACACAGCTTCCGGCAGCTTCACATTCTCTATATCTACCACCTCAATAGCATGCAAGTCTTTCAATTCAGTAGAAAAATCGCTCCTCTTCATAACATAAGGACCACGTCCAACATATGTTGTGATTTTCTGTTTATACCTTTCTAAACCAGCACAGTACAGACTTTCCTCCATCTCATCCATAACTTTCAATTCTTGCCCTCCACCTGAATTTCGCGCGTCACCAGAACCATGTGATTGCAAACAACCTATGGTCTCTTTTGAGGAGCAACTAACCACTGGACTTGTCATAATTTGCCAGGTTAGTAGCACCAAACCTTTAAAGAACAGATTCAGAGTGTTTTTTTTTTTTTTTGAGGCACTTGGTAGCAAGAAAACTAGATAGTTAGGAACGGTAATATTATGTTTTCTTTACTTTTGGATGGAAATAAAGTTTCACAAACCTACACACATTTCCACTATTTTGCTTTAGTGTTTTCTGTACAACCATTATACGAATTAGTTCCAAATTAATGTACTATTATGGTATACATTTCTTATTTTTTTAACCTATTTAGCCAGTCTTACATCCTGTCCAGAATGAAATGAAAGTCTAAATATATCAACAAGTCTGGTTACACTTACTCGCCTTTACCTTACTCTGTTTGAAGCATACACACAAAAAAACATACACAGTCATAGAGCTTGTTTACTGCTCATTCTGCACTACATCTAGAGCAAGCGTGAATGTTATCCTCCTGCACACAGTGACACACACACATTTACGTGTGCACATTTGCCTGTTCCCTGGAGGTGTCTGACAGCAGCCAGAGGGCTGCTAAAGGGCCTTAAAATTGGGAATGATGTGGCTGGAACATTTTCTCTCCCTCTCTCTATCACAGATGTGTACACTCTTCATTCCTTCATAACGGCAGTTCCTCAGTCATTGCTGTTTATCTCATGTCTTATGGGCCAATATGCATGTGAACCAGCTGCAATGCTTTTAAACAACATGTCTGTGTGAGTTTGAGTGGGTTTGCGTGTATTTGTTTGGATGTGTGCATATGTTTGAAGTGAATCCATGCCCCCCAGTCAGCTGAGCTGAAATCAGCCTAATTAAATGACAAAAGGAGGACAGGCGGTCTTCTCTTTCACAGCCTCCCGCTATTCTGCCTGATGCACAGTTGTTCTGGCAATACAGCTCACTTGAATTACACACAATCAGTGATGGACTTTATGAATCACTCAAAGGGGCCTTGTTCTACATTTTTATTGCATTTTATTGTGAAATTCACCTATAAACCAGTTGCCAGATACTAATGGTTTGACGTGTCTGAAATCCAGTCTGTCAGTGACTTTTGCAGAGTTTGTGTAAGGCTGCTTCTTAGGAAACATCACATTTAAGGACCTAGAACACAATCAAGTGAGCTTTACAGATAAGCGAGCAAATATTTAATGACTGTAAGCAATGCGTATAATTCTATTTACATAAAGACATGTATTAAATGAATTAATTTCAACTATTCCATCAAACACATATTTATTATTCTCTCCCCAACCCTTTGAACCACACAAACAGGATAGCTGGATATCATAAGCAGCGATGGGTATGTTCAAATGTTCATGCGTTCATACTACATACATACTGGAAGTGGAACATACATTTTTAATGGTCACAATGTACGTTCCTCATCAAATACAGTAACACGATTTCGGACGCAGCAATGCTTTAGCTACTGGAATTTTTTTTTTTTTTTCTGTTACAGATAGCTAACTTGACGTGAAATAGAACAAAAACACCCAAATTGCTACATGTTAAATAGCCATTCATGTCAAATGTTGTCAGAAGCTCATGTCTTATGTTAATGTGCTGATATTTCTGATATCATAACAGTGACCCATTTTTGCAGCTGATATTTTTTTCATAATCATGTTTTTTTTTTTTTTTTTTTTGTCAGCTGAACCACTGCAATCTAAATTATTTACTTGAATTAGTTAACCTTTCATAATTTAACGAATGAATGTTCACTTGTGATATATTTTTGTCATTATGTTTAATTTTTCTTTCTTTTTTTTCTGTATTTTTATATTTGATTGAATGCAGCATTGACATTTCTATTAAAATCTCTGCAGTTCCCTCAAAAACCCTAAGGGTTCACGTACTCCCATTTGGGAAGCCCCGCTTTAAAGAATCTATCTGTAAATTATATATTATGTGCTCACGCAGATGTAGAGGATAATTGGCTCATTCATAAAAGGCAGGAGGTGAAGTTGTTTTATGAAATGATGCATCTGCATACAGCAGCATCAGGTGTTGGCCCGCCGTTCACTTCATCAATATGTGTGTCAGCAGTGAGAGACGCAGCTGTATGCAGGGTAATGTAGTCCGTTCCCCAGCCAGGAGCAGAGATTACACATGAGGGAAGAGAGAAGGCTGGAATTAGTTTATTCTTGAAAATGAGCAGATGATCCCAGCCTGTGTGTTAGACAGACGACACTATCATGCGACCACCTGCATTCACACGCTCCCAAGACTTCAGTGCGTCATCAAATATGCATGTGCATGTGTTTTGTATGCTTTTACTTTACTGATGTCTGAGACATTCATACATTGGTGCTGCAAAGAACATTTATTGTTAAGAAGAGAATAAAGGGTGACTTTTTAGCTTTGCTTCTTTTCATTTTATGTGTCGTTCTGTATGTAGCATTCTGATGGAAGATATTTGCTTGGCTTGAGCTTGTTGTTTGTCATGCAGAGCTCTGTGTGAATGATATGCGTATAATACCAGGAATTTAGCTTGTTTGCATAATCCATTTGCATAATTACAGCATTTGTGATCTGAGTAGCCTAATTGCATTTATATAGATGGTGGCTGATGAGAGTGATTCTAATCGATTGTCCTGGTAAAATGAGCAGGTAAAGGAATATGAAAGGACTAGCTGAAAAATTTGATAATATGGTTTCATTACTGAAGAAGAGTCAGACGCTCTCCTGTCAGATTGAGATGAATACACATAAATGCCACCATAATGGCGTAATTTGGGAAGCTCTGGATTTTCTTTAAACCCGGGTTGATTAAAGAATCATAGGTAGGTTTTAAGTGTGAATGTTGACTGTGCATTTTAGTTTTGTGTATGCATTTCGTGTATTGTTGATGGTGAAACATAGTCAAGATGACAAAGGCAATGCTATGTAGCAAAAAACACACTGCAAAACCCGATGAGTTCAGAATGCTCAAATCTTTTGTAAACCAACTCAATTTTTTTAAGTTAACTAACTCAAAGATTATGTTAGTATAACTTAAACATTTTGATTTTGCACTACACAAACTTGTTAATTACAATTTAATTGAAATATTGAATCAACAAACTCATTATCTTTGATTAAGTGTTAGTTAGCAACAGCACACTAGCATGTGCTAATGTAACTATCAAAAAGCATATCACTATATGCTTGCATAAATTGATAATCAACAAGCAGTATATATAGCCTTGAATCTAGCAGCCCATTCTCGACCTACAAAACTAAACTAACATAACAAAAACACCTTTAAATACCAAAATAACAGAGCATTAAACAATAACACATCTCCCCCTATATTAATCTTGTGCACTTTTATAACCTATATAACACGTTGGCACAAAATAACACTTAATTCCAACATTTATTCTCCTTACACAGACGCAAAGCATGCTGGGAGCTAGAAATCTGCTGCAACTCAGTTTAAGTTCTGCTTACTAATATTAGATTTTGAGTTTACATAACTTTTTTCTATTAAGTACAATGAACTTTCAGTAGTATTTGAGTGAAACAAACTCATTTCGTTTAATTAGTTTAAACTGTTCAGTTTTACAGTGCAGCCTGGATGGGTTTTTATTGTGTGTGTGTGTGTGCGCATGCGTACCTGGTACTCCTGACGTTATGGGGACCATACTGTTTGGGGGAGTCCCCATGAGGAAAACACACTGTAAAAAAAAAAAAAAAAAAAAAAAAAACAGTAAAATTTACGGTAAAAAAAATGGCAGCTATGGTTGGCAGAACTTTACCATAAAAAATACGGTAGCAACGTTTTAGGTTTTACGGAACAGCACTTAGTTTACTGTCTATTTTACAGTTCAAAACCATATAATTTAAAAGGTTTATATTGTAATAATTACAGTTCATAACTGTTTATTTTATACTGTAAAAAAAAAAAAAAAAAAAAAAAAAGGACAATACTAATATATAGACCAGGGGTGGGGAACGTTGATCCTGGAGGGCCATTGTCCTGCAGAGTTTTGCTCCAACCCTGAAAAAAACACTCAAAAAAAAAACCCTGCCTGTAACTTTAGTAATCCTGAAGACCTTGATTAGCTTCAGGTGTTTAATTAAGGTTGGAGCTAAACTCTGCAGGACAGTGGCCCTCCAGGATCAACGTTCCCCACCCCTGATATAGAAGGAGCACACAGTGTCATTCACACAAACACTAAACATGGTAACACATGAAATTTTAAAAATGCAATAAACATTAATTTAACAACATTAGATTTAACATAAAACCCTAATGTACATAACTGATTAGAAAAAACTAAGAAGAAACAGAGTTATTTTAACGAAAATACATCAAATGTGAAGTGTCACACAGGGAATTGTGGGAATGTCGATTTAGGTTTTTTCACTGTAAATTATACAATGACTTGTTATTTTTCACTTCCAAAAACTGTAAATTTAATGTACCGTTAGATCTATTACAGTACGGAAACTTTCTGTAAACCAATTAACTGTTTTTCACCGTAGCATTTTTACAGACTTTTACCGTTAAAATCACGGTCATTTTTAACAGTGCAGCTTATAAGTCATAATAAATTAAGTGCCACTTAAAATGCAGAAAGTTGTCTGTAATGGGTAAGTTTAGGGCTAGGGAATTCAGACTTTCTGAGGAGAATGGAGGGGAACAAAGCATCTCACCTAAAACACATTTTGCTTGCATTTTGTTGCACTACCACTAAAAGGTTTGTTAAGAAAAAGAGAGGAGGAATGTTTATTTTATTCCGATTGAAATTACTGCGTAATTCCGATTTCCAAACTCATAAGAACTTCCTAGGAGGATTTGAAGTCCTTGCAGGATGTCCCTGTTCTATCCTTCAGACATATTTCTCAGTCGCAAAATTGAGAATATTATCGCGGGGAAAATAACTTCTCTCAGGGCTTCAGCCATGATGCCTGGTTGCAACAGGAAACGAGGGTGTGTTTTGGACTCACATCTGAAGATCCCCTACCTTTTATATATTTGCCATAAGGGGAATCATGATTTGCTACTGATAACAAGAAAGAGCGAGCAGGTGTTATTCTGAGAGATGGAGTGTCAGACTCCAAAATAGGTGAGGCGGAGAGGGACAGAGCAGGAGGCATTTCTTGTTGAAATGTACTATGGGTAATATTCTCACTTTTGACTAATGGTCACATACGGCAGAAATGCAGGCTTTCTCCAGACCTCTATTGCTTGACATAAAAGCCATTTTACTGTGGCTTTCTTTCATCTGTGTCTTGGGAGTGCTGCGCCTCTACGGCCCGAGAAAGCCTTGCTTAATCACTTTTAATGGCGACGGGGTTTACAGTCTACTTATGGAAATATCAATACCTGCAGCTTTATGAGAAAGCCTGTTTTATCAGGCACATTTGTACGACCGCAACTCGCAGCGAGGTCACTGCTTTGTTTTGTTTTTTTAGAAATTGATCTCATATGATCAGACCTCTGAAACGGTCAAACTTTCACCCTCATGACCACAGAACATGAGTGTGGGAACAGCATCAATATTCTTTTATGAGTGCAAAAACACTGAATTTATTGTGGGTGACACAAGTTCATGTTTACCATCCATATGGTTTATGAACTTGTGAGAAATAGTTTAAGCTCTGGCCCTCATGTTCGGAGGAGTGCGTAGGTTTAATTGATTTCTCAGGGACATGATATCACCGTTATGTCGATCTCTTCTGGTTTCATTTTGCATTTTAAATGACTACTAGTATAAATAGTGTAAGGTAATCTTTGCACATTAGTGGTCTCATGTGAAAGTCTCCACTCTCCATGTAAAGTTTTCATGCGAGTTTATTTCAATCGAATCACTCAGAGTTTCTCACTTTTCAGATTGCATGCGAATGGCTCGGCCAGATGGATAATTACCTTTGCCGACTGCAAAGTGGCGCAGCTAACAAGTTGCAGCCTTCCATTTGAATTTCAGCATCGACTTCATAGCACTTTACTTGTCTTTGATTTGGAAAAGAGAGAGAGAGAGAGAGAGCAAAATGAACCCCCACGGTGATTTGATTTAATTTACTGGGAAATATTCCTTGTAAGCTGCATGGTGAATCTGGAGAGGTGGAGGGACTAATGCATTTGAAATGATCACCTGCGCTTGAGCATTTTGAAGTTGTTCTTTTTCTATTTCTCTGTGTCATTAGTTTCATCCTCATATCACTTTTTTGGCTTGAATGTAGTTAGCATTTATCGCTTATATCCTCCACCTCAAATGTACACTGGCACAAATTAGCAACCCAGTGAATTAAGAGTAAGTTTTATCAAAGTGTCCTTCTGTTCTTCTTGTCATCGTTTCTCCTCTTTCATTTTCTACATCTGCTGCGATTTTGAAGTTCTAACTTGTTGACATCTTTCTCTCCCATAAGGCCACAAATGTGAAGAGAATGGTGGATAATTTTTACCACATTATGAGTCATATTTTATTTTATGAGTCAAACTTAAAACTATTTATGAAAAGAAAAAAAAACAAAAAACTGTTCTTTAATGCTTTTCTGAGTGAGCAACAATAAACAAGGGGGTGCAGCTTAAAACGTAAACTTTTAACACATTTAAACTTCAATCACTGGTGATGGAAAAGAAACAGTATTGTGACGTTACCTCAACATAACATACCACAAACTTGCCCTTTCCAAAACTGTTTGTTTTAAAAGCTTGAAGTTTGAAGGTTTTTAGTCTGAAATAGTTTGTTTTAGTTTAGTAGTTTTAAAAGCCGGATGGATGGATGGATGGATGGATGGATGGATGGATGGATGGATGGATGGATGGATGGATGGATGGATGGATGGATGGATGGATGGATGGATGGATGGATGGATGGATGGATGGATGGATGGATGGATGGATTGATTAAAAAGGGTTAGGATACTCATAAGGTACATCATTTTAGATTCATTTTACTGGGGCTGTACAATTTGGGCAAAAAAATCAAATTGCGATTATTTTGACCAATGTTGCAACTGCAATTTTTAACTACAATACGACAAAATTAGCATTTAGCTACTTGGATATCAATGGTAAAAGGCTAAGGCTTAACAAAAATGTTACATTTAGCCATGTAACTCGTCCTACAGCATTTGTGCTGCATATATGAGTGATACCTCAAATTGTGAGGCTTGTTGAGGAGAGGTTTGCTGTTATTTTCCAAGCAACTCAGACTCCTGGATAATAATAGAAGCTAAAAAGCCCTTTTTTTGATGGAAGGACCATCTTTTCACTTGGACCAGTAATACCAACCACATAGAATGCTAAAACCACTTAGAACACCTTAGCAACTGCATAGCAACACCCTGGAAACTACCCACATTATCATATATCATGAAGGTATCATCTGCACAGGCAAGTACAACTCACATTTTCTTCAGAAAATGCAAAAATCTATTTATCTTCTGCCTAACTCAGAACATCTTACCTTCACTTCTCATCTGTAATCAATCTGTGTTGGCCAGTGTTTCTCTCACCACAAAGGGAACAAATGCAGCCCTATTTTGCTATTCTAGCCATGCAACACTAGCCAGAACCAGCCTTAAAGGGACACCCAAGACAGACCCATCAGACAGAAAGAAGATTCAGAAATCCTGTGCTCAGAGCTCTGGCTAGACTTTTACACCACATCATCACCCAAAACATTTCCCAGACACATCAAACTGTCGTAGCTCCTCATGCCGAAGTCGTAAGTCTCTTTTTCTTGCAGTCTCAAATCCCATTTACTTTCTCCATAGAGAAATTGATTTTTAACAATAACATTCAAAAACAACTTTCAAGACACATCTACCATTCACCAAGTGGTGAATCGCCTTCTCCATAAGTCAGAACTTCATTTAATAATAATAAAACTAATAATAATTTACATTAGTTTCCCCATATTCCCTATGAATGTCTACACAAGCCAAAATCCTGTAGAGATATATTGTATATATTTATCTCGTATCACTCTACGGTTTCTTTCTTCTCACATTATAGAGTAATTTCAACTTAAATCAATATTTCATGTCCATATATTTATTTATTTTGTAAAATGGCGCATAATAACCAGTATAATGTACATTCAGCCAGTCATTATCTCCAAATAAAGCTCTTCAGGGTGGCTGACTGCACATTATATGTTATAATGTGTCATTTGTAATGTTTGCTGCTAAAATGCAGGGGAAATTATAAACTACTGCAGGTTAAGTTTGCTCTGTTGATGTATTTCTTGTTGTCCGTAAGAGTTTTTTGTCTGTTACCAGTGGTTTCAAAGACATTTGTATTGAGCGGCTCTCCATCGCCGATGCCAGTGGCCTTGAGATGCTGACTCCTCGCGGGGTCACCCTGAGCATCACATTTATAGAGCCTGACGTAATGTTGGCACGAGCACTGGGACCATTTGTTCTCTCTGGATGGGCGTGTGCCAGCCAGAGCTCTGGTAATGGGCTGGGTGGCAGACGGAGACAGTGGGTGCATGAGCACTTGAGTATTTTTCCATTCTGACTAAAGCAATGATTGTGTCTCCGAACAAAAGCTGGAGGTGGACCGGCAGTGCTGCCATAAAGGTCTCCTTTCACAGAATACATTTGAGTCCATTTACAGTAATGATGTAATTTCTGTATGTTTTTTTCGACCCTCTGTGACGTAGGATTACCCTTGCGTGTACCTCGATGTTGGGGAATAACTTTTCATTTTTTTCAGTACTCCAACATAGATAGATAGATTGATAGATTGATTGATTGATTTTGACCAATGTTGCAAGTGCAATTTTTAACTACAATATGACAAAATTAGCATAACTAACCAGAGCTAACCTATACTGCTAACTTTACATTTTTCAGTACTGTAACATTAGCTCAGTGTTTTTTAAAATAGTATGGCCTCTCCAGTAACAAGTTGTAGCATGAAAAGGCATTACTTCGCTATGACTGTGTTTTGTGCTAAAGTGGACTGAGGCAGTAATCACAATTTCATTTCATTTGGATTTAAACCATTCACTCGAGGAATCATGCTATAGTATTTCCAGATTTTTTTTTTTTTCTTCCAAATTATAATGAAATATTTTATTTTATTTTATATATATATTATCAGGACATGGAAAATAGGATGTTTAGGACCCTACACAAAGCAGAGATATTTTATTAAATTATAATGAGGGATTTAGATAGGGTTTTTTTGTTTGTTTGTTTTTTTTTTAATAAGAAAATTTATACATGTTTTAAAATATATTCTCCCATTTGCATCAAAGTAGTAAGACTCTTGTAGCTTAGCTCAGGACCAGTTTTAAATGGGTAGCTTGACTTAACTATTTTAAATAATGAGTTGCTTGTGGTTTGGCAAACTAGTCTGAATTATCTTCCCCAATACCGGTCTGTCCAAACCGCAGAGAATCAAGTTGATTGTTCATTAGTGCTTTCTGTTGCAGCAATCTTACACCTCAGTGTTGTTCATCAGAATGACTCATTATTCATTACATTGCGAGTCATTGAACTGAGATCAACATGTCACCAGTGGAATGCTCATGTGTGTGTTCATGTACGAATGTGTGTCAGTGTGTTACTCCAGACTGAAGGCTGTGTCGGTGCATGTTCTTTATTAGCCGTTTATCGGAGTAAACTTAATGAACCTTGCCCTTGGCTTGACTGTTCTATTGTTGTTGTACTGGAGCAAGGGACCATCTGATCAGTACCGTCTGTACAGCACTCCAACACCTTCTGTCAACTGTGAAGTGTGCATCTGCTGCCGTATGTGTGAGTGTGTGTTTATTCATTTTAGATGCCATTAAAGCTTGTACTCTATAGGCCTCACTTATAAAACATGAAATTATGTAAATCAGGATGTGAATGCATAAGAATGTATTTACATTTGATTAACCAGAAAATTAGATGAATGAAGCCCAAAAGATTAGAAGGTCAAGACTTGGCTAGTCAGACGTAAAAAACACATTGCATACCTCAGCCGAGCAAGTGCAATTGAGATGAATGGAAAGCTATTTTCAGCTTCCTTGGAGGTAACAATGTATATTTTAATTGTGATCCAATGGTGTACAACACCAGCACATGTTTAATAGAGACACAATGACTGTTAACATCATTGTGTCTAACATGACATGTTAACATGACATTCTTCAACAACCCTTAAAGCTGGTTAAAAAGAGTGGTTACACTATATTTCGATGGTCCACTTTAGACATTCTACTAACTATAAGTAACTTTGCAACTACATGTCAACTAAGTCTCATTAGAGTAGTAGTAGACTGTTGGGTTAGGGTTAGGTGTTAGGGTTCGTAGAATAAGTTGACATGTAGTTGCAAAGCAACTTATCAGTAGAATGTCTGTTGGGGAGCATCAAAAAGTGTTAGCAGAGATTAAGCAGACAGTCTAATATTATAATGAGATTTAATTGACATGTAGCTGCAAAGTTACTTATAGATTATCTAAAGTGGACCATTGAAATAAAGTGTTACCAAAAGTGTGGATTCCATCTTTTTTTATTTAGTTTTAGGGTATTTAATGGTCCTATTTTCCCTTTTCACACAGTAAAAAAATAGAACAAGTTCTCGAAAACTAGAAAAAAAAAAAAAAAAAAAGATCAGCTTGAACTCCCACATTAATATTTTCCTAGCTTTGTGAAAATCTTTTGTTAGTGAGTTATTCATGTAATAATCCATCTGGAATCATCAGCTGAAATGATCCATCTAACCGTTCATTTACTAAAGCAATAATCAGTTCATACACGAGCAATTACTGCAACAATGTCAGTGACATCTCTATAATTATCATAAGAGACAATAAGGTGCTGGATGAAGTCAGTTGGTCTCCATGCCTGTAGTCTTCTGGACAGAGGTTTCATTGGATGGTTTCTCCATGCAGACATGATTGTGTATGGGTCAGTGACAAATTTTGAAAAGGAGAAATCTTTCTTCTCTCCACCACCACCCTCCCCTATTGTTTTGTTGGTATCATACTGTACCATTTGATAACCTGAATTAAACATAAAAAAAAAATCTGATATATTTTAAAGAGATGTGTTGACATGAACACACAGTCATTGGACTCACAGTTAATTTCTGATGTAATTTCCTGTTTTATTATTTGATTGTCACGTGACAACAAAACAGCTTCCTGCATGTTAGTTAAGATAAGCTTTGATTTTGAAAGTTTTCCAAATATCAATAATATTTAACCTTTTAATAATCAAAACTGTTATTAAAAAAGTAATTGTCAAGTCATTGGCTGCATTAATTTCATTTAAATGTAATTTTAAATTGCTGTCACGTCATTGACCCGTGTGTCTTCTTAGAAAAAGATGTTGTGTTTCTGAAGCAGAACAACTTCCCTCCCTGTCGTTACAAAGATGGCCATACACACACAAACAGGCTTTGATTTCTTTCCAGCATCCTGCAGTCCAGCCTTTGATTATCGCACAAGGTGACATGTGCCGGTTGAGGGGTGCCATGGTGATGCTGGTGTGACAGGTGCAGTCATCAGACTGACTGGAGGTCAAACAGAGAGGCCAAACAGCAAGCCAAAGCAACCCAAACTAGGGCAGGGCGTCACGGCAACTGAGTGCCTAGACGACAGGGTGTCATGGCGATGGAGGCCGGAGACAATCAAGGATAAGAGATCGAGAGCAGTTTCAACGAATAACAAAGACAAACAACAAATAAACAGTTGTGAAAAAAAAAAAAAAAAGCACCCTGGAACTAAATTTTTGTATTTTTCTGAGAGTATGTAAGCATTGTTTGTTCATACAAAAGTCAGCACAATGATGCTGGGGTGTTTGCGGTGGTTGCTATGATGTTTTGGAGTGTTTTAACATGTTTATGTACAGTTGCTAGGGTGCTCTGGGTGGTTGCTAGTTGGATGTTTACTAGCCAAAGCTAAAAAGCCCACCCAAAAGTTTGGTCACCAGATATTTCAATTCACTTTGTTTATTTGTGTTTATTAGTGCTGTCAAATCGATTAATCGTGATCTAATCGCATTTAACATCTAATCTAATCTAATCTATTTGACAGCGCAAATATTTGTATATGGGTCATTGACAAATAAGGTTTTTAAAAGTGTAAAAAAGCATAATGGAGATATAATTAATTTTGATGAAACTTATTTTTCTGAACATTCTTTCTCATAACAAAGCAACGACTTCTACACATAATTTTAATACCATTTTGCACTATGTTGATATATGATGTTATAAAATCATGCCAGGAAAAACAAAAAAAACCAAAAACAAAATATATATATATACATACATATATTACATTTTAAGATATTTTAATCACAAATGAAATGGCTGTATTGGCCTTTGGACAGTTAAACCGAATGACCTTTTGATACTTGAAAATCTTTAAAATACCTTTATATATAGCAAAATATAATTAAAACCTTTTGGATTCAATAAAAGAGATCTAGTTTTACTACCCTACTTACTTTGTCATATATGTCATATCTTTGTTTTTTATTATTATTGAGGCCTTTGGACAAAAAAATGATCATCACGTCATTGACCCATATGTTTCAATATTTATAATCATTTGATATGGCTTGAGTTTTTCCGTCAATGCACGTCTATGGGTTTTTTAAACTATTTTAATGGCAAAAAGCAGTGCCAACACAGGCACCATTTTTTACTGTACTAGTATCTTTGAAGTCAGATGATACTTCTGTAAAAGAGTCATCTAATTAACTGTTAACTGATCTCAAATTTACCAACAATAACTCCTTGACAAAAAGAGCCTGCAACGTTAACTGCTGTTATCTGGCTTCTCTTTTCATTACGAGAGACGTGCGAGTGAACGAACACATCTTTATGAATAGGGAGATGTCAAACACAATGAAAAACAGGTGGCATGATATTCCCTAAGCTTCCTGCGAGTGCTATTGTATCGCAGCCCCAGTTGCCTGCCACATTTGACAAAAAAAAACGACTATGCAGCACAGCTAATTTTCTAGGAAATCATCTGAAAAAGTCATATAATTGGAAGAATGACCCAAGCTGAGATGCTGAACAACAACAAGCATTTCAGGGTTTTCTTATTCCTTTTGTATTTTCACAAGGGCGATAGAGTTGACTTTTGGGAAGTCGCCGCATCAGAGAGCGATCATTATTCATGGAAGAAAGCATCAGTCATGGCACTTACTTGTAAACATGTTATTTTGAGAGGATAAGAGGACGGCCAGAACAAAGGAAAGAACATGTTTCCTAATGACACAGCTCTGCTTCCATGTTTCCGTTTTAATCAAGGTGTAGCTCGAGCGTTGCTTCCTCTGGCTTCTGATTGTATTCACCTTGGATGCCATAACCTTGACGTCAACATAATAACCCTGCGGAAAAAGATTATTACGCCAGGAACCTTTGATTGTGAGTGCTTTTAATCCATGTCCATGGAGCTGTGAAAAAAAAAAAAATAATAAAAAAGAAGCTGTTTTCACATTTTACCTCTTCTCAAATATCATTAAATGGTAGATGTTTAGACCACAAGTAAAGATCATAAATTAGATGGTAAATAAGTAAACGTGCCTAATTACTTTTAGATTCACAGAGAAAACGAAAGATGTTTGTATTTTCTTTGAAACAGATCCAGTTCTTATCGCTTGAATTTGTGTGCTTGATGGTTCTTAATTGAAGATGACATGAAAAGGATATCCTGAACGCTTTTATGTATGATGTATTAGTGAAGGTGGCGTTACACTAAGCTTGACAAATGCAAAATTATTTCAGACTCCACATTACAGTATAGTTTAGCAGTATATAGTGTGGTATTAAATCTTCTGTTGATCAATTGGATGACAGAACATGCATTTTTTTTCTACTATAGTTTTTCTATAGTTTCAGCTGGACCGTCTTGGGTCAGTTTGATCCAGCCCAACACAGCAGGTCCTCATGGCAAGTCGATGTAAGGTGGATATCGGACGTCTGTTTGAGGCAGGTCTCATGGAGCACCAATTTGCATGTTAATGGAAGATGCAACCCTGTCAGCGGAATGGAAATCACAAATGAAGGGACAAAATGGGAAGAGAACAGAGCAAGAGTAATTTAGTTAACATGGCTGAAGCAGAGGGTCATTTGACATGATCAATCTGCAAATGAAATGATATCATTAAGACGGAGGAAGCTGAGAAATAGATTTGAAATGCATTTATCGAAGAGGCTGGGGAAGAATTGATATCACTGTTGTGACCTACCATTTCCCAGGCTGAACTGAACATGTGATGTATTTCTTAGTAAAGGTCATTGTTGTAAAATGACTGTCTAATTCCTTTGCTACTCTCTACTCTGTTACTTTTACTTAGTGTTAGACTTATGAAATATATGGCGACAATTCTTTTATTTTATTTTTTATGGAATATTTCAGTGTGTATTAAGTGATTTATCCATGCACTTCATTTTTTTTTTTTTTTTAATTTAATTCAAGTACCCTCATAATCTTTAATCATAAACATTATCTTTTCTCGACAATAACCTCTCCCTTCCAGAAACCTGTCATTCACATGAGATCGCAGAAATTTGCAAACGACAGTGATCCCACAAAACAGATCCCACAAAACAATTCCCTATTCCTTACTTTTTTTTTTCTTCACCCATTTTACTCAGACATACATCACAGTAGGGAAGAAAAGGCAGTCATAGCTTCCCACTTAAAACAACTCCTAACCACAAGTATTAAACAGATAATAAAACAGGCAAAACTAGTAAGAAACTACCTAGCAACCACCCATGAAACTCTAGCAAAACCCTAGCGACCACCTAGCAATGTCCTAGCAACCACATTTCAACATATATGAGCCAAATCTCGACATTGACCCTTGCAACCAACTACCAGCAGCTAATTGTGTAGCAACCGTTGTTCGTCATTTTGCAAGCAATTGTTGATAAAGAAAAATTTCACACAATATTGTAATTATTTCCATTTTAAACCATGAAGGCGAGCCAGTGGATATCATACGAGCAATGTGCAAACTTTGCGCTAGAGTTATGCCGGTGTAGAAGTCTGAAACCCAAGTCAGTTATTCACTACAGAAATTGAAAGTAAAAACTGACTGAGCTTTTGACATCTGCTGCTGCATTAACAGTCTACTTCAACATGTGCTGATAACGGTATATAACTGTCTTCATTTATTTTCTTAATATTAAGTAGTGAAAAAATGAGAAGAGAAGTATTTCGTGTTAAACAAGTTGTTTTTGAAATGAGGAGTAAGCTAATCTAACATTTTTTAATTATCCTCGCAGCGCATCGGTTATGCGGTTATGCATAATAAATGTGGTGAGGCAATAATAAATGTACTACTACTAATAATAATAATAATAATTTAAATACATTAATTGGAAATGCCAAATCCTCTTGATATGGTCGATAACTGATGCTTTAGTTGATTTCTCTGGCTATTGACGATATACGATATCTATCGGCGCAACCCGGTACGAGAGGTTATTGCGTGCCCGTCCACTACGCCACTGCCAGCAGCCTTAGTAACCACCCACAACACCACAGCCACACTCAGAACACCATATTGTTCAATCCATATCTCGGCACCAGAATATCATTAAAGGTCCACTGAAGTGGAACCGTTTCTCCTCCATATTTCTTTAAAATATAGCATTGTTTGTAGAAATCAAATGTGTCCGAACGTTTTGTGGTCTGCGCCGACTCGCGCATATGATCCACTCTGTGCTCTTGTGTCTCTGGAGGGAGCAGACTGTACTTGTGCTGCGGCGGTTCACATGACACTATAATGCGATAATGGACTTCATTCACGTCAATGGAAAGCATATTTACACTGTCTGAATCGTTCCCTATCCTCTATATAGTGCACTATGTGCCATTCACCATATCGAAACTAGTAAATGTGTGAACAAATGTCCGATTTCAGCCGCAGCTTCAGCATCTGTTTATAGTGTAGGAGGAGGCGGGACTTCAGATTCTAGAGAGCATTTGTTTGGACAGAAGATTTGATGAGAAGCTGAAGTCTGCAGTGATGTCATGAAAATTCGTGATCTATTTTAGTGGAAGTGAAAGACTGTAAGTTTTGAATGCTTGTATCTCCTAAATGCGAATTTTGTCATTGTTTTGGAACACACCAGCTTATTCATAACCTTAAGACTAACATATTCATACTAAAAGCTAAAAAAATGTACATTTTGATTTCACGGAGACTTTAAGACATGAGGGTGGACAACCAACTAAAACACCCTAGCAAAGCAATTTGCTAAAAAATACAAAAAAAAAAAAACATTAGCAACCATCCACAACATAAAGTAGCATCCTGCCTGGAATTTTTTTTTTTTTTTTTTTTTTTTTTGCAGTGGTAAGCACCACACACATTTCCTTCAGCAAATGTAGAAATCGTTCTCCCTCTCTCTTTCTGTCTCTTTCTTTCGTAATTGTCGTCACTGAACACAGCACTTTATATGCAGACCAGTTGAGTAACCTCAGGTGCTTGACATACAGTCTTTTGAAGAGGAAACTCATTCAGAAGAGGTGTTTTTAAATAAAGGAAATGCATTTCATCGGTGGAGTTTGAGGGTGAAATTGTTTTCTTCTGTGAAGTGTGTTTCCTCCCTTTCTCTATCTTCCTCCATTTCCTGTGGTGCACAAGGGTTGTCTGTCAAAAATCAGAAAATCCTCTCAAATTCACCATAAAGTTACTGTGGTTGGAAAGCTCTCACACACATAATACACTGCTAGAGCGGGAAATGTGGGGCAAGTTCAAACAGAGACACACGCTCTCCCTCTCTCTCCTCTCGTTCTCAGCGCCCTCTCTCTTTCCAATCTCATTTGTGAAATTCATTTTCCTGTCACTGTGACTCAGTCTCTAATTCATCCCTCATGATTCCTCATGTCAGTCCCATAATGCCATGCTCCTATGCCTCCTCAGAGACCATTAGAGGAGTGATAGGGATGGACTGTGTCTAGCTCAGTGATGTGCGGGAGGTTTGTGGGGAAGGGGAAGGCAAGGACTTACAGACCATCAGTGCACTGTCTAATGATGTACACAAAATTGGCTTTTCCAAAATGGTAAGCTCCTGTCTGATTGGTTGGCTCTGCGCAATTACCAGGAGTCAGGGTGCAGAGGCTTTATCATTATGCCAAGAAAAAAAGATGTTTATAAGTTCCCAAAACAGTTAAAATAAGCAAAAATTTGCTGGAGCTGCCAGAGTTTGGGAGGTTCTTGGCATTGGAACTGTACTGTTCTTAAATTATTCAGGAAGTGCTCATTGAATATTAATGTATAATATTCAGTGAGCACAACTATGAGTTCTGGCCAATTTCAGATTTACGTCACAGAAAAAGTGAACTTTGTTCGATCACTTTACAGAACATGTTGTTCAGATGGCCACACCCTCTCTAAGCGGGTGGTCAGGCTAAAGCTCTGATGGCGCTGTAATAGTAGTAAAACACAAACTTGGTACCAGCACCACAACCAGGACATAATACCGTTTCCTCAATCAGTTTGAAGGGAGTGGCAGTAGCAATTAAACCATTTTGACTCCATCTGGTAGATTAAAAATGCTGAATGCCTGCAGGAGCCTGCAAATTACAGAGTGGCAGCCCAAAAAATAACAAACTCCTTTCAACATTGCCATCACGTTGTAATAAACACATGTCTGAATGTGAGGAGGCTGTTCTTTTCTTCAGTTAGTTTGTTTTCCCTTGATAACAGACCGGAGTGACAGGTCTCCCTCCAGGGATAAATATTTAAATTCACGTGGAAATAGGGCTGGCTTCTATAAATGGCACGCGCATACAGTGCGCCTAGTGAAAAAAGTGACAAAAAATCTCTGAACGTCAGCGTGTATAGTGGATTCATTATTATTTGTTGCTGATGTGATTGTTGCTGCATTATTCCACATTTTTATCACACATTATGGATGTAAATCAGACTTATTTGCATTGCGTTCACTCACACAAACATGTCAGAGTGATGGAAATATCGATTCTGGCCTCTCGTTCAGGAGCAGGTATGGAGCTTTAGTCCTGATGAGGGATGAGGGCTGAATCTAACGCTGGTTTATGGGACACTGAAGCACCAAATGGCCCATGTTATTAGCTTGATGACAAGAGAGGAATGAAGCTGCCATGTTAGGAATAGATTAACTCCAGAGGAGGGTTGGTCATGGAGAACCGCTTCTTTAAATCTGGTTCCATTTAAAAAATAAATAAATAAATAAATAAAAATACTGGTTCTGAATGATTTTCATGATGTTTGGATCTGTTAACGTTTCATGAATGTCAGTATTCTCTGCAGATGTGGACAGAGCATCAGAATACTCTGTTCATCCAAGTGTCTTGTGCATTCCTAGACATTTCAATAGTGTATGTTTGAAAAGAAATTTAAGTCATTATTTTATGAAAATATTGGCATCCTCTCCAGCTCTCCTTGGTGGGTTTATAAGAGTTCATTTGAGAACTGGGGCCGGTTGCATAAACTGCTAAGACTAGACTTACAAGTTAGTCATCCAAATTTTTCCTTTAAGACTTTTCATACATTTTTTAAGTCAGTTACATAAAAATGGAGATTGGTCTAATTTGATAACGAAAAGTAAGACTGAATACTTCTAACTAACTGCTAGTAGGTCAGACTAGTTCTTAAAGGTGCAATGTGTAAATTTTAGGAGGATCTGTTGACAGAAATGCAATATAATATACATAACTATGTTTTCAGTGGTATATAAAGACCTTACATAATGTTTTTTATTACCTTAGATGAGCCATTTCTATCTACATACACTGCGGATCCCCGTACATGTTAAGTCGCCAGATTACGCTGGCATGTTTCTACAGTAGCCCTAAACGGACAAACTGCTCTACAGAGTGCCTTTGTTTGACTGACTACTCTCTACTGTCTCAGACGATGACGTTTTTGTCCTGTGTTGGCCACCGTAGCTTCTCTTTATTGCAATTCGTAACCTCACCGCTAGATGCCGCTAAAATTTACACACTGCACCTTTAAGACATAATGGCTATGTTTATGCAACTGGCCACTGGTGATGTCCAGTTGAAGAGTAAATCATTCAGATATTCTCAGTTTGCAGTTCACAAACCATTCTAAATTATTATTATTATTATTATTATTATTATTATTATTTGCAAGTTAAAATAATGCTTTGTTTGTGAGTAAATTCCTGACTGGTGGTATTTCATTTGTGAATGAATTGGTGCTTCAATGATTCATTAATTAGACACAAAACGACACTGACCTGTTGCCACCAATTAGTCTAGCAACACAATCTCATGGCAATTCGTAACTATTTTACATTTTGGTGGACTGGTGGCAAAAGTAAAGGCCCTTTCACACCAAAAGTGAAATGAATAAGCCTCAGGCTGAAGGAAATGCAAATTCACTTCTTTACAGTAGAGGGCGCAGCTCAAACAAACCGTTCAGTTGTGCTGTCATTCAAAAAAAGAAAACACTCTTCAGCAATAAAAACAAACAAACAAAAAATGTAACACAAATGTAATGTTTATCTAAAGTTATTTTTAGCTTATTATTATGGCTGAATTGGATAATCGAAGAACAGCAGAAAAGACATTGGTTAATAAAGTGAGATTAAGTACATTTCCTGATTCCTCAAAATGAAAACAGTGAAATGCAAACTGCAGTAATTAAATGTTACTGCATTCATGTTCATTGTAGGAAATACTGAATATGTTTTTGTGCAAGTGAGATGAGTAAATGCATGTTCACATTTAGTCTATACTCTAGATCTACAATATCCATCATGTTCACACAGCGCACACAACGCCTCTGCACTTACTCCTGATTTCTCTCAACATGGGGACAGGAGAGGTGTCAGTGAAAAAAAAAAAAACAAATAACTTGTGTTACTTATTTGAAAAAAAGTAACTCAGACATTTTGTTGTAAATTTAAAAGTAATGTGTTTCTTTACTAGTTAATTGAAAAAGTAATCTGATTAATTATAGTGTGTAACCCCTCAACACTGGTTAGGGGTGGACCTTCATGCTTATTTTTTTCTAATAATCATACATTTTGTACGATTCACATTGTACGAATTCATACGAAATCACAACCTCATAGCATAGATACATTTTCTGGTGAGATCAGGTTGGGTGTAGCAATGGAGCCCATACAAACAAACATTGAACAAGTCACAGTTAAGCTCAATTTCTTTCGATTCCCACCCCTACTCAAGAGACTCTAACTTTGATTTATACTTGAAGAGAAAATACAAGAGCAAAAACCATTGAGAATGTTGGCATGTTGTCTTAGGTTAGAAAAAAGAACTAACCAAGAAAGAAAAAAAAAAATGTTGTTTTCTGTTGCATCTCACTGTGTTCTGATTATGTTGATCTTGATATTAGTCATCTGTCCTTTGTCCCAATGTATTTTAAAGTGATGCCATAAAAATCTCTTGCTTCAGCGATTCTTCCATTTCCTGCGGTAACTCTGGCAGTCACTTATGCCTTATCACACCAATTATGTAGAGACATGGCGCTTTGGCTGTTTTTTCCCCCTCATCAGATGTTCATCTTTTCCCCATTTCATTTATTCGTCGTCCGGCTACGGCATGTGGCTGTCTTTCATATACAGTTCACACAGTTCTCGCAAACACAAGTCAGCGATCTCTGATCTCCCTCGACGATGCATTTTTCAAAGCCCTTTGTTCATTGTAGGAAATGTTAGAAATGTTAGTTGTTACGGTGAAAATTAGAGGCAGAATTGAAACCCTAGCGCTCCAAACAGTATTGTATTACACAAAGTGTATGAATAATAGATGCCTTGTGTCCGGGATTCACAGAGTGGTGTTAAAATGAAAGTGTGTTTTCAACAGAACGGTATTATATTACAGCATTATGAAAGTGTTTGGCTTGAATGCAGGTCGTAACGACGTGTTTAATGTGGGTCTGTATTCAGGAAGCTTTTTGTTTGATTGTTTGTGTGACAGATGTGAGTGACATAAGGAAAAGAAGGGATTTTCAGTGTGTTGCTGAACTGGAGCTCTTCTGTGAAGAGATGAGGTGATCGAGATAATCTCACACCACTTTATATTTAGCAATTCAAGCTTTTTTTCAAATCAACTTTAGGCCCAATTTTTATCACTCAGCAGCTGGTGGGAAAGAGAAGCTTTTAAGCTGGACTGAGAACAGTGCAGCCAGCGGTCTGTGATAACAGCCCAGGGCACAGTCTAGTCACATGCTGTAAAACCAAAAGCGTTTGGTTTTTAACACTCATAGGGACATTTTAAAACCCTTCAGAGTGTCTAGACGTAGATGTTTTGCCCAACACAGTCAAATTGTCTGTTCCAGCTGAAAATGCAGTGATCGGCTTATGTTCAATCTAGTGTTGTCAAAAGTACCGGTACTTCGGTACCAAGTCGGTACTGAAATTTTGAAAATGTGACGATACCAGCATTTCTGTAGTACCGGGAGTACCGAGTATCCGGGTATATTTGGTACCCACTGATTGGGCTGTGCCAGTACTTTACATGAATATGACATGAGTGAAGCACAAAGCTTTGTTTACAGAAGAAATAGGCTAATAGGTTAGCAATTAAATGTGACATTGCAGCCATGGAAACATTTTGGTTCATGCCGAATGAGAGAGGTACGTGAGTCCATATATTTAAGCTTTGTCGGCTTTGTATTCTGTTTTGCGAATTGCAATCTGGTTACCCGATTAGCAGAGAATTTAACAATATTTCATTAGTTATTCCACTGAACATGGAATCTTTGTTTCTTTTCCCAAATCTTCAATCACGCAGGGGATTATAAACGTTTCTTCCTTTGTTCGCTTTTAATTAGGCCTATTATATTTGCATTCTTTACTGTGGTAAAGTAGAAAAAACACTGTAGGACAGAAACCTTTTTGCTTGCACGTCAATTTCTATTTAACACAGTTTGTGCTTGTTATTAGACTTTATAAGGCGCATCAAGTTTATTTGTATAGCGCATTTCACACACTCCGGTGATTTTTAGTTTCGCTTTCTCTGGCAGCGCAAAATCAAACATAGCCTGAATGTCTGAAGATAAAACTCACTCTTCAGACTTTTTACAACAAGTGTCAGTTGCTTGTAACATCAGGAGATAACATGAAGATATTATTAAAGAGAAATGGTCTCTTTCCTGCTCGTGTCCCACATCCCTCTCAAAGCGCAGAGCGGTAGGCTATATGACGCATCTTTGTGTGGAAATAAAAAACAAATGTTTTTTTAAAATGATACTTAACTTTCTTATTATTTAGGTTACCATTATTTACTGATATTTATTTCATAGTTTTACAGGCTGTAGTGTGTCGTTTCCCTGAAGGAATAGCTAAAATAAACACGCTCGTCTGTTACAAAATGGATGTTTGAGCATTTGTTTATTTATTTTTTTATAATTCAAAATTTATTTCATTGAGGTATATATACACACACAACCATACACACACGCGCTCCAAATATTTATATGTATGATTACCATATTTAATATGTTTTTAAAATAGGCTATATAAAATAGTAAAATAGTTCCAACAGATTTTGCTGTGGTACCGAATTTGGTACCAAGAACCGTAAAATTTTAATGGTATTGGTACCGACTACTGCAATTTTGGTACCGTGACAACACTAGTTCAATCATGTGGAAATAAAACAAACAATATATTGACTTATAAAGACAGTTTCAATATTTTACTCATCTGTCACAACAAATAATTAACAATTAATTATGAATATCATGTAATTATTTTATATAAATGAATGTTTATATTTTTCTATTTTCATTTTTCAATAATAATAATAATGAATACTTTCTTTTAAAATAAATATAATATAATAAAGAGGTCCTTGATTATGATTTCACTTTTTTAACTTTAGTTAGTGTGTAATGTTGCTGTTTCAGCATAAACAACATCTGCAAAGTTATGATGCTCAAAGTTCAATGCAAAGGCAGATATTTTCTTTTACAGAAATTGCTTTTTAAAGACTACAACAAATGGCTGGTAGGGACTACAACAAGCTTCTTCCTGGGTTGGTGAAATCAAAATGTACATAAATCCTACCCCTGGGAACATGCAACAAAGGGGGTGAGGCCATGTTGGGCTGCTTTAGAGAAGAGGAAGAGTTGTTGTAGTAGAGTGTTGTTGCCATACCGTCATTTTACGCCGGACTGCTTCACAAACGAGGGTCAATTCAACGCTGGATTTGCACAAAAGATTAACATGACGGCACATGCTAGTCAATGAGTTGAATCAACTCCACAGCAACTACATAAATTTATCCACTAACCATACAGAAACGTCCAGATTCATTCTAAAAGTCGTAACTTCTTCCTGAGTCTCTCCACCAGTGTCCGACTCCGGTTTGAACAATGTAAGGCTGAACACCGTTACTAACAATCGTCATTTTGGCTGCGTGAGATTCTCCAGCTTTGTTGTTGTTGCAACCAAAGCACGAGCTGTTAAAGCTCCACCCTCTTCTGGAAAGGGGGCCCAGGAGCAGCAGCTCATTTGCTTTTAAAGAGACACACACAAAATTGGCATGTTTTTGCTTACACCCAAATAGGGGCAAATTTTTACAAGCTATAATAAATGATCTGTGGGAGACTTTGAGCTGAAACTTTACAGACACATTCTGGGGACACCAGAGACTTATATTATATCTTATAAAATGGGCATTATAGGTCCTCTTTAATATCTGTACATATGCTTTATTGATTGATTTTTTTTCTTTTTCTGTTGTCTCTCTACATTAGACATTTGTTTGTGAGGACTTGTATATAAATAACCTGCAACTTTAATGATGCTAACTGAAGTTACAGTATCTTTTAACATGTTTTTGAGGACTAGAATAGTTATCATTTACTCATTTTATCTTAATGTTGTCCAACCAGGATTAAATAAATACACAGACCGGCATGTTGCAAATACTAAATGACTCCTTAAGGATTATCTTCATTATATTCTTGATTATATTTGACAGTGCAGTTGAGCCGATGATACCACATCAATTCCCATGATACACTCTGCGTCCTGGCGTGGGTGGAATGTTAGTGTTATTTTTCACTGTATTTAAAGTCAAATATATTCAGCATAGTTTTCTCTTTAGGACATTATTACAAGCCTTTAAGACATTATGTTCATCTCATACAGCTTCATTTTCATTCACTCTAGGTCTATGCTTTGGAAGTTATGACCTCGACGCGCAATCCTAAGTAATTTTGCTCTGTTTGTGTCCACAGATGGACCTCTAGGACCGAGAGGCTTAGTGGAGGCCACAGAGATGTGCACCCAAGAGTGTCTGGTGTTGGGCCACTCGGACAACTGTTGGATGCCGCCGAGCCTGAGCTCGTACCCTTCGCCCAAGTCCCCCGTTTCCTCTTTCAACAACCAAAAGGAGTGGGCTAAAGAGAGACTGCTCAATGGCCACACCCTGACCCGCAGCTGGAAAGGTGAGCGCGGAAGCCAGGAGCAGTTTGGGGACAGGAAGACCTACGGGAGCTCGGAAGGACATTTTGGCAGCGGTGGTCACATGGCCGACATCCCGTTGGCCAGCCTGAAATCTTACCAGCCCGCCTCTGGCCCCGACAGTCCTAAAGAACAGCAGCTTTAAGAGTGTTTTTGGGTTCATTTTGTGTCCGTCTTCTCTCTTTTTCTCTTGGATCATCCCAGCAACTTTTGAGAGCTTTAGTCCAATCCTCTTTTTTCCCCTCCTTTTCTTAGATCGATGCCTATGCGGTGTGATAGTTACGTGTATGGAGTAGACCTTAGACTTTATCGCTTATGCAGGACAGTATACTATGCGAATCCGACTCGCCGACGGCCCGTCTGCGGAGATCTTCTTGTGCAAATCCATAGCTGCCCTCAAACTCCCATGGTTTGCTGCAAATTCACATTAAAAGGGATCATCTTATACTTCGTCTTGAACAGAGACTGCAAACAAACCGTTCAGGATAAATAAAACAGGGCTGTGCTCTATGTATCACGGTTATAAAGAAAAAAAAAAAAGAAAAAAAAAAAACAATATAACGGCTGACCAATATATACAAATATTGTGACGTGGTTGTTTTTGAGCTGTTTTGGGACTATATTAATCTACACCATCCGAGAAAAAGGAATCTACAAATGGAGAAAGCATTGTGCTAATTAACACTGTTAGTGAAAATCGTTTAGTCTGTCATCGTTGAAGTGTTTGTAAATAGGACTTAATACTAACCGATTTTATGTACTTGTAATAATCACATGGAATAGATCAGTGAACATGACAGCTGTCTTTTATCATTCATTGTGGGACGCGTTGTTTTTATCGGCCTTTTGTCATTAACGTCATTGTCTTCTGGAACAGAGGACCACAGTCTGGATGTGTAAAGCAAGCATACACACGGTTACACACATGCACAAACACACTTAAACACACACACACACCCCCTCTGGAGGAGAATTAACAAACGAATCCTGGATGATAATGTCAATTGGTCATGACATTGCACAGTTGCCCAGTTTTTTGCATTTACTGAGTCGATGAACCTGGCAAACTTATTTTTTCAAAGCTATTTTGTATTATTGATGTAAATGCTCAATTTCTACTTACTGAAACGGAAAGCTTGATGTCTTTTCCTCAAAAAAAAAAAAAAGAAGAACAATTACAATTCAACAGCAATATATTTGTAAATTCTCGACATCTAATTTCAAATGTCATTCTTGTACATGTTTAAATGAACTCGTGCTTTAATTGAGAGTAGTATTTGAGAAATAAGTCCTTTTTCTTTCATATTATATTGTGTATGCCCACGATTTTTTGACATGCAAGAGAATTGAGTGTAGTTTTCATGTCTGTGAATTCATGACATATGCTACGTATCGTACCGATCTAAACAATCGCTGGCAGCGAAACATCAGCAGCCCCATAGTCTCCGAATGCCGAACACAGTAAATGTTTGTCAGGCGCCAACATACTCAGTCATTCCAGAGGAAAAGTAAATAAATAAAAAATACACTGTCCAAACTGGAGAAGGTATTAAAAGACAGAAAAAAACAATGAACAGAACGTGATCAAAAGAGCATGTGCATAAGTTAAGGACTGAGATTTTGGGTTGATTTCTGTTTTTTTTTTCTTTAAATGTTTGGGCCGTTCTTTTTTCCCTTCTTGTCACATGGCATGGCAGCCAGTTCAGACGTTGAAACCGCATGCTTAATGAGACGAAATAGCTTTAAAATGACTTAGTTTCACCTTCTTTTCATTCGGTTGATGATTATTGATTTGTAACGCAGTGAGGTCATTCATTTTGTATAGCACCTTTATGTTTGATCACAATATTTAAAGTACAAAAAAGGGTATAAAAATCAATATGAAAAGAGACAAGAGTGGGTGTGAGTTGCTTTCAGCAGTATGTTTGTTGGTTGTGGGGACGTTTGACATCATAGATATTTAAACAGTTACTCCTTGTTACTGCTCTACAGGTATACCGCTACTGCAATAAATGTTTTAAATTCGTGCATGTTTGTGCCTTTTTTGTTTCTCGCTAGATTGCCTTGTCTTCAAATGCTATTTATTTTATGGGAATATTTATCATTGGCTTCTTATACCATGTACCTATGGTCATTAAGCAGTTTTATTGCTCAGTGGTTGATCTTTCAGAGCTCAGGAGATTTAATGGTGCTCTTTAAAATATCACCAAATATTGCTTTTGATGAGAATTTAAATGTTTGTGTTCATATTAAATTCTTGAACTTTTAAGTTAGCAAGTTCTAGGACTTTTTTATTTATTATTATAATTATTATTTTCCCTCAGGAGAAACATCTGAAAAGCTCTGAGTGAAACAAGTGAGTTGAGATCCCATTGATTTGTCTTTCCTACAGTCTCAAATATATATGACCCGCGCTGGCAAAATGAGTCGGAATGTGCACAGGCTAATAACGAGCTACAGGCAGAAGTCAAAAATGTTGATTTTGGTCGGTTTTCACAAAAATGAGTTCATTAAGCTCTCGTCTAGTGATCCAAATGCTTCAAATAGCAATTAAACATCTAAAAGTATCTTTATTTGTATGTTTTCTGAGAGGAGTACCTTCACTTAAAAAAATGAATTGTTGGATTTACTTAAAAAAGAAGTGTCAAGTGGTTCCATGCAACTATATTGAGTAATTTGTACAAATGACAATTTACAACAAAATAAATTCAAGTAAAGCTGACAAAATTGCTTTGAGTAAATACAAATCATTTGAATGTCACTGTTACATAATATTTATATGTGCATTTTACTTAATAATGTTATGTTTATTACGTAAGGTGAACACATTTATTGACTTAAATTACCTTATTAAATGAACTATTTTCTCTACAAAATGCACTCAAACAACTCATTCAACTCAAAATTCAAAAACATTACGGAAACTCCTCTAAATGTCCAACATAACTGAACATTAAACACTAACATAAACTAACAACATATTTCCCTTTACTGAAAAACACATAAAATAACACTTTAATCCTTAAATATACTCTCCTAATGCAGTCCCTTGCAAAGCATGCTGGGAACTACGGATCCACTGCCCAGTTAGTTATGTCAACATTAATTTGTGCGTTTCACTCAGCAATGTTAAGTTGACTGAACAAACACTTACTAAGTAAAGCTGACAATACTCATTTTTAGTAGAAACAACACAGTTAATTTACGTTCATGTAGTTACATGAGTTTTTTAAGTAATGTGAACAAGGGTGGTTTGAGTGAAACTAACAACAGTGAAAGTTCATCTTTTTGAGTGTTTCTTTTGTCCATGAAAAATGCAGTTTTTCTCTGCTCACTTCACCACTCGTGCTTTCCCCTCAGCACAAGTAGGGTATCATTTTAAAGCACAGCATTCCAACTTTGTGAATATTCGTAGCGAATTATTGATGGCATGAGTCTGAACCAATGCAATGTGATTTTCAAACTCATGCTGATGTAAACAAATCGATCTTACTCACACTGACAGGCAAACCCGAAGCGCGCGCACAAAGACGCCTCAGCGCGCAATCCTGATATACACATATAAACAGAATTACAGCACTTCAAAATATTGGAAAAAAAAGTTGAATATATATTTTTCCTATAGATATTTGGTTTTGATGTGCCAAATTATGTGTTATTAACAGGGATTTTAAGGTGTGGTTGCTAGATGATTTTGTTTTGGAACCTTCAAAAAACTATAAGGGGTCATATAATGCCACTTTTACAAGATGTAAAATAAGTCTCTGATGTCCCCAGAGTGTGTATGTGAAGTTTTAGCTCAAAATACCCCACAGATCATTTTTTATAGCATGTTAAATTTGTCACTTTTTGAGGGTGAGTGAAAACACTCTGTTTTGTGTGTGTCCCTTTAAATGCAAATGAACTGCTGCTCCCAAAAAGAGGGCGGAGATTCAAGAGCTTCTGTTAGCAGCTCCGATTACCTCACGCAGACTCACTGAAAATGTTCAGCCTTTTATGTTCAAACAATGATGGAGAGACTTTAGAATTTGGAATAAGAATAAATTGGAATTTATGTAGCTGATGTGGAGTTAACTATCTTAAAGTCATTGATTAGCATATTCTGTCATGATAATCTATAAATCGCTCATGTGGGAACTGTTGTAAGATGCCTACAGAGCCAGAGAATATATGCTGCATGAAGATAGAACAGGTATAGTTTAGTTTAATTATGGTTATAACTTATGTTGTCACCTTGCTTTTATAACATGCTATTGCATTTGTGTTACGTACTGTATTGCAATAACATGGCCTCACCCATTTGTTGCGTGTTCTCGGGGGCAGGGTTTATGTAAATTTTAGGGTTAGTGATGTCACTAATCGGGAAAAAGTTCGTTGTAGTCCCTACCAGCCATTTGTTGTAGTCCTTAAAAAACGATTTTTTTAAAAGAAAATATCCCCCTTTGCTTTGAACTTTGAGCGTCGTAACTTTGCAGACGTTGTTTATGCTCAAACAGCAACATTACACACTAACTAAAGTTAAAAAAGTGAAATCATAATCAACCACCCCTTTAACTCGATTTCTCTCAAAATTGACTTTGCTGACTCTATCAACTTCAAACAGGTGTAGCTCAGTCATTTGTTCGCTGATTCCAACAAATTATACATAATTTTGAAGGTGTGAAAATATCAATAACTAACTTTTGAAAATTTGCTCATTGCGACTCATTTTGCCAGCACGGGTCACATATATACATATTCAGTCCAGTTGCAAAGTGCATTGTAAACATTTAAGAGCCCATAATACCTAATAATGCCCCACTGACCTATTAATTAGATATATTTAGTTGAAATTGTCGCATTCATAACAATTATTGCATAACTTTATCTTTGTACATCAATCAGCTACAGTACAGAACTCAGCTTCTTAACAATATCACAAATACTGTACAAGCACAAAATCGGTCTTCAGCAGGCCCACATGGAGTCTACAAACTGTTTTCTCATTTTCTGCACTCATTTTAGAAAATGCGTTCTGTAGAAATGCACTAAATAGTAAATCTCTGTGTTAAACATAGCTGAGAGTACCACACTCTCAATGGTGTATATATATATTTGTAACTTTGCAGACTTTTTTCATACTCAAACTGCAACATTACACACTAAAAAAAGTTGAAAATATAAAAAAGTATAACAAGTCCTCTTTAAGAAATCATCCAAGCAAGTAACGTGAACGACGGGTGTGGAATCTGCGGATGTATCTGCTGAGTTTCATGCACAGATTCCATGTGGTTCTGGTCATTACAAAATACTGTCAACACTTTGTGACCTTCGTTTCCAGTGACTATTATTGAGACAACAGATCACAAGTTAGTGTGGGCCGAACACATTGCCGAGTTCTCGTTTAGCTTTCTCTCCTCATTCACTCGTTCACCATGTTTACTGCGGTGGCGTTTTGCCCAAGCCGTCAATAGAGTTTTTGTTTACACTGTCTGGTGCTTGTGCTTTGGCTCTGAGGCAAATTGCTAGGAAGTGAATTTAGCATGAAACTGATGCCCAGTAATGAAGGCCAAGCATACAGGCGAGCAGTTGGAGTAATTATATTTCTTTTGCTTCCCCCCAACCCCCCCACCCCTCCACTTTTTTCTCTCTCTCTGGTTTCTCCTCCTTCTGTTGATATGTTTATCTAGCCTCCCCCAGTGGACCTGCTTAAATTCTTATTCTCCACGCTATCTATCGACTTGGGCTAGAATAGCTTCTGAAAAGCTTCAAAGCTAATTGCCTTGGAAGTGCAAGGGGAAGCAAATTAGTGTCACACCACAAGAAGTGAAAGAAACGTTCCCATTTCCTATTCATATGGCTTTGTGAGAACAATTTCCGATGTGCACCAGGCCTCTGCTGGGCCGTGAGCGGCAGACGTGCAGGCCCAACTGAGATTTAGTCGAAGAAAGTTGCCGAATTTTCCTGAGTGCTCATTGGACGAGGCACAGAAACGAAACAAATCTGTCTTGAAATTGTGTGTAACATCGATAGGGCAGAAAATAATGAGCGGGTACTGGTCTTTGTGCGGAACAGGAACAAGAGACGTGATCCTTGGTATGGATTCATACTGTGCCAAAGACACAATCCAAGTAGTAAAGTGAAAGAAAAAAAATCTGTTGCAGTTACAAATTCTATATGACTTCCTTTCTTCCACTGGGTTTAAAAGAAGTGACAGAATTTTCATGCTGCTATTTTCCATAGATTGATAGAATACAGTGACTGGGGCTTTCAAGCTTTTAAAAGGACCAAAATCACTATAAAACAGTCCATACAGTCTTCTGAAGTCAGGAACAAACCAAAGTCTTTCATGCAAAACTTTTTTTTTTTTTTTCTTTCTGAAAGACTTTAATACATTTATTCAGCAAAGAAGCATTAAATTGATCAAAAATCACAGTAAAGACATGTACAATGTTACAAAAATGTATATTTCAAATAAATGCTGTCCTTTTAACATGTATTCATCAAAGAATGCTTTTGTCATCACAGGAATAAACTGCATTTTTAAAAACTGCATATTAAAATAGAAAACAGTTATTATAAATTATAATAACCTTTCACAGTATTACTGCTTTTACTGTATTTTTGATCAAACAAATTTGTGTAACCTAATGTTGCTGTTTTAACCTAATGTTCAGTCACATTACTGAAGTTTATCATTTTAGGGTCTTTTTATGGCAGGTAAAATCACACTTTTATACATTTAGAATAATTTCAAATCCATATAACTTACCTTCATCCACAGAACACAAAAGGAGAAGCTGTGATAAATGTGCTAGTAGCTCTTTTCCACACATTTAAAATGAATTGGCACTATGGAAGTATCATTAAGTACTTCATACAACTTAAATTTAGTCCTCTTCACATGAAGCTATAACATGACTTCAGAAGACTTAGAATATAATGCTAAAGTATAGACTTTTACCATACTTTTTTTGTGCTTTGCAGTCATTTTGGAGTCCTCATTAACATATATTTGAAACATTTCCAAGGAATTCTTTTAAAAAAATCCACAAAAGAATACAAGTCAACATGAGAGTGAGTAAATAATGACAGAATTTACATTTTTGGGTGAACTTTCCCATTACTTTTTTTTTACTGAATAAATCAATTGATTATAAATCTATATATCGATATCTATATCTATATTGATCAACTGACTGATTGATTCTTTTGAAATCCAAACAGGGGATTAGCACTGTGCTTTCAGGGCTGCAGCCCCAGTCCCTTTTCTCCCTCAGCGCCTGCAATGACACGGGCAGACAGAGTATTTAATGAGAGGATAGGGGAGCAGAGCCACTATATGCATTTATAGAATTTTGAGTCAAATGATGTACAGCAGAAACAGCAGTGTGTGATGCAACAGTGGAATAGTGAAATTCCGAAAGTTCAGCTGCATCAGGAAAAAAAAAAGGTTTGTGATAGAAATGTTGGCACTGATCATTTTAGTAGAGAAACTATAAGGAGAAAAAAAAGATAATAAAGAGACTGACAGCCATTTTTTTTTCTTTAGAAGTTTATTGAAATGTAGTCTCGTTTGACTGACATGTTACGCAACCAATCACACTTCGTTTTGTCCCGCATCATGTTTAGGGGCATGAAAGTCGATTTCCCTACAATAACAGACCGGCGTGCATCTAATAAATTATTCATTCAAGAATGTTGTGCAAGTTTACTGCAACAATGGAGACGCGAACTTCACATACTTTTGAAAATCCAACGTTTAGTTGATCCTGGTATGCGTTCATTGTCACAGTTGTAAACACGACAGCTTTCTTCTTCCGCAAGGGGGTTTGGCGTCACGGCATTTTTCCAGTCAGACCATTAAAGAACGCGACACACACGTCTCCCGGAAATCCTGTAGAATTCAAACAATCAGATGACGACTTCAAAAATCCTTAAGTGTTTCCAGTTAAGTGTGCCATATGCAGACATATAGCCAACGATCCGTGGGCGTGACGTCTGAGGCTGAGACTAATTGAAATATAACCAGCCTTTCTGAATCAACAAAGCTGCAATGTGTCTTCTCTTTCAGGTCAACTATGGGAGCAACAGTTTTCTTTTTTTAACATTATGTCATTCAAAACAAAGGCATAGCTTGATAACGCCTTGATTTGACGGAATCATGGGAGGTGTTGTCTTCACGTTTACAGCTGGTGGAAAAGAATCGGAACGGGACTCGGGCAGAAATCATTTTCATGGATGAGCTTATTAGCGTTACTGTAGTATGAAGCAGCGCACTTGAGCAATTGCTAATGAGCAGAGGTGGGTAGTAACGAAGTACATTTACTTCGTTACATTTACTTGAGTAGTTTTTTGGAATTAGATTTAAATTTAGATTTAAATGTGGGTACTTTTACTTTAACTTGAGTACATTTGTAATGAAAAATCTGTACTGTTACTTCGCTACGTTTGGCGACGTTCCTCTCGTTACTTTATTTTAATGCAATACTGTACATGTTAAGAAATGCGTAGTTTATTCCAAGCACGCTGTCTCTTTTTTCATGAACGATGCCCCATTCACAAATGAATCACTCTTTTGAGTCGATTCTGTTCAAAGACTTGATCAAACAAGTTGGCAAAACTGTCTAAATTGGTTCGCGAATCAGTTTGAATGATTTGTTCAGTTCCCCGCACGCACTGAATCGTCTGAAGCGGTTTCTCTCTTGGAGCGTTGGATGAAGTGGCAGTGGACCTACAGTCAATTAAAAGAAAATCTGCAAATGCATCCAATTGTTTGCCAGCGACGAAGATCTTTATTAGCTGAACTGCGTGTGCTGTCTGTGAACAGCTCCACAGGTCTCAGTATGTAGCATTTCTTTACCGTTTTTATGGACATATATCTTAATTTATACATTAAATAAGCTACCATTGTTCAGAGAGTATGAAATGGTAATTTGTGGGTAGCCTATTATGCAGTGGCGGCGCCGGCGACCTGTTCGTCTTGAAAATTAACGCCTTTGCGTTGACACAGTTAACCAGTTTACACGCGCCTTCAGAAATATACATTTGATTACATTTTGGAGAACAGACGGAAGAAGATCCGTCAATGTGCATTAGATCATTGTTTGTGTGATGTTCAGAGGTTATGAGCGCGAGCACATGTAAAGAGTTTTCTTTCTTCTTTCAAATGTAGCTGTATACCTTATTATTATACAAAGTAAAGGACATGCAATGATATTCGGGTTACAGATGCCAGAAATAATGCTTGTCTCTTCTGTGTTTTTTGCAAAGATATCGAATTATGATAATAATTTAAATATCTATCTAAATAATAACATGCTATTGTATTGTGTGTGTACGCAGCGCTGTTTTATCATATTAGATATATTTGTGTGTTGAAAGTTGTTATAATGCTATAATGCTCTTCTGCGTTTGCTCGGCAGCTGCTATGAGACACTTGTTGCACACTGCAGTAAGCTAGATCGATATTAGGCATGGTAAACCATGGTACTAGCTGTAAATCAAGAAAACGAGATTTAAACAATAAGACTTACTGTGTTTAGCAATATAACATGATTAGTTTTCTGTCGATGAATGTATCCATCCAAACAGTTGCTCGCCAGTATAATATATTAAAGAGTCTTTGGTGTTTCCATGGTTTCTACAAAATAAAACCGGAAACCGAGGGTAAGGCGGGTATGATGTCATTGATAAGCAACGCACGGACATGTCCCGAGTCCTGGTTAAAATTGCTTATTTCTCTGGATTTAAACATTCTTGGAAGCATTTGGTATAATGTAAGTACACAAGTCAACAAAATATATAACATTGTTCTAGTGGTTTTTGGATATTTTAATCCAAAAATTTTACATATTGTGCCTTTAAGACTATTAATCTCTTTCAAAAAAATCTTACCCCAAACTTTTGAATGGTAGTGTACATTTGAATTTATCTTTATCGCCCCTGGAGGTTTGAGTACATTCAGCTCTAGCGTCTGCAATGCATTTTTGTACTTGTGTCTGGCCATAGCATTGTGTAACTTCAGTAGACTTCCAGTAATGATAGTGCTAACGGCAACATTTTGAGGGGTTCAAGACAGTGAGAAATTTGTTACATGATCTAAATGCCATTGATTCTACTTCTGTTGTTTGAATCAAATTCTCTCAAAGACCCCGCAGGCTCTTGGTAGACCCTATCAACAGCACTTAGTAATGAGCTGATCAATTCGGCCTTTCCCTGTTGTGTGTGTTTCTTTGAATACACCGATCTTTCAGACATTGGTGTTAAGTAACATCCAACAAATAAATGCATCAAAAAATACAGCATTAAGCACTGTTTACACTGCGCTGAAGTGGTGTGTGAGCTCACACGTCTCTGCTTTGAAAAAGACAATGATTTGTGTCAATGACATGCATGTGCTTTGGAGTAATTTACAGTAAACATTCGCGTTCCTCGCCTGTGATCTTTATTCATGCTTTCCAGGGGCTTTTGTGCTGTGTACAAGGGCATAGACATATTTACTCTCATTCACACGTTCTTAATTGCCTATTTACCTGTTTCCCACTTAAGGCCACTTATTCCTTTACGAGTTTAATGAAATTATTATCCAGCCTTATGGTAGGCATAAACAAAAATCCTTAACCTTAATATGTAATCTACACCAGTGCACCAATTCAAATTTGAGTGTAACTAATGGGACTAATTAACACAGTATGTAGCGTAGCCTGAACGGAGGATTTCTGCTCAAATGGCCTTCTGGGATGTGCATGTTTACAGTTCTGATAACCAGATTCATAGGATGAAAAAAAGACATGTTCACAGGACCACTAGACCCCTAACTGGAAAATGTGTTTAATAATTTATCAATTTATCTTGAGACAGATAGAAATGTGTTGCTGAGATATGCTATTAGACAGTTCATAAGCAGTTACTGAAACTCCAAAGCAACAGCATATTGACTTGCAACTTTAATCAAGTAAAACAGCAAGCAAATACCATGTTAAATGTAACATGCAGATGTATAACCAACTGATTTTAGTGATTAACATATGGACATGATGCAAATAATAAACTTTTTTTTATAAAACTGCTGTTTTATAAAACTGCTTCAGCAGCAATATTATAGATGTTCGATGAAGTTATATGAAGTTGGTACAATATGTAAGCTTTTTGTATATATCTAAAAACCACTAGAACAATGTTAGATATTTTTGTTGAGTTGTGTACTTAAATTGTGTTTATAAAACGGTTAGTCCCTGTCCTTGATTCTGATTGGTCAATTGCTTTGTTTTATTCACGATAAAACATGGCTATGACCGCTTCACCCAACGGTTCTGTGTATCACTACACAACACCCTTAGCAACCACTCTTAGCAACGTAAACTGTTCTCAATTGTTATTGTTTATTGAAGCTTACTGTATTATGTAGAAGAGTATTGTGAGAAAGAGATTGATTGAACGAGTTTATTACCTGCATTCAGATTTAGCATTTTCCTTCAGGTCAGTCCTATGTTCATAATAAAAAATCTGTTTAAATATCTGCTGCAATATCTTGTCCTTTTAACAGTTAAGGGGTTTTCCCGTGACTGACAACGCTAGTAAAAGCATTTGTCAGTTGCGTCTTGTTCCGTGTTCACAACAATTCAGTCTTTTCAATATAAAAGTCTTCGCTACTGAGTGACTCAATCATAAAGACAGTCTTTGCCGCCATCTAATGGCGTAATAATGTAACTTCTGTTGTTGTTCACAGTCAGGGACTATTTTTATTTTATTTATTTTATATATATATATATATATATATATATATATATATATATATATATATATATATATTTATTTATTCATTGTACAACATCACTGGGTATTTATGAGCTACAGCAGAACTGATATCTTTCTAACATTATTTTTTAATGTTATTTAAAGTACATTATGATAAATGCTTGTTACATATATGTGCAACATTTCAGCCATAAATAAATTACAAATGTTTGCTAGATTATGTTCATTACCTGTCTAACGATGTATGTTTATGCTTAAATATAATTAAATGATGGTTTGTATTTTTTAAAAAAACATCTATTACATGTCATTATGTGTGGTGAGTTGGCTTGCGCAGTTTATGTTTCACACTTCAGAACTTCTGTTGAGGATCGATGCTTCAGCATCAATGCTTCCTGGTTTTTATGGTGCTTTGTGGAACTTTTAAGGGAGCGAACGATTCAGTGCACTGGAAGGATTCTGTGATTGAGACAGCCCCTAAAATGGCCGACTTTCCTTGACTGCTGAACTAGGGAGCTGATTGAGACTCACCCCATTTCTCAGTAAGCAATCTTGCATCCTTGTGTTCTCGTACTACATCATCAACCATTAAAGTCTGGTTCCAATACTCAAGTATGTGACGGCTTGTGAAAGTAAACATTTGTTGTTTTGTTTGCCATAATTTTAATGAAGATCTAATACCTGGGGAAAACCTGCAGTACTTTTTAATTGGCATATTTAAAAGAATATTATTATTATTTTTTTTATTTATTTTTTTTTTCAGTTGCTTTGGCACATTTTTCGAAACAGTCTCATGGTGCGTTCACACCAGACGCGAATGAAGCGTTAAGCGCAAGTGATTTACATGTTAAGTCAATGCAAAGATGCGATAAACATCCTGCGACGCGAATGACGCGATTCGCGCGAATTGAGTGTTTCGGGTGTTTGACGTTTGAAAAATCTGAACTTTGGCGAATATTCGCACCACGTTAACCAATCAGGAGCTTGCTCTAGTAGTGACGTGATTACGACGTAGTGAGCGGAGGTAGAAATCCGAAACAACAATGGAGGACAAAATCATCGTCACTGTAGGTAGATACTTGGAGCTGTACGATACATCTTCGTACTTTTATAGAAACAGGAATAAAAAGAATCTTGCTTGGAAGAAAGTGAGTGAGGAGGTCGGACAATCTGGTAAGTTGTAAAAAACGCTCTTTACTCAATTTGAGCTATATATATATATATATATATATATATATATATATATATATATACATATTGAGACTACAAGCTAGCTAAAGCCGGCAAATTGAGCTTATTCGCTGTATTTCAGCCTTCCATAGCACATAAAGCGCAGCTACCCTCTCAACAAAATCCATGTCAGCATTTCGCAACGAGACTGGAGCCGCCTGGCAGAAGCCCCTCCCATGACGCAAATGCGCGTCTGTTGTGAAGTGAATTTCACGCGCGAATGAAGCGAGTAAACTCAAAATGTTCAAGCGTCCAACTACGTGCGAATAGCGCGATTTATTCGCGCAAGTCGCGTCTGGTGTGAACGCCCTATTAGCATTCTCTAAACTGTAAAGCAATTGTCACAACTGTTTGCTGGAACATCAGAACTCTATTTTATGTCTGCAAAAGTAGTAACTCACCCAAAACATTTAATTCATGCTTCAAAACCTAGTCATTGTGTCAGTAAATTGGCCAATGCCACCAAAATAAAAAATGTAAATCACGTTTAGATGTTTTTTTTTTTTCGTTTTTTTTTCGCCATGAAATATTTGTTATATACAAATTTCATGGTTTTTTTTTTTTTTTTTTTTTTTTTGTTGACACTAACTGCTTTCTGTAAACAAGAATGTCAGTTTTATCTAACTGAATGCTCTTGTGTATCACTGAGCTTTTTAGATACAGATTCAGACAGTAGGTAAAAGTTTACTGGAAAAGTCAATACTGTAGTAAAAGAAAATGAACAATTGTATTTATACAGTGCATTTGCTTTTGTAGATATGTGTTACAGTATTACATGTAAATTGAAAATTCACAGTTGCTTGTTTGTTTTTACACAAACTATCATGTTTTCCCCTGACACCACCATCACATATTCTTAGTATATCATTCTTACATTCTTATACCACACATTCTATCTTCCTATTGCTCTCCCACAACAAGCAACTGCATTTAAATTTTAAGTTTATATGTAACACATTTCTACAAAAATTAATGTACTGTATAAATACAAATGTATTTATACAGCTACTGCTGTTGCTGCTGCCGTTTAGGGTTGTGACATTCCTCCATGTTCAAAAATGGTAGTGATTGTGCTGGGCAAACTCCATATATATGCTTCCAAAATTGATTGGTTGATTGTGATTCCTACTTCATCACGATGGCAGACCAATTTAGTAGACATTACAAACATCCCATTTCAGATATTTATGGAATATACATGCATGTCTGACAGACTTTGATAACTGAATGGATCATTTTGCATGTGAAGGCTCACATGATGAAAGAATGTTTAGAAGTTGTGAAGAGTTTGACAATTTCACTGAGAATCAACTCATTAGTTTTGATCAACAAGCCATGTGCATTTAGTTATTGTGCAAATTGTAGACAGTTGTGCTAACTCTTTTGCACATGTGCCAAAACATATCCAATTTGCTTAAATCAATAAGAAATTCAAATCTGATATGAACAAGAAACTAATTGTTCAGAGTTCTGAACTTATTGTTTTGAGAGAAAAAAAGTCTAATTCGAGAATTGAGCCAAAGCGATTGATAAAAACTGAAACGTTGACAAAGCATATTAAATATATATATACTCATTTAAAAAAAACTCATGTAAAATAAAATATATCAAATAATAACAATAATGTAAGTAAATATTTTAATATGTTATGCCATCTGTGATGTTTTGTTTTATTTATTGTGCATTGGCGCTGTCCCACTGCCTAATATGTGCTGACAGTCAGTTGAGCAACAAGATCACAGCGTATCTCAATTTTCTGTGTCCTCGTGTCCTTCCGAGTTTGTTCTTTCAACGTAGCATGTTAGGGTTCGGGCTCTTAGAATAAGTTGATATGTACTTGCAAAGTTACTTATAGTCAGTGGAATGTCTGTTGGAGCATTGGAGCATCAAAATAGTGTTAGCAGATATTAAGTCTACTAATACTCTAATGACTAGTAGTTGACATGTAGTTGCAAAGTTACTTATAGTTAGTAGAATGTCTAAAGTGGACCATCGAAATAAAGTGTTACCGAAACGGCTTCTGGAGCAAGAACAAATGTAGGACTCGACTTGATTTGTCCATGGGGAATTGATTGGATGATTGTGGTTTGCTATTGGTGGATCTCATGTGAGTGACAGGTTGCCCCGCCCTCGTGCCAGTAAACACATCACAGAAGAAAAGAGATGTCGCTGCAAGAGGGAGGCAAAGTTATTTTGATTAAAGATTATGAGGACACATAAATTAAAAAAAAAAAAAAAAAGAATAAACGGATACATTTAAAATAAGTACGGTAATATTCCATTAAAGGTGACCTATTATGACCCTTTTTACAAGATGTAATATAAGTCTCAGTTGTCCCCAGAATGTGTCTGTGAAGTTTCAGCTCAAAATACCCCATGGATTTTTTTTATTATACCATGTTTTAACTGCCTATTTTTGGGTAAGAGAATAAAATGCGCTGATTTGGTGTGTATACCTTTAAATGCAAATGAGCTTGTGTTCCCTGCCCTCAAGGGCCCTGTCCCAAATGGCACCACTTACGTGACATAATGCCACATTGACTGTCAGGAAGATTTCTGCTGCGGAGCTCGCACCAGTGCGGGCTCGGCAGAAGTGCGCATTGAGGGCGCATATTGACCGCAAAGGGGGCCGCTCACGAGCAGTGTTGTGCAAGTTACTCTGGAAATGTAATTAGATTACTGATTACTCCTTTTGAAAGTAATCAAGTTACTTTTCTGATTAGGTTTTTTTTTTTTTTCAAAAGTAATTAGTTACATTACTAGTTACGTTACTAGCCCCCACCCAAAAAAACAACAGAATAACCTCTTTGACCCTCTTTTGATAAATAAATAAATAAATAAAATAAAGTCTCTCCTGAGTAAATTTGTAAATCATTTAACTAGTGCTTCTACATATTCCTCCATATGTATAAAAAAAATAGTAAAGCAATGTTCTCTTCTGAATTTAACAGCACTAGAGCAGCAAAGAACAAAAATGTTGCTAACACCACATGAAGGCTTATTGTATACAGCTTTTTTTTTATCTGCCTGCCACTGGGTCCTAATGTTCGGAGTGAAACAATGGAGTGGAGCCAGTGAAACAATTGTTGTATCACATTAACAGAAGCTTTTCAAATCTCTTGTCAGACAGTCTGTTTCTTCTAGGAGTGAGAACCAAACCACCTAAAGTAAAAAGCCGCTCTACAGGTGTGCTAGATGGAGTCAGAGTGTTGTACTTCAAGAAAATGTTCTTGATGTTTGAGAACTGGTTCAGAGTCTCAAGCTCATATAGTCCTGACCTCAAGTAGTCCATGACTTCTTTTTCTGCAGAGTAGCTCTCCTCCGGCTCCATCCCAAATCCAAAAAAGTCCATCCCATCACCAGGTATGGTTGACTTTGTGGACACACTGGCAGTTTTTTCTGCTACAGGAGCAATTGTGCCACACTCTGCTTCTGCTATCAGAAGCTCCTTCACTCGCTGTCTCCTACCCTCATCTCTCAACCATCGGAGTTTGAATTTTGGACAACTGACAGCTGCAAGAAGTCCATCTTTGTTGTCCAGCACATCAGCAAAACGAGTCTGGATGGCCTGAAAAATACAATTTGATTTATTTATTATAGCTTTATAATAAGTACTATTTATTTTGTCATTGTATCATTTGCAATGTGGGCTATTCACTGTAGACCTACACCTTGCCTCATGTGGGATTAAGAACATATTTAATGTTGTTTTGTTAGGTTATTTACTCACCCTTTAATTCGTTTTAATCTACTTTTGCTGTGGTAATGTGTTGAATATTTTGACTTAAAACATACTGTAGTATGCTCTGTTCCCTGTCCATGATGGTGCAATGCAACAAATCACCAAAATAAATTAGCTAAAAGATCAGATGTATAGGTTCATACCTTTACAATGACATCTGGAAGGTCAGCTGTCATCCTGGGGAGGGTGTCTTTCAAGGTAAGGGTCTTTGCCATCAGGACTTCGAGCGTGTGTAACAAAGCACCATAAGAACAGTTGTGCATTTTTCTATACTAATCCTATACACAGCTTTGGTGCTTGTACTGGAAGTTAAGTATTTCTCAATATCACCTGTGGAAATTAGGTTGATTGTATGCGATGCACACCTGTAATGTGGGGGAAGAGTCAGCTGACCATCATCATTCTCAGCGGAGAGGGCTTCTGTGATATCTGTAAAAGTGGCACCATCTTCTTTCTCCTCCTCATCAGACTCAGAAGTGACAGCCTGATATGTTTTAAATGCCTTGATGAAATTAGATGCATTGTCTGTCACTGTCGCAACAACTTTGTTAAGCAGTCCATATGATGAGTGAATTTGTTCTAACTCTGCAGCAATAACATCAAAAGTGTGTCTGCCTCTCAATCTTTTACATGCTAAAGCAGCTTTGTGATGATTTAAAGTGTCTCTGTTGATCCAGTGAACTGTTACACCCATATAGCTTCTGTTGTTTGCTGTCCAGATGTCAGCAGTAGTGGAAACGAAATCTACCTCTTCCAATTCAGCCTTTAAATTAGCTTCCATCTTTGCATATTCTCTCTCCAGGTAGGAAGCAAATGTCTTTCTGTGTGGTAGCCTTACATTGTTGTGTGTGGGTATTTTCTCAATGATGTGGCGAAAGGAAGGTGAGTCCACAGTGGAAATAGGTAGCATATCCTCCATGATATACCCAGCGACGAGTTTGTTTAGATTTTCTCCACTTACGGTTGGTGTTGGACTGGAGAAATCCAACTTCTGTTGTTTAGTTGGAGAAGGACATCCACTGGCACTGGACTCGACAGTAGAAGTTGATGCATTGGTCTCAGCACTCGGTACTTTCTTGATAAGTTTTACCGTGCTGTGCTGCCCTTTCAGGTGTTTTAATAAATTAGATGTGGAGTTTTTCGCGGTTGAAAAGGTTTTCGTCCCCCCGCATAATTCACAACGCACAATAATGTTCTTGCTTTTGACCGAAATAAACTCAAAATAATGACTGTATTTCCAGCTACAGAACGCAAACTTTTCACTCTCCATGCTTAGATTGTTTTGGTAGTAACCACCACAGGCGCTTACCAGTCAGTAGGTCTCAAGTAAATGACGTCGCGTGGGTGACAGGCAGGCATGACGCCTGACGCTTACTTTGAAAAAAAGCTATTTTTCTTTTTACAATCTAGATGATAAAACGCTGCATTCTGTCGACAATGATGTAACACAGCTGTAACGCAAATTGACCTGGGCCTGTAACTGTACTCTAATTACTATTTTCAAAATTATAACGCGTTAAATTACTCCGTTACTAAAAAAGAAATCAAATTACAGTAATGCGTTACTAAGTAATGCGTTACTGCCCAACACTGCTCACGAGCACCCTTCTGAGACCTAAAATTGACAAACGGGACACCCTACGGCCTCAAGGACTTAACGGACATGCACACGCAGCAGCCTTTGTAAGTCCACAAGACCGAAAGTGCTATGAAGTGTGCCATTTAGGACAGGGCCAAGCTCGCGATTCATAAACAATACAGGAGAAGCTCACACAGCTAATATAACCCTCAAAATGGATCATTACAAACTTTTCGTGATGGAGCATATCAGATCACATAGGTATGGCATGTATTTTGCGAATGTTTGCTAACATTCGATTCTGAATGAGTTTGAGAGCGTGCTGCACGACTAACGTGGCTAAAGCTACACACTGTTGGAGAGACTCAATAATAATGAAGATGTGTTTATGAATTATACAGACTGCAAGCGTTTTCGAGTTAAAAATGAAAAAAACACCACTGTGTCCTTAGTGGCTCAGATGCCAGGAGATCATGGAGACTCACAGATCAGTGATAATGTTTACATAGCTGAGACATATCACGAGCTCAGGGATGGTCATTCTTGAGTGCTGCTGTCCTGCAGAGTTTTGCTCCAACCCAACTCAACCTTCCTTCACGTAGCTTTAGTAATCCTGAAGACATTCAAGTGTGTTTGATCAGGGTTGTAGCTAAACTGTGTAAGACAGCTGCTGCTGCTGCACTCCAGGACCAGTGTTACTGGTGCACCGTTGTCAATGTCACTTGCGAAAACAAAATGGCAGCGCTGTGGGTGGAAACATACAGATTAAGGGGCGGTAATATTATAATAAGATCCCCATCCTACATAACAAGGGGAGCGAAATCAGAACGACTCGTTTTTGCACATGCTTGCAGAGAAAGGCTTACCAAAACAAAGTTACTGGGTTGTCCTTTTTCATGTTTTCTGGGTTGATAGATGTACCAGGGACCCGATTATAGCACTTAAACACGGAAAAAGTCAGATTTTCATGATATGTCCCCTTAAAAAAAATAGATTTCATCACCTTTAAAATACTGACACTGTATTTGTACACAAGCATCTTGACTAGAATTTTTTTTTTTTTTTACTATATTTTACACTGAGTGTTGCATTTGTCCAGATTTTTGCATTTGTCAAGTTGTATTAAGTTAAAAATACTTCAAAATAGTTCAACTTTTAAAATTATCTCTCAGGATCCTGCTTTCTGTTTCATTACATTGCACTCTATCGGTTTTTGACCGTAAGAGCGTGATGTTTTATGTAAAGACCCTTAAAAAAAACATCGAGGTCAGAACGTAACTCATTCAGTCAGAGTTTAGAGCTACAAGTATCTGTTTTAACACTTGGTTGGCAATAAAATAATTTTTTAGAACCCCTGTTGCTATAATATAGAAAACCTTCATTTTCAGGTAAGATTTTTCCAAGAAAAGGTTTAAATAATGTCCATGGATCACTATGTGTTGCTATGTGGTAAGGATATTTGAGTTCATTCTCAGAAGAGATGTCAAATCATATTCTTTATTCTGTCTGTGCTGAAAAGTCTCTTGTTTAGTGTTTTATGCATGAGTATGTGAGAAGACAAAGGCTAAACAGCGGCTACACGCTGAGCTTGTCAAGGGAGGTAATTAACAGCACAGGGTAAAATCACCTGCAGTGTTTCCTGCTTTTTAGGACACACTGAGTCCATCAGGCAACATGTACAACCAGAGCCGAGAGGAACCATCATTAGCGAGAGCTTTTGCATCACATCGTGGTGTTTGGGAAGTATGTGTGTGCGTCTATGTGTTTGACAAAGAAAGTGAGTTTGTGTGTGAGAGAGAAGAAAATCAGTTTATTAACATTCAGAAAGTTTCAACACCATGACCCTGAAGAAAATCAAGATAACACAATTGTGAAAATCCATAGTATTACAAGACATGCCTAGTTTTGTTTATACAGTTTGCTTTACATAAAAAGTAAATGGAATTACTGTGGATAAAATTACATTACAAGTCGCTTATAAGTCTGCATTTATTCAACTTACTATAAAAACATTCATATTGTGAAATATTATAATTTAACATACCTGTTTTCTGTTTTATTGTATTTTTAAAAATGTACTTTATTCCTGTGATGCAAAGCTGAATTTTCAGCATCATTACTCCAGTCTTCAGCGTCACATGATCCTTCAGAAATCATTCTAATATACTGATTTGCTGCTCAAGAAACATTTCTCATTATTATCAATGTTGAAAACAATTTTTGATGAATAGAAAGTTCAAAAGAACATCATTTACATGAAATAGAAATCTTTTGTAGCATTATAAATGTATTTACTGTCACTTTTCATCAATTGAATGCATCCTTGAGGAATGAAAATATTAATTTCTCAATAAATAAAAATCTTACTGACCCCAAACTTTTAGTTCTTCACAACTGATTCTCTTTTATATCATAAGGTCACAGAAAATTTGATTCATCATGATATGAGTCCTTTAAGCCCTGGTGCTCTTTTGGGCATTATAATGTGGTAAAAAGCCGTGCAGATTTTACCCGTTTCCATCCCTCTCTCTCTCTCTCTCTCTCTCTCTCTCTCTCTCTCTCTCTCTCTGTGATGCATAAATACACAATCAAACATTCATATAAGACCAATTTCTTACAAAGGATGGATTGCGCTCGAGGTAGAGCATTACAGATACTCCTCTTTTTGTTTCCACAGGGGAATGTTTGATTTTGTCAAGCAGCTGCAACTACGTGCAAATACACGCTAAAGTGACTCTAACTTTAAAATGGCTGCTGTCATTAGTTCTTTTCCCACTTCCTCTCTCTGATGGTCCACAATGGGCTGTAATCCAGATGTGTTACAACCAAAATCTAGTGCAAAGTGCTGGCTCCATTTTCGGGTTGAATTCGATTCTGAGCATAATCGGGTCTCAAAAAGTAAACTTTCTTCTTTAGCTGTGTGCTTGGCAGTCTCTAAACCTAGTGAGCTGCCAACCTAAACTGCATTTTTGGTACCCTATGTGCATTCAGGATGCTGTATAGATAGGCAGATGCCACTCCAGCACAATCATGGATTTCATTGTATTCACACACCTCAAAGCATGTGTGTGAGGAAGTTAGTGGGAAGAAACTTGTTTCAGGATGCAGAGATTTCCCGTTACCAGGCAGATGGAGTCAGCTGGGAAAGGTTAACCCATCTGATCTCTGGAGGTCAACTGATCAGCGGGGTCAATAAAGGCCTGATACATCTTCAAATTGCCACCAGACATTTACCCTCTCTCTTTCTGTTAGCTCGTTCTTTTTCTTATTTCTCTCTCTTTTCACAGATGGAAAAGTAACAAATAAAGAGCAAATCAACCCCACAGCAGAATGAAGGTCTATCTTTCATTTTCAATGTCACATCGACACATAACTCAACAAAGCAAGTCAGTGAAGGTCGTGTTAGTATGAGGAATATTCAATGTAAGGCCATCAGTTATACACTGTAAAAATGCTTATTTAAAGGTGCAATATGTAAGAATTTTGCAGTAAAATATCCAAAAACCACTAGGCCAGTGTTATATATTTTGTTCACTTGAGTACTTACAATATCCCAAATGTTTCCAACCATTTGTAAATCGTGAGAAAATTGCAATTTTAACCAAGGCTCCGGGACGTGTGAGGAGTCGCCTGTCAATTGCATCATACCCGCGTTACCCTCGGTTTCCGGTTTTATTTTGTAGAAACCATGAAAACACCAAAGACGGTTTAATATATTACATGTTTTAATAGACAAGGGAACAACTGTTTTGATATATTTATAGACAGAAAACAAATTATTGTTATATAGCTCAACACGTTTAGTCTTATTGTTTAAATCTAATTTTGTTGATTTTTTTTGCGAGTACCATGCCTCAGAGAAAAACACTATTTTGTGAAGTAGCTAACATAGCATAATCAGATGCAGCTTTATTTTTAGTAACAGTAATACATAATTTTCTCCATTATACAATACGTTTTAAAATTAATTGCATGCCATTTATCAACACAAGCCATCCAGCATTTAATATGATATTCTAATACCAATCTAGCTTACTGCACTGTGTAACAAGTGTCTCACAGCAGCCACTGAGCGAAGGCACAGAGTAACGTTATAAAATCATTTTCAACACTCAAATGTATCTAATATGAAAAACAGCGCTGCGTTACCTCATACTCATGACCGGAAAAGTGGAAGCAGCGCTGGCGACTGTGACATAATAAAAGTTCCGCTGCTCGTGTGTTGCGCAATCGCTCCAGCGGCCTCGTTCAGCTCCCACAACACTCGGTCCTGCTCTGCTTCATACTACAGTAATGTTAATAATCGCAACCATGAACATGATTTCTTTCCGAGCCCTATTCCGATTCTTTTGCACTGGCTGTGAGGTGAAGACCGCATGTCCCAAGATTCCGCGCTCAAACTTGGCGTCATCAAGCTACGCCTTTGTTTTGAATAGGCCTCTAGCGACCTCTAGCGGACAGAAAATCTTACATATTGCACCTTTAACTAAAAAAAAATACTGTTTGCATGTTGTTTTTTTTTTGTTTTTTTTTGTTTTTTTTGTTGTTGTTGTTGTTTTAGTAATTATGTCAAGTAAATGCATTGGCTGAACTTAAAATGTCATGTTGCCATGACTTAAAATCTGTCATTATTATACCAAATACCTTAGATCAAGACTGCAAAAGAGACTGAACCACAAACACATTTTTTTTTTCAGCTTAAGCCTGTTGGAGTAAGAATAATATAAAAAGAAGATTGAATTCAATGTTAATATAATTGTATAACTGTATTAAGGCTTCAATATGTAAATGATGGGTTATGATTGACTAACCTTTTTGTATTGTAAAATTAGCTTTATTAGTTTCTGCTTGTTTGGGTTGATTAATTGTTATTACCACATACTTAGCACAGGTCAAATGAATCAAGTCATTAAAACACATAATTAAAGCAATCAGACATTCTCCTGTTATTAGTTTATTCAAAATCTTTACATGTTCCTCCAGGATTCAAATGCAAATCTCCTCACTATCAGATCACTCAGTACTGTGAATGATATTTTATAATAGTGCATCCTTTGCAATATAAACAAAGCTCTTTAAAAAATAAAGTATTAAATAGTGCAAATCAGTATATACAGTACTGTATCACATATTGTAAGTAATACAGCAGTAAGTTGGTAGCATCTGCTTTAATGGGGAAATATGATGGGCCATTTATTCATTCAATAACGAAGCAAGTGGCTGTATTCATGAATAGGTCATTGAATCAATGACTCTCACGATTCGTTCAAAGCTGCAGATTTGTTCACGAAATACCGTTGTGTGTTGCTTGGAGACCAAAGCCTTTTTTTTATACGCGTACCCCAGTTTGGGAACCACTGCATTAGACGATCCTCTGGCTTTTGGCATCAGCAGCATGAGATGGTCTTTCACTCATCAGGAGAGGCATTGCAAACTGCATCACTGATTAAAAACCTGTGGAAAAAGATTCTGATGGGTATTTCAAAGATTATTACAACATGCAATCCAGTGATCAAAAGGCATATCTTATGAATAATGAATGTATGATGCATTCTCAAAGGTTACACTTTATTTCGATGGTCCACTTTAGACATTCTACTAACTATAAGTAACTTTGCAGCTATATGAACTAACTCTCATTAGAGTATTAATAGACTGTCTGCATAATATCTGCTAACACTTTATTTTGATGATCCCCAACAGACATTCTACTGACTATAAGTTACTTTGCAAGTATATGTCAGCTAACTGTAATTAGAGTGTTAGTAAACTGTTAGGTTATGTGTTAGGGTTCGGGTTAGTCGAATAAGTTGACATGTAGTTGCAAAGTTACTTATAGTTAGTACAATATCTAAAGTGGACTATAATTAAGTGTTACCTTTTCAAAATGTAACAACTCATGTAGAAATTTCTTTCAAAAAACTTCAAGAATTGGAGACTGAAGATGTAAAGGAATATGTCACACAAAAATAAAAATGTTGTCATCTTTTCCTCATCCTCCTGCTTTTACAAACATCTAGGACTTTCTTTGCACCAGAGAACAAAAATTATCCAGAAAAAACAAAAAAAGAATTTTCATAAAAAGTACACTATACGACTTGTGTTTGATATTGCAATAAGTCATACAAAGTTCAAGCAGATCAAACGCTCTGCCTATGATCTCCATTTGATTCACCGAAGAAAGGAAATAACACAAGGTCAGAACAACTTGAGAATGAGTAAATATTGGAAACATTTTTCAGTTTTATGTTTTCTGTTTCTACAGCATCATGTACTGTTGAAATCATGCAGCAGTTGCCAAATTTGTTGCTTCCAGCCCAGTACCTTCACGTCTTATCAAGATGTAGCCCTAAGAGTAATTGAAATCAAAATTACATTTTCAGCTCCAAAGCTATAAAATGTTCCCTGTCACTTCACCTTTCCACTGAATTAAAATGGAATTAGTGGTAATTGTCGGAGCTTTAGGGATTATATTATTTAACAGGAAGCCTTTTGAACACCTGAAAGACTTTGTGGAGATAAGAGATTTCCATTAAAATCCCCCTAGACAAGACACCAAAGGAGCACTGCTGAATCAAGAACCTTTTGCACATTCATATGCTAATAATTAGACAAGGGACTTCCAGTTCTTTCTATGTGACAATCGATCAGATGATTGATTTATTAAAGCACAATATCTTTAAAGGCCACAGGACACAAAATGGTCATTAATTAGCTGACCGCCAGGGAAACTGTAAAATGCTTGAGTGTTGAATTGATGTGTCTTCTGACATGCAGGCAAACAAATTGTGCTGTATAAGGAATATTGTGAAAGAGAATATAAGTGGTAAATATGATATACGATTTTTAATTAGCTTATTTTAAACCATCCACTGTCCACATGCAAGTTAATATTCTTTAAAATCAAGCTCATGTTTGCTGTCTTGCAGGGAAACTCTTTTAGCATACATGAACTAAACTTTACAAGTAGCCAAAATGACAAATTATGACACAAGATCTTTAAAAAAAATATATAAAATAAAATTAATCATTTGATACAATGCTCTTATTGTGTATATACATGTTTTTACATTGTACTTATATTTTTAAAAAATACCTGCATGTATTTACATCTGTAATTAATTTCTGTAATTACATTTATAATTACACTGACGACCCATCCCTTACACCTTAACCCACCCTTCAACCTACCCATACCACCAAACTTGTCCCTAACCTTAACCGTATCCCACCTCAATAGCAGCAAAAGTGTTTTGCAATACAATATGAACACAGTAAGTACATTGTACTTATTTTCTGATGTGAGTACATAGTAGTTAAGGCCACCTAATATAAAGTGGGACTGTAATTTTTTAAAATATATTTTTCAAAGAGATTTCCAGATGTCCACTTGAGTGGACAGCATGCGTTTATGGTTTAAACTGAGATACTGTACTAAACATAATACAGTAATAACACAGCAATACTGTGTGTATTTAACAAACCACTCAATAAAATGATATAAAATCATATGAAAGCTATAAAATATATACAAAAAATATAAATGTGAAATATTGCAAACGCAATTGAACTTCATACAAGTTGAACTTCATGTATCTTTGATGGAATAACATCCTCATGTTCTGATATCAGAGATCTCTACAACCTGTCAAGGTAAAGCAGTGGAAACCCAATTCAGATGGTCCCACCAGTGTACGTCGATTTACCCTTATTAGCTGATAATTCTAATAATATTCAAGATGGACACATTTCTAACATAGCTCTCCTCTGAGAAAACCTAGTGATCAGGTGTTTTCAATCTCATCTGAAATGAGCAGTGTTGGGGGTAATGCATTACAAGTAACATGCATAACATAGTCAGATTACTTTTTGTTGTAAGGAGTACAGTAACACATTACAAGTTACATGCATAATGCAATCAGATTACTTTTTGATTTAAGGAGAAAAGTAATGCATTACAAGTTATGTGCATTATGTAATCAGATTACTTTTTGATTTAAGGAGTAAAGTAACGCATTACAAGTAATGTGCATTATGTAATCAGATTACTTTTTGATCTAATGAGTAATGCATTACAAGCAACATGCATTACGTAATCAGATTACTTTTTGATGTTACAAGTAAAGTAACGCATTACAAGTAATGTGCATTATGTAATCAGATAACTTTTTTGATGTTACGAGTAAAGAAATGCATTACAAGTAACATGCATTATGTAATCAGATTACTTTTTGATCTAACGAGTAAAGTAATGCATTAAAAATAATGTGCATTACGTAATCAGATTACTTTTTGATCTAACAAAGTAATGCATTACAAGTAATGTGAATTACATAATCAGATTACCTTTTCATGTTACGAGTAAATAAATGCATTACAAGTAACATGCATTATGTAATCAGATTACTTTTTGATCTAACAAGTAATGCATTACAACTAATGTGCATTATGTAATCATATTACTTTTTGATGTTACAAGTAACGCATTACAAGTAACGCATTACAAGTAACGTGCATTACGTAATCAGATTACTTTTTGATCTAACGAGTAATGCATTACAAGCAACATGCATTACGTAATCCGATTACTTTTTGATGTTACAAGTAAGGCATTACAAGTAACGTGCATTACGTAACCAGATTACTTTGATCTAACGAGTAAAGTAATGCATTACAAGCAACATGCATTACGTAATCAGATTACTTTTTGATCTAACAAGTAAAGTAATGCATTACAAGTAACATGCATTGCGGTATCAGATTACTTTTTGTTACGAGTAATGCATTAAAAGTAATGTAAATTACATAATCAGATTATTTTTTTGATGTAACAAGTAATGCATTACAAGCCACATACATTACGTAATCACATTACTTTTTTGATATTAATGCAAATTACATTCTAATAACACAAATACATTTATTTAGTCAAAAAAAGTTACTGCAGATGAAGTATTTTCAAAAACAACAGTCACAGTAATAGTATGAATTGTAGCTGAAATATAACTACTGATGCATGATGTCCACTATAGTGGACAGATAATTAATCAAAATTTTCTCCCAATCTAAAATCGATACTTGAAAAATTTAACTGTGATATGACTCATTAGATATTGCTTGATACTACAAATTTTTTTTTTTTTTTACCTGCAAGTGTCTCCTAGGTTATAGAAGGAATGGATGGATATTCCAGAGCAACTTAGCATTTCAGACTAGCCATCGGCCATCTTGGTTTCGAGGGAAAAAGATCAACATACAGCGTCTTGCCACTTGGTTGCAGTGTATAGGATGGTGCATTAGGGTCCACTGTAGAGGTTGATGTGCAACTATGCCATCAAAACCCATGCATATCCAAGAAAATGCTTTTTGTACTGCTGTCCACTGTAGTAACCTCTATGCATGAAGGGGTTAAATAAATAAATCAATTTTTTTTTTTTTAACTAAATGTACTGTATAGGTAAAAATAGTGCCATGTCACTGACCTGACTTCACTTTACTGTACTGCACTGTACTGATAAACGTACTTTAAACTTCATGTACCTTCAACTGAAACTTCAAAAGTTTGTTGGAATCATTGTTTTGTCATTCATGGGCTGGAGGCATGGCCTCTGATGAGGGAACGAGTCTCTCTGATACTATTGCAGACGACCGATTCATTTCACATTTCCTCATCCACGAATGCGATGTAAGATTACTTCAACTTTTGTAATACAATATTGAAAGTGGGATGTTCTGTATCATCAGTGCATAATTGCCAATGTCTTTATATTCATATTCTGTCACTGTCTAGACAGTGAACTGTGCTGATACCTAAGATGACAATGCATAATCAGGCTGCCTTATTGTTTACCCAGCGTCCCTCTGTGTCTTCATATTAATCATTAGCATTGAAATGATGTTCCAGTCGCTGTAATGAATCGGCTTATTTTCAGTATGAAACTAGCTTCTTTTAATAACATTAATGGAAATGACTAAACTCTGCTCATTTGAGATAATTTAAAGATGGGTTTAAGAATGACTTGAATGCCTTTAGAGAAATGAAGTGGATCAGAATTATGCTCCCTCCATAATTGCCCAAGGCATTTGCTGTGTGTGCGTCAGTGTGTGTGTGTGTGTGTGTGCATATGGGTTCTTGTATATATTATGAGGACAAAAAAAGTGTATAATGACATGGGTATTACAAGGTAAACAGGGTTTATGAGGACACTTTCTATGACCTCATAAACCAAATGGCTTAAAAAACATTTTTAGGTAGGGCTAGTGTAAAGGGATAGAATATACAGTTTGTACAGTATAAAAACCATTACGCATGCCCTTTCAAACATTATGTTGTAAGATTTCCAGAGGTGGGTAGAGTATCCAAAAACTGTACTCAAGTAAAAGTACAAGTACTTATAGAAATATTTACTCAAAGTAAAAGTGAAAGTAATAATCTTAATAGTTACTTGAGTTAGAGTAAAAAAGTATCCAATGAAAAAACTACTCAAGTAGCTCGTTACTAGTTACTTTGTAACATTTATATATATATATATATATATATATATATGTGTGTGTGTGTGTGTGTGTGTGTGTGTGCATGCATGTATGTACACAACAATACAATAGCATGTTATTATTTAGATAGATATTTAAATTATTATTATTATTATCATATCTTTGCAACAAACACAGAAGAGACAAGCATTATTTCTGGCATCTGTTGCCCAAATATCATTGCATGTCCTAATTACTTTGTATAACATATACAGCTACATTTGAAAGAAAGAGAGAAAACTCTTTACATGTGCTCGCGCTCATAACCGCTGAACATCTGAACACAAACAATGATCAAATGCACATTGACGGATATTCTTCCGTCTGTTCTCCAAAATGTAATCAAATGTATATTTCTGCATGCGCGTGTAAACTAGTTAACTGTACATTTTTCGTAATTTTCAAGACGAACAGGTCGCCGGCGCCACCATGGCTACCTAAATTACCACGGGACAGCGGGTGTTTATTTCATACAATGGTAGCTTATTTAATGTATAAATTAAGATATATGTCCAAAAAAATGGTAAAGAAATGCTACATACTTTGTTATCGTGGCGTAATAATCTGTTTTGTTGTAAAATGTAGGGCTGTATGAATTGAAATCGAATGAAATCGATACCTGTGGAATTGTTCACAGACAGCATACGCAGTTAAACTAATAAAGATCTTCATCGCTGGCAAACAATAGGACGCATTTGCAGATTTGCTTTTAATTGACTGTAGGTCCACTGCCACTTCATCTAACGCTCCAAATGAGAAGCCGCTTCAGACGATTCAGTGCGTGCGGGGAACTGAACAAATCATTCAAACTGATTCGTGAAGCAATTTAGACAGCTTTGCCAACTTTTTTGATCAAGTCTTTGAACAGAATCGACTCAAAAGAGTGATTCATCATTTGTGAATGGGGCATTGTTCATGAAAAAAAGAGACAGCGTGCTTGGAATAAACTACGCATTTCTTAACATGTACAGTATTGCATTAAAATAAAGTAAGGAGAGGAACGTCGCCCAGCGTAGTAAAAGTAAAAGTACAGATTTTTCATTAGAAATGTACTCAAGTTAAAGGGTCATGAAACCCCAGAACACATTTTTTGAGCTGTGAGCAGATATGTATAGGCTGCACATCATTAAAAACACTAAAGGTACTCATTAATTTTATTTATAATTTGAAATTAGTTATTTTTGCATTTTTTCAGAGCGATTTCTGTCTTCCGGTTTGAAAAGCAAAGTCGGAGCAACGTCACAAAATCTGACGTCATCGTGTACTACCGGCAAGATCCGGAGTGCTGGTTGGCTCCAGTATGGACTGGTCGAACATGCTGACGTCAACAGTTTCTGCATTTATTCATGACATAAAGCTCATTCAATCCAATCACTGCGCTGTAGTATGCATAAGATTATAATTGCGGTATTATGCATGAGGAAGTATCACTTCTCTTGCTTCTGTCTCTGTTGTCATTCAGAGACATGGGTCGTATAGTTGTGCTTGTTTCCTCAGTGCTACAACACAAAAATGCGTTTCCCTGCGACACGACCAGAGCAGAAGTTTGGGTGCATGTGGTTTGTTTTGCTGTAATCTACCAGCACAAATGGAAAATATGTTCGCATAAGATCGCATTACAGCGGAGAATTCAAGTGTCACAAAAGTGCGGTTCATTCACCTCTGCGTTCGGACACGCGAGCCGTGTGTATGTTTCCCTCAGCACAGCAGCACATGGGTGTTGTTTGTATTTTGCCCGCGATGCAGTCAGAACTGAAGTTTGAATACAAATGAAAAATACGATTGTTATTATATGCACGCGGAGCGCGCACATGATCGGTTTCAGCGTGGAGATCCTCGATGAGTTTAACAACATTAGCCACGTGAATTATAGAGAATAAAGTATCCGTGTTTAAAGTTTTTTATAGACATATTTAACACATTCTCCTGCACCAAACATTAACCAGCACAGTGTATGCACACATATTTCATCAAGTCTTCTTCAAATGAAATATATGTGCAAACTGACTGATACGTGTATCTGAACGCGATGACACGATTATTCTGATGAACAAAAGACTTAAGAATGGACAAAAAATAAACTATGTCTCTATTCTTTCTGTGTTAAACTATGTGTCGTTTATCATGAGACTGTAGTGCTCGTAAACGTAATGAAAGTATTATTAGCCCTTTTAAATATTCTTTCGCATTTCTCCTCTATGCTTGGGAGTTTGTTGTCATTTTTCTCCGTGCTCATATTCATTATTCTGTATAATGAGTGTGTTGTAGGTTTGTGGTTCATTGGTTGTACAAATTTTCCAAAAAAATACTCAAGTAAATGTAACGAAGTAAATGTACTTCGTTACTACCCACCTCTGAAGATTTCCCCACAAATATAGTAATACCAGATTTTTTAACTTTGTGGGGACATTTTTTGGTCTCCATGAGGAAAACAGCTTATAAATCATACTAAATTATGTTTTTTTGAAAATGTAAAAATGCAAAAAGTTTTCTGTGATGGGTAGGTTTAAGGGTAGAGTTGGGGGATATAATATACAGTTTGTACAGTATAAAAATCCTTATTTCTATGGAATGTCCCCATAAAATTTGGAAACCCAACATAACCCAATAAAATAAAATAAAATATAACATAAAAAAAAAAATAAATAAAAAAATAAAAAAATAAATAAAATAAAAATCTGTAATCACTTACTCACCCTCATGTCATTCCAAACCGGTATGACTTTCTTTTTTCTGCTTAACACAAAGAAGAATGGCTCCATTTCATGCGATTACTGTGAATAAGTTTGCATTCAGAAGACTTGGAATACAGTTCTATGGAATTTTATAAAACTTAAATTACTTTATGACACCTTTGCATCCTTTTTGATAGAAAGACTTGATTAATTGCAAATAACAAAAAGTTATTCAGAATGAAAGAAAGTGATACAAGAGTGGAACAACAGCTGAGTAAATGATGACCTTCAATTTTTGGGTGAACTATCACTTTAAACTATTTGATTGATGGTTGAGAAGGTGAGGAGTAGAGCCTTAAATTTAACATGAAAAAGTTTTCACGCTTTTAAAACTTAATTACATAATCAGCAGTGACACACACAACCCCGAAGAAACTGAATGTCCTTTGAGAACACTGGAAAAAAAACACTTATACTTGCTCAGTGTGAATATGGGTATTATAAGGCTGGTCACTGTTAAGTAAAAACATGGCTTTAGAATCTCCAGAGGTGGTTATATAGAACAGAAGTTTGCAAAATGAATTGCACATGATTAGTAGATGAATTTATTCTGCTGAGTCTTGCCTGCCGTGTTAGAAAGACGAGAGGCCGGTCATGCATACTGATTTGAGGATCAGAGAGGAAACGTATAATATCTTACATTATGGAGAGACGCTAATGGCATCATGCTGATAAACTCGATTTATATAAAGGACATGCACAAGGTCTTCTGTGTAACGAATTCAATTGCACAGGTGGATTTGTATATCAAATGAAATCAAAGTGCAGCCCGTTTGCCGTTGCACATGAATGGAAGACACTTCACTTTGATAAGAGTTTTTTATGTCTTGTTTGATTGCCAGTCCTTGATAAAAAAAAATAAAAAAAAAAAGCCTGGAGAAAAAAAAGACAAAAAAGAACAGAGTGGCTCATGCACATAAGTGTTATATCATTACACACAGTATACATGAATACAGTTATACTATCAATAATAAAATTAATACAGAAATATTTGTAATTGCTGGCTGTTTTTTTTTTTTTTTTTTTTTTTAAATACATTAAGTGCAAGTTTTTGCTAAAACTCTGAATTTACATTAATCTTAATGCAATATAAGACCTATTCGGCTGTGGTTAAGCAGCCACAGCGAGCGCCAATGTGCAATCAAATATTTTTATATTTAGATGTGAGATTTATTTCTGAGAAGCTTGCTAATTATTGATCATAACTGCCCGTTGTTGTTTTTTTTTGTTTTTTTTTAATGGGGTGCCAAAAACAATCTAACACCTCACATTCAAACAATTTGTTCAAAGTTAGCTGAGAAAGTACAACATTTTCATTATTCAACACAACATCACATAATGAAGTATCTGGAATCTGTTAAAATAAGAGTATCCATCCAATTGTTAATTTGCTATTTTATGTTTTTAAAGGGATAGTTCACCCAAAAATGAAAGTTCTGTCATCATTTACTCACCCTCATGTTGTTCCAAACCTGTATAAATTTCTTCGTTCTGCTGAACACAAAGGAAGACATTTGGAAGAATGTTTGTAATCTCAGCCCCCATTGACTATATAGTATTTATTTTTCCTACTATGTGTAGTCAATAGGGGGTTACTGACATTCTTCCAAATATCTTCCTTTGTGTTCAGCAGAACAAAAACATTTTTTACAGGTTTGGAACTACTTGAGGGTGAGTAAATGATGACAAAATTTTCTTTTTTGGGTGAACTATCCCTTTAGCCATTACATTACCTTACATTAAGGCTGCATTTTTATTAGACAAATTTGTTTCTAGCATACTGATCATTTTTTATTTTCTTCACAAAGAGTGGATAACCTTAACATACCCACAATAGTTTTCAGGCAGCTTCACTTGACTTGATGGCAAAATATTTGAAACGTGCTCTAGTGTTAGCTGACCTAGGCTTAACCAGCAAGACGCCTAGTACTGCAGTGCTGGAAATATACATTTTGCAGCTTATAAATATTGCAGGTTTCAACTAAGGTTTAAAACCACAGTCAAAGAGTATATTTCTAATTTACTGGAAAATGTTATGCTCCCACTATGACAAATTTTATTTGCAATGAGCAGTATATAATGTTCACTCTCCAATGGAAAGGCCATCTAATAAACATGAGTTTTTAAAAGGCAAACCATGTTGTTAAAAGTTAGTTAAATTGCCAGCAAGCAGCAAACAAAAAGTTGCTTTCACAAAATCTTTCTTGAGCACTGAACCGTGATATGTGCATATGAAGTCAGTCATAAAGTTGCACGGCAGCAAATTTCGCCACTGTAATTTAGACAATTAAAAAGATGGGTAAACAATTCCTACAAATAAAGAGGGGGAAAAAAAAGATAAATAATTAACTGTTCACTCAAGAATGAGCCATTCCTATTGTAAAATCAGTATATAATATGATATAATATTAAAGAGGACCTATTATGCTTTTTATACATTTTCAACTTTCTTTAGTGTGTAATGTTGCTGTTTGAGCATGAAAAAGGTCTGCTGCAAGTTTACAAAGTCACTCCAAAGGGAGTTATTCTCTATATCAGTGCACAATGCAGTGTTGGGGGTAACGCATTACAAGTAACTTAAGTTACGTAATCAGATTACTTTTTCAAGTAACAAGTAACGCATTACTTTTTCAATTTACAACAAATTATCTAAGTTACTTTTTCAAATAAGTAACGCAAGTTACTTTTTCACATTTTTTGACTGACAGTTGAGAGAAATAAAGTGCAGAGGTGTTGTGTGCGCTGTGTGAACATGATGGTTATTGTAGTTCTAAAAGTGAACATGCATTTACTCATCTCACTTGCATGAAAACATTCAGTATTCCTCAAAATGAATAAAAACAGTGAAATGCAATCTCTGAATTTTACGTAAACCTGTAATAATTAAATATATAAAATTACACAAACATGCTTTATGTATTTAATCTCACTTTATTAACCAATGTCTTTGCTGCTGACCTTCAATGATCTAATTTAACCATACTATGAGCAAAAAAATACTTTAGATTAGATTTAGAAATAAGAGTGTTGAACTTCCTTCTCCTGTATCTTTTTCTTCTTTAATCCAGAATGACAGCAGAGCTGAAAGGTTTGCTTGAGCTGTGCCCTCTACTATACAGGCATAAATATGCATATTCGTTTCACTTTTGGTGTGAAAGGGCCTTAACATTTGTCAAAAATTGAACTTTTTTTGTTGTTATTTGAAAAACAAACAAGCAAGTCCAGCCCAGGTGAGAAAAAGTAATGCAAAAGTAATGTAACGCATTACTTTTCATAAAAAGTAACTAACACAATTAGTTACTTTTTTAGGTAGTAATGCAATATTGTAATTGTAATTGTAATTACTTTTAAAAGTAACTTTCCCCAACACTGGCGCACTGTTTCTGAACTTCCTGAAATGCCTCCATTGTAGTCTTGATTTTTCTTCCGGGAATGAACACATCACAATATTCCTCATTTAAATAATTCCTGGCCAAGGCATACGCAAAAAAAAAAAAATAAATAAATAAATAAAAATGCGTTAATAGTGTGTTGAAACTTGCGGTTATGGTAAGGGGCGTGATTTCCGAAACACACTTGAAGCAGCTGACCAATCACAACACAGTCGTCCAGCCAACCAATCAGAGCACATTGTGCTTTTTGGAAGGAGGGGCTATATAGGCTATGTTCAGACTGCCAGCAAAAATCTGACTTTTTGCAAATCCAGATTTTATCATGTAAAAAAAAGTCTGGACAGCAAAAAACAAAACAACAACAACAAAAACCACACATGAAACCACATTTGTAGGTGGTTTGAAATGCAATTCAAATCAGATTTTTACAGATGCGTCTCAGTCTGGAGGCTCTGGCTGCTGAAATGGGATTTCAAACTGTCTTTTGCACCACTCTTAACGCGACACACAATGATAACATCAAAACTGGTGACAGAAATGCTGGAAGTATACTGTATTCAAACAGTATGTCCAAAGATTTTGGCCGTGACAACAGCACCGAGAATCACAATATATACCAGTTCTGCACCGCAACTCTACAGGCCGCATATTTAGAGAGCAAGATGATGCACCTCCATTTTTCCAGCATCCGTTTTGAAAGCCTCGTCACATACGTGGGTACACCTATCATTACCAAAGCAACCCATGCAGATAGGTTGGTTATGTCTGGACACACAAATCTTATTTGATCACTTGCAATTAATAGTGCGGACAGTCTGCCTGAAAAGATCTGATTTGAGAAAATATCTGATTTGCCTGCAGTCTGAACACAGCTTTAGTTTTTTTGTTTTTGTTTTTTTAACATTCAAGCATGAAAGCCTATTCTAGATCAAGACTTTGTAAAAAGGCATAATATAGCTGATTTAAATAAATATTGTTTCTAATATATAATGATAGAATAATATAAATATAATACAATAAATATATGCAACTTAACATATAAATGCACTATGTACATGGCAATTGAACCCATTTTTATGTTTTAGATCATTTTAAAAATCATGATTCTGAACTGAGCTGAAAATGTCATAAGTTTAATTGGTGCAGTATTGAAGTTGCTACAGTGGTGAGACTGCCCTGGGCTGTCCTTAAAGATCATTTCAGTATGCAAACAGGCTTCTTCATGTAGACCGTGGCTCTTTACACACAATGTTCACATCTAGTAAGAGAGAGGAGGAAAGAGAGCAAACAGTCAATTGTGTGTCTCATGATGAAAGAGCTGAGAAGTGAGAAATAGAGGGAAGCTTCTCTTAAAACAGTTTAAAGCAAAGCTGATAGATGGAGCCGTATCCCCTGTGTGTCAGTGGCCATCATTTACACAGTGAAGGGGCTGGACTGATGATGTCCTAATTGGATTTTCTGATTGATCCATAGGCCGTGCTGGAACCAGAGATTGACAGACAGTGTGAAAACCATGAGAAGTACACAAGACAAGACATTTCACTAAACATTTGAGTTAGCAACATTTGACTGTGATATTATGAACTGATTATATAGTATATGTGTGTGTATTAATAATTTCTTTTTTTGTTTACCTCATCTGGTAAATGAGGTAAACAAATTAGTTCAGCATTAGTTGGACAGCTTGGACATACAGTGTTTAAAATGTCTGAATTTCAATACAAAAGAAAGAAAAAGAATAAACAAGTAGGCTATTTATTTTAAAGAATGATAGGGAATCAATTTTCACGATTTTCAAATTTCAGAAAAATAAGTTTATTATGTTTGCTATGAATAATTTAAAATGAAGACAAATAGCATTTGGATGTGTTCTGGTCTTTAAATGTTTGTGAGACAAACAGTTGGTTAACTCTTTCCCTGCCAGCGTCTACTAAAAAAGTTGCCAGAAAGTGCCAGTATTTTTTATTATATTCATAAAACTTTCATGTTCCCTAGAACATCTGCTGTATGAATATCTGAACATACAATATATCAAAAGAAAGAGCTTTTGCTTTTGGACAAAAAACAAAACAAAACGATTTCTTTTGTTTTCACAGTATTATACTGTGTTCTCAACAGTTCCTTACTGAATCTGAGTACAGCATATTACTGTAGATTTTGTCATTTTCACAGCTTGTTACTGTATTCTTAAAGGATTAGTTCACTTTCATATAAAATTTTCCTGATAATTTACTCACCTCCACGTCATCCAAGATGTTCATGTCTTTCTTTCTTCAGTCGAAAAGAAATTAAGGTTTTTGATGAAAACATTCCAGGATTATTCTCCTTATAATGGACTTCATTGGCCTCCAAACGGTTGAAGGTCAAAATTATAGTTTCAGTGCAGCTTCAAAGGACTTTAAACGATACCAGACGAGGAATAAGGGTCTTATCTAGCGAAACGATCAGTCATTTTCGAAAAAAATGTAAATGTATATGCTTTATATAAACAAATGATCGCCTTCCAGTGCTTCCGCCAAAACCATACTTTCGTATTCTTCAAAAAGCTTACGCTGTATGTCCTACGCCTTCCCTATTCTACTTACGGAAAAAATGTAACTGGCGCTGCATGCGTTGGTTCCGTAAGTTGAATAGGGAAGGCGTAGGACATACAGCGTAAGCATTCTGGGAAAATATTAGCCTACTGTATATCTAAATACAGTACTAAATGACCGCGAAAAACAACCACACACCTCCTCACGCATGACAGGCTCATCATGAAGATGAAAGCCCACAAGAGTATGGTAGGTTAACTTTTCTTTTCTTTCTTTTCTTTTCTTTTTTTTTTCACTTTATATGTTTTATTTTGATGTTATTTGCAAGATATAAAGCTACGTTTTAGTTAATACGTTTCCATAAAAATACGTGAGCAAGCGTTCATTTTCTGGCTTTTTCCTCCTGCAGCGTGGTGAAGATGAAAGTCCTAGGACGGAGTACGTGAAATTGGTGGGTGGGTATACTTTAAAACACATGAAATTGCCTTATTTGTTTTATACAAATGTTATTTGCAAAGTATAAATACGTTTGAGTTAATAAATATATGTACGAACATCAGAGCGGGTGAGCATTTCCCATTTAAGCCGCACTAACTAGAATTTTCCTCCCGCAGCGGCGCTGACAAACCGACTGGACCATCGCGAAACAGGCGGGAAGAGTCGTTGTGAAGACAAAAAGCCTACAACGTGAAATTGGTAGGTCAGCTTTAAAACGCATGTAATCGCCTTCTTTTGTTTTGTACCAATATTGTTTGCAAGGTATAAATACGTTTGAGTTTATAAATGTCCGTAAGAACATCGAAGCGGGTGCTCATTTCCCTGTTAAGCCGCACTAAGTAGCTCTTTCCTCCAGCAGCGACGCCGGCGGCTGGCAGAGACCGGCTGATCCAATGTGAGACAGGCGGGAAGAGTCGTTGTGAAGACGAAAAGCATACGTGAAATTGGTAGGTCAACCTTAAAACACATGTAATCGCCTTTTTTTTGTACCTATGTTGTTTGCAACTTCAAGGTATAAATACGTTTGGTGCTGGCGCTCATTTCCCAGTTAAGCCGTGCTGACAGCATTTTGTTCCTGCAGCGGCGCTGGCAGACAGGCTGAACCATCGTGAGACAGGCGGGAAGAGTCGTTGCAGCAAAGAAGACCCTTTTCTTTACAGCATGTGGTTTTAAGATTTAAGATGATATGTATTCGCTTGTTGTTGTATACTGCTACTAATTAAGTACTTTAACTCTTCAAACTTTTATTTTTATATTTCCAACATTTATTTTCCACTGGCACAATGTGTTAATGTGATTTTAGTGGTATGACTTTAATTGTATTTTGTTAATTGATGAAATTAATATGCTGGTAAATCTGTATTGAAGTTCAGCTATGAAATGTAAAAGATGAAACCTAAATAAAGTTGATGTGAAGCAATAACTTGTGTTATTGAATATATAAAATTAAAATGAATAAATAAATAATAAAAAGTAACTGTAAAAATAAATGCAGTAGTTTTAAGCATACTGTAAGATAAAGTACAGCATTATACTTAATGCTGTACTTTAGTTTACAGTATGATTAAAACTACTGTAGTTATTTTTACGGTAATTTTACTGTGATGTGAAATACAGCAACTACTGGATAATTGTTGCCAGTAAGTTACTGTTAATTTGACAATAAACATTTTACAGCTTCATGCATTCTTTTTTATCAACACTTGAATGTGGTAAATTTCATAAAAAAAGTAACATAAAAAAAAAAAAAAAAAAAATCACATTTTTGTCAAACACTTTGTCCGGTTCAGATTCAGAAGGAATCAAAACATAAACCGAGTAGACTGAGTAAATCAACACTGCCAAAGCTTGCACAGTCCTATATCTCTTCCTGGGTCGACATTTCATTCAGTAACATTAGGCAGTTTTGATTTATATGCTGTTTAAAGGGATAGTTCAGCCAAAAAGGGAAATTTATCATTTACTCACCCTCAAGTTGTTCCAAACTTGTATGAAATTCTTTCTTCTGCTGAACACAAAAGAAGATATTTTGAAGAATGTCAGTAACCAAACAGTTGATGGGCCCCATTGACTTCCATGGTATTTTTTCTTTTTTTTCAACTTTTATAGTAGCCTAACTTTTATTTTATTTTGTATTTAATAGTATTTTAACTGTTTAGTTACCCATATTGTTGAAGAATTCTGTCAATGGTGGGGAAAGTGTTAAAAGTGATTTAGTTTACTTATATATATATATATATATATATATATTTTTTTTTTTTTTTTTTTTTTTTCCTGTGATGTACAGAAAGTGTCCAACTATTTGTGGGGGCCGTTGTGTATGCAGACAAATTTTATAAATTTACTTTAAAATTTACTAGAACATTTACAAATTTTATTCTGACAAAGGACTTTGCAAAAACAGGAATAGTATCAAAAATATACATTGAATCCTGTAAACACACACAATTAAAAAAATAAAAATGTGCAAAACACATTTATTGAGCAGTGAGATATCCTTTAAATAAATTCTACCTCTCATCTGTCCCTGGTGAAGCTCTGCATGCGTTTAACAGCAAATGAAAGTCAAGGTGGCCATTTGCGGAGAAACACCCTCTGAATTTGAATAATTCTGTGGAGTCGAGCAAGGGTAAATGGCCTATAATTCAGTCTCATTCACGCCGGCTCTCAGTCAAAGACTCTGCGACTGGAGAGGACAAAGCTCGTCCTCAGTTTAATACATTTATTTGTGTTTACTTCCTCTTCCATTACTCACCACAAGCCTGTTACTGTCACACACATACGTCTCTGTCTACACACACCTCACGGGCACCTTTCCTTTAACAGTTTTTTCCGGGTGTTTGACACTGTTGGGTTTCACGTCTCTCATTATCAAGGGAGACAGAAGGTCTAGTGATCCATTAAAGCAAACAGCATGCAAACAGCATCAAATGTGTGTGAAGAAATTGTGGTATTTTTTAACAGAAGTAACAGAGTAAACTTGTTGGTATCTTGTTGACAAGCAGCAAAAAATACACTGGAAAACTGCAACTATTCACACACTTTTTTTGTAAATGTCAATGGTATAAAATTAAGTTTTACAAATTTTCCATTTTTGAGTGCTTTGACTAGCGCTGTCAGTCACGAGAAAACCCCTTAACTGTTAAAAGGACAAGATAATACATCGGACATTTTATTATGAACATAGGACTGACCTGAAGGAAAATGCTAAATCTGAATGCATAATAAACTTGCTCACTCGATCTCTTTCTCACAATACTCTTCTACATAATACAGTAAGCTTCAAAGAACAATTTCAATTGAGAACATACAGTTTACGTTGCTAAGAGTGGTTGCAAAGGGTGTTGTGTAGTGATAAGGCTACATACTCACTATGTTAGTTACATACTCACACTTTGAATTACATGTGTATGTAGCTACTGTAAGTGATGAACAACGCATTCACAATATAATTATGTGAATCAACTTGAATTATTTATTAGTATAACTAGTGTTTGATTGCAACAAAATATAGGCTAATATGTGTAACATAGACAGTTATGTCTCTCAGCACATTAGTTGGAAAATGAGCTAATGTATTTTCATTCCAGTCTAGTTTTAAGAGACAGATTTTTGCTGTGAGATCAAGTGTAAAATTGAACAGTTGCACTCTCTCTCAGTCTCAGACATTGTGAGCGGCTGTATTTAACCAGGGTAATCTCATTCACATTTGCATATAAAATGCACATGAATAGACACTGAAAAAAAAAGCAACATATTGACAACATCCAAAACGCTGATCCTTTTATGTATGAACAACTTAAAAGATGTCACAAATTTTTACGAATTTTTACAAAACAATGCATGAAATATCACAACCATAAAGGCCACAATAGACAACTACACTAAATAATGGTAATGGCATTGAACATTTAATAATGTAATTTATTGTGAATAGAATAAAATAACCTTTGAATTCCATTAACATGACTCAGTATTCTGTGAACCATCAAAGATTTTTGCAATTGTTCATAAGTCCATATTGTACATGAAAAAGTAAAAACTCTTTCATTTGAACTCAGTATATGATGTAATATCACCATCTCTATATTTAGTTAAAATAAGTAATCTCACAGGTAAGGCTGAATTGCAGAACAGTATATTTCCAAAGTGAAGTTCCCAGGGCTCTGTCTGTTTGTGTACCGTTTGCATTTGTAATATACACTCACCGAGACCTGTCCTTGAGCACTCAGCCTCATGGGAGACAGGACAAAATAAAGGCAAAGCTGAAAGCTCAGCAACCAGGATGACCTCTTCACTGACTGACACACTCCACAGAATACTGTCACAAGTACCTTCCATCCTTTTAAAAACTATTGGTGTGTGTGTGTGTGTGTGTGTGTGTGTGTGGGAATGAATGCAAGACACATCCTAGATAGCAAAGCTTTAGGCTAAAGATGGGAATCCTAAAGAATTTTATGATTCCCTTAACAATTCTTTTAATTTTTTATATTATTAAATTAGATCACTTTATTAAACCATATTTCACTGCTATATGACAGGGGGCACTGTTACAGATCTTCGGAAATAGTACATCATCCCCGGATCCAAAAACAAGTGAAGAACAAGATCTGCGTAAACCAGAAGGAGCGGATAGAAGTTGCTTACGCACAAGTAAGTTAATATAATTATCAAACATTCAATAGCATATAAATCGAAACTGCCCAACGTTACTGAGAAAAAATGTCGAACATACGAAGAGATATATGACTGTGCAAGCTTTGGGGGTGTTGATTGACTTGATTTGTTCCATCTGTGTTTTGATCATCATTCTGAATCTGATCTGGACAAAGTCTTTGTCAAAAATATGATTTTCTCAGTGTTTTGTTCAATTATTATTATTTTTTCGTTTAATGAATCTTACCCACATTCAAGTGTTAAATATATATATATATATAAAGCAGAGGCTCTGTTCTTTATTTTGATATGTTGACTGTTTTATATTCATACAACAAAATATTCTGGGGGAGATGAAAGTTTTATGAATATAATCAGAAATACTGTCACTTGCTGGCAACTTTTTTAGTAAATGCTGGTGGGGAGAGTTAATACAATTCATTTATCACAGCAAAACTTCATTTGTTTTCCCAAGGTGTATCTTTAGCTAAGCTGATTTGAGTCGCACAGGAACTGTTGGGTTTATCAATAATAAACTGGTTTATTTCTTGCCATTGATGACCACAAGTAATGACTTTTGGTCATGACTGACTGACTGATGGGTTTTAGACCAATGAGTCTCTGGGACTTGCTTGCAAATCATTTTGAGTGATTTATTAAAAAGAACAGGATCAGTTACTTTTAAAAGTAATGCATTGCAATATTACGTTACTCCATAAAAAAAAAATAACTAATTGCGTTAGTTACCTTTTATGAAAAGTTACTTTTGCATTACTTTTTCTCATCTGAGCTGGGCTTGCTTGTTTTTTTTTTAATAACAACAACAAAAAAAGTTATTTTTGGCAAATGTAAAAGCCCTTTCACACCAAAAGTGAAATGAACAAGCCTCAGGCTGAAGGAAATGCATATTTATGCCTGTACATTAGAGGGCGCAGCTCAAACAAACCTTTCAGCTGTGCTGCCATTCTGGATTGTAGAAGAATAGGACGCAGGAGAAGAAAGTTCAACACTCTCACTTCAGAAAAAAATGAACACAAATGTGATGTTTACTAAAGTAATTTTTGCTTATTAGTATGGTTGAATTGGATCATCGAAGGTTAGCAGCAAAGACATTAGTTAATAAAGTGAGATTAAATACATTTTTGGATTTTTGTGTAATTTAACATATTTAATTAATCCAGGTTTTATTAATATTCTGAGTTTGCATTTCACTGTTTTTATTGCTCTTGGTGAATATTGAATCTCTTCTTGTGCAAGTGAGATGAGTAAACGCATGCTTACATGTAGTCTAGAACTACAATATCCATCATGTTCACACAGCGCACACAACGCCTCTACACTTCTGATTTCACTCAACATGGGGACAGGAGAGCTGTCAGTCAATTGATGAGAAAGCAAAGTAACTTAAGTTACTTATTTGAAAAAGTAACTCAGATATTTTGTTGTAAATTTAAAAGTAATGCACTTAACTAGTTACATGATAAAAGTAATCTGATTACTTAACTCGTGTTACTTGTAATGCGTTACCCCCAACACTGCATATGAGTCATTTGGTCATGAATCAGACTACAGCGCTCATTCTGTGTTTGCTGTCTAGAATCAGTGTAACAGGAAACACTGTGAGAGTAATCTGTCCGCATCTGTGAAAGATCGCAAATGATCAAGAACCGCTAAAGGAATGTTTCAGTAAAAAAAAAAAGACCTGGTTTTGAATAAAAACCTCTTCTTGATTTCTAACTCCTCTGCAGACCCTTATTTCTCCAGAGCATCACAGCTCGAACACATCAGTATGAGCCGGTGTGGCCTGACCTTTCTCTGTGCACCTAATCTTCTTTGTGCAAATTACACTTGCATATTTTTCTGAATATATTGTAATTAGGCATATGTATTCCAACGGGCTGATAAGATATAGTCACTCTGTAATCTCTCATTTATATGCAAAGCAGAGGAGTTAAAGAGCTTATGCTTTCTTCGCTCTTAATGCATCCCCCTTTTCGCTTAATCAAGTTCATTTTTTCCTCACGTTCCTGTCTCCACAGTCCCAACTCACGCTGAGTTCTCAAAGTCTGAGTTTACAAGCGGTGGGGTGTCGTTATGAAAGACAGACGCACCGAACTGCTGAATTGCACTTCTCACATTTATTTCAGGATGCAAACTTTTGGATTTAAGGAGCATCATAGCAAAAGATTTGATCATGCATCATTTACGACAGGGACTTGTCCCCAAACTTTTTGCTATGGATGATTTTGTCCCCACCACTTTATGACAGCTTGTTTTTTTTTCTGTTGACAAAGTGAAAAAGTGAGTTGCGGCAGGAATGTATCTAATCAACATACTCTCATAAGGAAACATCAATCTAGTGACTTTTATTCTGCATCACCAAAAACATCACCTGTGTATCATACAGTATTCAAACTTTTAAATGTCACTCTAGTGCTGACTTTTCTTTCCTGGAGAATCCATTATTTTACCTAGAGCTAAACTTTAAAAATGAAAATTTTCTCTCACGTTGTTGGAAACCCATATGATTTTCTGTCTTCCAAAGAATAGCAACTCTTTTTTTTTTTTCTCTCCATACAATGAAAGTGGTTAAATGGGATATATTGAAGAGAAACCTTCAAAATAACACAAGAACGCTGTTTTGGTGGTGACGTTTCCCGGGGAACCAAATACAACATCAACATGTTCAACGTGTACAACACCAAGTGCAACATGTTCCTGGATCCTTAAACAATTCCAATCAATCAATCAGATTTGAGGGACGAAAAAGGTTTACAGTTTATGTCGAGTTTAAGCTTACAACCAGGGTTAGATGCTTTTAAATCAGTTTTATCAATTTATCACTTCCCTCTGATTTTAGGGACAAATTATAGGTAGGGTTAGGACAAAATTTTCAGACAGGAATGTTGTTCCAGGATCAACAAAATATGTCTTACTTTCCCTTATGAGACTGTCCTGATCTAATACAGATGAATTGTCAAGCTAGTTTAATTTAGTCTTGATTGAAACATAGGGGACAGAGATTTAATCAGTTGGACTGATGGAATCAGAGCAAATAAACTTGTATTTTTAGGTGTAAAAAGGATGCTGTACTGCAACAGCGAAACCATTTACATAGAAAACTTACATTAATGCGCTTACAGCCTCTGTAAATACATAAACTCATCAGCACAAGGGGATTTGAATTGAAAAAGTCCATTCTGCCTCTCCCAGATCTAATTTACGCCACATAATTATACTTTTCTACACTACAATTCTCATGACTTCTCTCAAAGATATATTCTCAGAAGAGGTCAGTCATTACAATTCATCCTGCATTTGGCTTTCCGCAGTCTACCTGCTGCCATGAATTATTGTCCACAGGCCCTCACCATTTAGAATTAAGCTCCAAACAAATTCATTAGCACCCCCAGTGTGTTGAATTGACTTTTGCCTCTTGACTTCAAAGGGGCCCTGGGCATCCACTGCGGAGCATGATATCAGTGTTGGGTAATGGCCATAGGGACTCAGATAAACCATTCAAGTCAGCCAGCATGTGTGCCTTTAGATGGCCTTTTGTAGTGACTATTGATGTTGCTATTCATTCAGTGTGTATATTTTTATACACCCAGCCAGCATTTCATGGTGGGGCCAATGCAGGTGTGATATGGGCTTGAGGTATGGGCCCATGGGGTTTGTCCAATGGTTCCATGTCAGCCTTATCTGAATTAGCCCCATAATTAGCCTCAGTATGGGGCTAACCTCAAGCCCATATCACACCTACATTGGCCCAAATGAAATGTTGGTTGGGCAGTAAGCATCATTGAAATTGGTGCATTCTGGAGTTGGCATACTTGTTTACTTTTTGTGCCTTGTTCATTGTTGAAAATTTGCAGACCTGGGGCCTCATTTATAACCATTTTGTACGCACAAAATGGGCGTACAAATATGTGTATGGAATTTTTCCACGCACATATCAGGATTTATAAAAATAAACTTGCCGTAAATATGTACGCACTGTAGAAAACTCTACAAACTCTAGACCATGCGTACAAAGTCTTTTACTAGAGTGGGAAAAGTAATGAAGTAAACAGAACGATTTTCAACTGTTTTCATTTTGATATAAAATAATATGAATTTAGATAGTGGATGTGCTTTTTTTGATCATTTTTCCTGTGACACGCTGTTTTAATGACAGCGAGGAGTGGTAAGCGCACAATAATTCCTCTTTTAACTAAACTGCGGATCTCATGTTATGACAAAATATTTTTATCGAAAACGATGATCAGTGATGCACACTTAGTTCGATATTATGGCAGACACTGCTGGATTCGGTGGTTTAACAGTCTATTGTCCAGTTTGAATAGGTCCAATGATAATAGCTTACTGTACAACCGCAGCTGTATGGAGATGTTGACGTCATGTGAAGGCATCTTCAAACAATTATGAAAAATACCACTGTATTTGAAGGATACAACTTGAAGAAAACGGTAAGATGTATGTTTCCTTTTTAAGATACTTTGTCAGTGACGCGCCAAGTCAGACAATTGTATTTACACTGCAATAAATAAGTAGGCCTATATGTTTCCACTAAAAATAGCCTATAAACATCCTAAAATATACACTATATTGCCAAAAGTTTTGGGACGCCTGCCTTTACGTGCACATGAACTTTAATGACATCCCATTCTTAATCCGTAGGGTTTAATATGGAGTTGGCCCACCCTTTGCAGCTATAACAGCCTCAACTCTTCTGGGAAGGCTTTCCACAAGGTTTAGGAGTGTGTTTATGGGAATTTTTGACCATTCTTCTAGAAGCGCATTTGTGAGGTCAGGCACTGATGTTGGACGAGAAGGCCTGGCTCGCAGTCTCCGCTCTAATTCATCCCAGAGGTGTTCTATCGGGTTGAGGTCAGGACTCTGTGCAGGCCAGTCAAGTTCCTCCACACCAAACTCGCTCATCCATGTCTTTATGGACCTTGCTTTGTGCACTGGTGCACAGTCATGTTGGAACAGGAAGGGGCCATCCCCAAACTGTTCCCACAAAGTTGGGAGCATGAAATTGTCCAAAATGTCTTGGTATGCTGAAGCATTAAGAGTTCCTTTCACTGGAACTAAGGGGCCAAGCCCAACCCCTGAAAAAAAAAAAAACCCACACAACCCCCCAAGTGGAAGCAATCCCTTTCTCCACTAAACTTTACACTTGGCACAATGCAGTCAGGCAAGTACCGTTCTCCTGGCAACTGCCAAACCCAGACTCGTCCATCAGATTGCCAGACAGAGAATTGTGATTCGTCACTCCAGAGAACACGTCTCCACTGCTCTAGAGTCCAGTGGTGGCGTGCTTTACACCACTGCATCCGACCCTTTGCATTGCACTTGGTGTTGTAAGGCTTGGATGCAGCTGCTCGGCCATGGAAACCCATTCCATGAAGCTCTCTACGCACTGTTCTTGAGCTAATCTGAAGGCCACACGAAGTTTGGAGGTCTGTAGCTATTGACTCTGCAGAAAGTTGGAGACTTCTGCGCACTGTGCGCCTCAGCATGCGCTAACCCCGCTCTATGATTTTACGTGGCCTACCACTTCGTGGCTGAGTTGCTGTTGTTCCCAATTGCTTCCACTTTGTTATGATACCACTAACAGTTGACCGTGGAATATTTAGTACTGAGGAAATTTCACCAATGGACTTATTGCACAGGTGGCAACCTATCATGGTACCACTCTTGAATTCACTGAGCTCCTGAGAGCGACCCATTCTTTCACAAATGTTTGTAGAAGCAGTCTGCTTGATTTTATACACCTGTGGCCATGGAAGTGATTGGAACACTTGAATTCAATGATTTGGAGGGGTGTCCAAATCCTTTTGGCAATATAGTGTATATTCACCTTATCAGCAAAACTGCATAAATTTGATTCGATTTAAATTGTTTAAAACAATTAAAATAGGCTACTATTTGGCCAGTGGAAATGAATGAATCAACTACAGTATATTCTAAAAACTTTTTCTGAGAAGTATTTTAGCCTATACAATTTTGTTTTTATGGATATTTTGATATATTTATTCTAAAACATAACAAGGATGTTGGATGATTTTTAGCAATGTAATGTGTATGGCACAAATGGCATTTATAGTCCGTATCTTATATTTTCCAATGTCTTGTACCTTTGACGGTGTTAACCATGGTGTCACGTGGATGGGAATATGCATGGAAATGACATGCAGATGAGTAGTAAAACTAGGGTAGTAAAACTAGGCATTGTAAGCTCAGCTCCATATATGGTGATTTCGGGGAGGAGATAGTGTGGAGATGCACAATCTTCTGCTGACTGGGATTTATAAAGGGATTTTGCGCAGGTTTTGGCGTATGCATGGTTTTATAAATCTGAAAACATTTGTGCGTACGCATAATCTAGATTTTGTGCATACGTACACTTTTAGGATGAAATCTACGGAAAGTTTTATAAATGAGGCCCCAGGGCTGTGTAGCATTGAGAATTAAACTGTGAATGTAGAGCATTTTGTTATTAATGCCAAGGTCATGGGTTCAATTCCAGGGCAAGCAAGAGCTTCTAAAAAGTGTACCTTAAATGCCAAAAGTCAAATGCTTGAATGCTTGAAAGTCGCTTTGGAAACAAGTGTCTGCCAAATGTAAGGAAGCAGTAATAAATGTATAGAACTTTTATTTGTAACTACAAAAGCACTGTCAAGTCTGTCAGTCAAAAACCTTGAATCTTAGCTGGATGGATGGATAGTTCTAAAACACTCCCTAGAATGCATTGAGTGTTGAATTTATTTGCAATTCAGTGAATTCCTGGAGCTAAATCTTCAATTCTGAATTTTCACAACCCTGCTGGGACAAAATCTCTCCAACTTTTTTTTTTTTTTTTTAAGTAGAGACTTTTACGAATGCTATTTCTTCCTGTTATTTAGACTTGTAGAAGTTTTCCAAGCTTCAAATACGCTACAAAACATGGTTACACCTTTACTACGATGGTCAACTTTAGACATTCTACTAACTACAAGTATCTTCGCAACTATACATGTCAACTAACTCTCAGGGCCGGTTTCACAGACAGGGCTTAGGCTAAGCCAGGATTAGGCTTTATTTCAATTAGGGTTTTTAAGTAGCTTTTATAAACATACCCTAAAAAAAAAAACATTACTGGTGTGCATCTTGAGACAAAACAATTGCTCTGACATATTTTAAGATATGCCAGTGCAAGTTGCTTTCAGTTAAAACTGCTCAAACATGCATTTTAGTCTAGGACTAGCTTAAGCCTTGTCTGTGAAACCGGGGGTCAGAGTATTAGTAGACTGTAGTAGACTGTTAGTAGACTGTTAGGGTTAGGTGTTAAGGTTAAGGTTAGTAGAGTAAGCTGACATGTACTTGCAAAGTTACTTATAGTCAGTAGAATGTCTGCTGAGGAGCATCAAAATAAATAGTGTTAGCAGATATCCAGATACCCAAAACACCCTTGAATTATTAATGAAAGCCGTAACGGTGGTGATTATTTCTGTTTATCTACAGAGCCTTTTTGCAGCGTCACTCTTTTCACTATATAGTCATACCTACAACCCCAGTAGATTTAATGACCACCAACAAATGGGAAAGTCAGCAGAGGACAAACCACAGAGGAGGTAAAACGAGATGGAAAAAAGATGGTAAACGGACAGAGCCTTTGCTCCTCGGAATCTGTGTTTGCATATTTATGCCGACTCCTGGGTGACATGACTGCCGCTGTGTTCATGTTTGTCCAGGAGAAGGATATAAATTAGCTGCTTGTTGCCGTGTCAACCGTGGCGTGTCCTTGACGTGACGGACCCCCCCCTGCGGAGGCGAGACGTTGTGATGTGGGGTTTGGTGAAGAAGAGGAGGAGGAATTTGATAATACCTGTGCTCTACCTCGCTACTGGTCTCACAGGTGTAGAAGGGAAGCAAAGTCACGCTGTCCTTTCTGTCACTTCGGTCTCCGACCAAAATTACTTTTCTCTGTCATCGCAGATACCCTTCAACGGTTCCCACTTCAGACGCCCACAGCTTGCCAACTCTAGAAGTTCTTTGAATCGCAGCGCGGATGATCTTGTTCCTTTCTCTTACATTCTCTTCATCATAAAACTGATGCCCGTTCACTTGTTTTGACACAAATCAATATGTTCATCGGGAACATGCCAAAGTTATTTGCCTACATGTGATGCAACGCACAGAAATATTGCCTTCTTTTGGTGGATATGCTCTGACCTCCTCCTACAAAGTGTGAAGAATGATTTTTAACAGCACACTGCAGAATTTCTTATGTGTGAACAAGCTTTAATAACGAAGCCTTAAAAGAGAATGCAGCTGTGTTTCCTTTCCTCCTCCTGCACAGGAGGACCAGCGAGAAACTGATTCTTGCCAAAACTCTCATTCAAATGTCAATGATGCACAACATAAACTTGTAAGCTGCTCCACTTTTGTGGTGCAACGTTCATGTTGACTGGTAAGTTTAGATGGGGCTCGTACAAATTGAGCAGTCACAAGTAATAGGATGGAGGGGAGAGGAAATTGTGTTTTCAGATATAGCTGAATAAACCCTTTTCAAAGTTTTTTGTACAAAATACTAAACTTTTATTCCTATCTATATTCTGCTGGTTTTTACAGAGGGGTTTGTTCATGTAACATTGGTCAGATTTACTATTATTATATTATAGTACATTATTCCTAAAAAATATGGTGATTTTTTTTTTTTTTCCCTGGCTATTTACAGTAGGTCTATTTTCTGATTTATGGAGTGATAAAAAGAGATGTCCAAAATACCCTCTGCAAAAACCTTTACCTTCAATACAGTATGTCAACAGTATGATTAGATAATGGCTCATTTGCATATTTAAACATAACAATTCAGAAAACTTGTAATACAAAACAATTGTAATAGTGAACTGTGATTAATGTATTAATGTGAATGATGAATAATGAATTATTAATGTATGGAATGTGTGGCAGTTTATTATATATATATATATATATATATATATATATATATATATTAGTATATATATTAGTATATATTAGTATATATATTAGTTTATTTTGTACCCTGTTCTCTTGTATTGTCTTGCTGGTGTAAATGTGTGTGTATTTATTTTTTCATTCATTAAAATTTTGTTAAATATCCCTGATGAATGTAAACACTGGTGCTTTTAAAATATCCTTTATAAAATATCCCTAAAATATCCTGACCTGCACAAAACAGCATCATTAGTTCAACTAATTGCATGAATTTGGGAAGGTACTAGTCATTTGGCCTGACCAATGGCAGACGGGTAAGTGTTCTTAAAAACAGTCATTATTTTTACAATTCGGTGACGTTTGTGGCACCGAAATTATACACTTCACCTTTTTTTTTAGTCCAAGGGAACAACAAACTGTTTTGTAGTTTGGTAAAGGTAGCCAAGAAGCAAGTTTTTGTAAGCAATGTAGTCACCATGGTGATTTGCTTCCCTCCAGACAGCGTCAATAATGCTGCTCAAGTTTGGCTCGCTCCACTAATGCTGTAAATCAAAACAAACACAATCCTGACAGCGCAAAGTTTCCTGTTCCCGGGTGACATTGTGGAGTTTCACTCACATCCACATCAGTTCAATAGGGAGCTGCTCTGGAGCCATGCACACTGACAGCCAAGGACAGGATTGAAGCCCCAGCATCTGTGGGCCTCCTGCGGGCAGGGAGATGAAGACAGGAGCCCCCTGGTACCCCCCGCCCTGGGCTTATTCCTGACTCCAACAAAAGCAACCCGAAAAGGGATAATCAAGCTGTCACCTGAACGCCGTGGCACTGAATACCAACCTTTAATCATTCCGGCAAATAACAGTAACTAAGGTCTTTTGCGCTCTTCACATTAAATGAAATGCTGCAGAAATGGGGAGAGAGTAATTTTGCAGTAATCCACACTGTCTGCTTTTCCATGAGAAAGAAAAAAGTTGCTGAAGTTTGGGAGTGCTCCCTTGTCTGTTTTAAAAGCAAAGCTTTTTTTAGTCCAAGGTCAAAACTTTGGAGAGGTGAGAGGAGAAGGAGTATTCAGATGATGAAATCTGTTCTAATTACTGCACAAACCAAATTCTCCAAAGGTTTCCACACTAATTTTGCGCTCGGCTCCATTTATATTGACATAGATTCCTCTAATGAAATAATAAGAGTACTCCCACGCCAAGACACTTTGTCCCACAGATGGATCCACATGTAGATAATTGGATATAAAACTAGCGATCTCCTGGCCTGAAAACACTCTTACGCCGTAAACTCACTTTTCACACAAGTCTGCTAAGTAATTAAACCAGCCACAGATTCTCACCTATGATCCCTGCACTTTGTGTGAGGAACTCAACTTTAATCGTCGTCATTACTTCCGTCACTTAAGGAAGCCAGAGTCAAACGCTCACCTGTTTTATCTAGCCAAGCATTACATGAAAATTTATGATTGCCCTTTTCATTGTTTAGTTTTAAATGCATATTAGTTATGCTTAATCTGTTTTACCCTTAAGGAGAGAAAATCAGTGTTCTTGTGTGTACAATTGACCCTTCGCAAAGACTCGTCCCCCTTAGTTACTGTTGCTACTGCTTGACAAGCCATGGCACTCTCACGCCACAATTCATGTTCTCACGCAATGAAAAAAATACATTGCGGAGCAAAGGGGGCACTGACAACGAAACTCTAGAGAAGACAAAAACCAATCATCTCTTTCTACTAGCAGGAAATGAAAGGAAAGACGACAATACACACCATTTTTTCACAGTTCACATTTCACAGTTCAAGCCCACCGACGTTAATCTACTAACTCTCCTGTTTGGTTTGTTTGTAGGACAAAATGGCGGATTCAGCATTATGATTGGTCAGATCATCCGATTTTTGGATCATCCAAAAATTCTGAGCACGTAACAGCCTGTCAGTTACACTCCTGGCAGAGGGTGAATTGTATTCTCTCCAGTGTTTTTCAGATGAGCATATTTCCCCAGGTGAAAAAAAAAAAAAAAAAAAAAAGTATGTACTTGAATGCACTAAAAAAAAAATACTTAAATACAAGAAAGTACATTTGTAGCACATTCTTATTTTTTGTGCTAAACAAAATTGTAAAAGCTATACACTATAAATACACTAATTAAATGTTTATTTCTACTTCAGTAGTACTTCAGTGTACTTAAAAAAGTATACAGAGGAGTGTTATTAGTGTATTAGTTCAGTCTTAGTAGACTTTTATATAGTAATCCTAAATTTAAATTAAATTGATTTTATTAAAAATATATTACTAGCGTACTAGTTATAAGTACATTTTCCTAACTGTGGTACTCAAGTACACTCAATATTAAAGCACTAATTAGCACTAACACTTAAATTGATTTTAAGTGTAGTCAGATAAAGTAAACCAAATATACAGAAGTGTTTTATAAATGTATTACTTAAAAGTGTGCTATGAACACTTTACATAAAATTTTAGTAGATTTTTATATATACTGTCACTAAGTTCTGTTTTAATGGATTTTCATAAAAAAATAAAACATGCAGGTTAAATGAGTACTAAAATTCACAATTTAACAGTAAGTATACTTTTAGCATAAAGTGCTTAAATTGCTATATTTTATATATTTTAATGTGGGGAAAAAGTGCTACTAATGATAGTGTACTTGATTGGACTTGTCACTGTTCACGGGTTCACTGGTTCACGTGTTGCTGCTGATGAGCTGATCAGCGTCAGCTGGGGCTCATCAGCTCCGCTATTTAATATCTGTGCATTTTGCTCTGTGTTGTTAGATCATTGATGTGTTCGTGCAGTGTTAGTCCTGGCTGTGTTTGAGATTCTCGTTCCTCATTTCTGTTCTGGATATTCCCTGTCGAGGCAGTTTTGGATTACCTGTTGGATTCTTGTCGGAGGACTGGTTTACTCATTGCAGTCTCTGTGCTACCAAAAAATACTTTGCCATCTGCACCCACAACATCTGACTATTTTTCCTAATAAACTGATATTTGCTGCATTCGCTATTGAATCCTCCTTATTTCATGTGACAGTACTATTTAAAGACACCATTAACATGCAGTTAAGCATATCATATATAAAGGAAATATTAACATAGTTACAATAAATTTGAAATCATCTGAATCAATTTGAAGTGTATTTGCTTTGTCTGATGAGTACATTTAACAGTGTATGAAAGATGGGTTCAAGTGTACTACAAGTGGTAACTAAATACATTTTTTTTTTTTTTTTTTTTTTTTTAATACAGAGATCGTGTTAAAAGCACATTTTAGTTCAGATTTAGGGTGTCTCAAAATAGCAGTTGAGTACACTTGGATGTTCTTAAGATTATTTTAAGAAGAACTAAAGAAGAATTTTTAGTATATTAACTACAAAATTAGTGCACTTTTTTTTCACCTGGGTCACCAAGAGTGTTGAAACAGCATATTGTCTCCGTCCATTAGGTCTAGTGACAGCAGCCTTTAAAACATCCCACGATCTACTATTGGTCTGTATTAGGCTATATATGATAATCAAACAACAAAAGAAACGGTTTAATAAGGATTAATCTATGTTTAATTTATACAGTTATGACTATGCGGAGTTATTTTATATTTGATTATTTAATTTCTGTGGTATTTTTACTTACTACTATTAGACCTACCTGAAAAAAATATATAGCATTGTTTTATTTGTATCTTTAAACATTTTTACCTTGGTATTGTGCACTTTTGGTGGTATAGGCTACCGGTACCGAATACTAGATTTTTGGTATCGTGACATCCCTGTTTGTTACTAAAAAATGTTAAGTATTATAGTATGTTTTAATTAATCTAAAATGTTTTAAAAAGCTATAAAGGCTAAACTATTCCATGTTTGACTCATATTTAAATTACTAAAAGAGTTTCCTTTCTATTGTCTATGCGGTCAAGGTTTATAGGGATTTTAAGAAGTAATTAGTTTAATTACTTATTGAGTAATGAAATTACTTTTCAGACAGAGTAATTAGAAAAGTATTTTAAATACAACATTGATGATGTAATTAGTAATTAGTAATTAATTATTTTTTTGAAGTAACTTACCCAACACTGGTCACCAACGTGTGACTTTGAGCTAAAGTGACTTTGCCCATGACCCCACCATGAAGGTTAGCTTTTTTTCTGGTTTAATCATTAAAGTATATAGAGATTTAACAGGATTTAATAATAATAATAATAATAATAATAAACAGTATAAATATAAATCCAAAGAATATAAATAAAGAACATGTATTTCTACGATGAAGTTGTTTATTTGGTACATGTATTTTTGGTACATGTATATTTGGTACATGCATTTTTGGTACATTTTGATAGTGCCAAAATTAGGCCCTTTATTGTAACAACCTTCATTTTATATTTAGTGCACCATAAACTCAGTTTCCAAAAAAACTACATGATTTAAGAGAACAGACACAAATACTCAAAACTGCAAGGAAGCTGTCATTTTATTAAAATAACATTAACATAAAAAAGAATAATATTTATTTAAAATGCACCCTATTGTTCCATACAGATAGCTGTTAATGTATGTAACAATTCATATTTTTATTCTCAGTATGGGACTATTCTCTCTCTCTCTCTCTCTCTCTCTCTCTCTCTCTCTCTCTCTCTCTCTGAAATAAAATAACAAATTAAGGATGCATTAATTGATCAAATGTGACAGTGAAGACAATTTTTCTATTTCTAATGTAATAAATGTTTCTTGAGCAGCAAATCAGCATATTAGAATAATTTCTGAAGGATCATGTGACACTGAAGACTGGAATAATGATGCTGAAAATTCAGCTTTGATCACAGGAATAAATTACATTTTACAATATATTCAAATAGAAAACAGCTATTTTAAATTGTAACAATATTTCACATTACTGTTTTTACTGTGTTTTTGATCAAATAAATGTAGTCTTGGTGAGCATAAGAAACATTAAAAGAAAATCTTACCGAATTTTGAATTGTAGTATAGATGGCAAGCTTGTTAATGTAATCACTATATTATATTAATGATAGTAATAATACCATATTAATAATATTGCTAAAATTGCTTATTGCTAATTACTTGCAAAATGGCATGCACATCAGTATTTGAGTAAATGTAATTAGTTACTGTACTTAAGTATCTTTTCGGCTATTTTGTAGTTTTACTGAGTATCAAAGATATTAGCAACTTTACTCTCTACTTGATTACATTTTTGAATAAGTAAATGTACTTTGTACTCCAATACATTTGTGATGAGTAATGCAATTACACATTACATTTCGCATGGCACCTACATTTTTCTTCAGCAGTTTGCTTCTGCTATAAGGAAGCAATATTGCCATTTAAGGGCGTTGAAGGTACTATATCTTGTGCATTTTGCCTTTACTCACCCAAACTTGTCAAAAAAGGCTACTTTGCGTGAATGCAAGTGCAGGGGTTTGATTTAGGAGATGAGGTCATGACTGCAGCCGGTGATGAGGCCAAAACCAGCATGTACAGTGCATGTAGACTTTGACTATTTATTTTGACTTAAAGGTGCAGTAAGTGGTATTTGAACTACGCTGTTGGACATTGTTGATATTTGAAATCAACCCAAACAAACACACCCCTCTCTTCGTTGCTCCGCCTCCAAAACTCACACTCCAATTCTAACCACCCTGCTCCGAGTCGGTCTCGAACCCCAGCCCGATCTCTGCTGGCATGTGAGACGAATGCACTACCAGTGACGCTGAACACCTCACTATCTAGCAGACGTCAGTGCGCAGTGGTTTAACTGCAAAACTCTCACTATCTGGCCGCTGTGCGAGTGGATGTCTGTTTATCACAGCTGACGTGCAACAAAATGCTTCACAAAAAATAAAGCGCAGTTAATGAACGAACGACAAGGAAGCACAAAAAATGAACATACAGTACACACGAGTAAATACAAAGTGTTCGTTGTTAGTCGCAAACAGCACAGCAGCTCCAGACAATCAAAACCTAGTGTACTCACATGATAAGCGGGATTAAAGCAGTTTTCAGGCCTTCCCTCTTAGCTCTCTCCAGCGCTGGAAAGTTTTTCTAATATAACCGGGTCCTAAAGCACTTGCCCAGGCATAAACCTTCATTCCAGTGATATTCTTTTGAGCTGTTTTGTATTGTGTCTCGTTCTGCAGTTTTTTTCCCCCCTTATTTTTAAATCTCCCTCTTGCTCATTCTCTCTCCTCGACCGTCACACGCCCCTTGATGCTGATTGGTTATGGTTTGTTGTTGGACTCAGCCCGACTAACTTCCAAACAGTGAATTTGAAATATCACTGAGTCCCCCTTTAACATTATTTTATTTATCCACTACACAAGACCTTGTTGAAGGATATTGGTTTACTTATGGCCTTTTTGTGCACTTGAGCTCAACTGAGACTTGAGAGTTTGTAGACGTTTAAGAGGCTGTTGTGTCGACCTTGATTTATTGCAATATTGAGGTGTTCAGTTTTATTTTGATTTTAGAAAATAAACATGTGATTGCTCTCTTCACAAATCAACTGTTTCTTATTTTCACCGGCATGTCTCTTAGGTGTTGAGAACTAGTGCATCTTTAGCCTACATTCAGTATGAGTAAAATACTTGAGTACTGTTAAAATCAGGGGCCTCATTTATAAAATGTTGCGCAGAAACCGTCCTAAATTTGATCTTACGATCATTTCTCCAATGTGCGTACGTGTGATTCATAGAATGAACATACACACAGAAAACGAGCGTACGCCTCTCTTTCAGATGTGAAATCTATAAATCGCAAATGATCTTGAACTTGCGCTCAGCCGAGTGGTTTCAGTTCTCCATGTTTTAAACGACACCTAATTAATGTAATTTACCTATAAAAGATCACCAGTCATCATCCAAATCCTTGGTGAGCTGCAAGAATAGCTTAGATTTCCAGTAATCTGACCAGGAAAAGTGTGTACGTCTGCTCAGACTCTGACGTGGCTCTAAGCACTTTTCCACATCAAAGACCATTTTTATAAATATGAGCGTTGGCGTGGATTTAAGCGTACGCACACTCTAAGATCAAATCTGTGCGTATGCACACTTTACAAATGAGGCCCTGATACTCTAACACTTTTACTCAAGTTGTATTGGAACTGGAGACTTGTAACTTGTAATGGAGTAATTTTCGCTGCAAGTTATCTGTACTTTTACTGAAGTATGGTTTTCAGGTACTCTTTACATCTCTGATGTACATTAGATATCTGCATGATCTTCAAACATGGAGAAATATGCAACTTTCACTGCAACTTAACATCAAATAGATGTTGATGTAAAATATATTCAAGTATTTAAATGTCCTCCAGTGCATGATGTCAGAGAGTTGTGCATGTACAAAACTATTTTTGGCAGTTTAGTTTAAAAAAAGTGCTTTTCTTTACACCAGGAAAGGAGTTTTTTGAAAGTTACAGTATGTTTTCCTAGTACAAAAAAATAAACCCTGTTTATTCGCAAAGGATCAAGGAAAATGTGATTCCTCATAGATTAATACAACCTCTTTAATTCCAGCTGTTCCCAGAGCAGGGACCTGAGTCCGTTTCCAGGATACGTTAGCAGGGGTCACCGTGAGCCACAGGCTCTGCGCCCAGCAGTTCTGGTTCTTCCCTCCTCCACAGTGGCAGGGCTTTTAACAGCCTCTGTCCGCTCGACTAATGATTTCTCTAAGGGGCTGTTTGGCTCCCCTTGGGGGGAGGTTTAATAACTCCACTCACTGTCCCACTGTGCATGACTGTAAGAGCCAGGCCTCAGCGACAGGGCAGAAAGAAATGGCCACAGTGCAGGAGGAAACGCAAATGGGTTCCTGCAATGGGAACGGGGCGGCGGGATTGATTGAAGCCCCACGATCTGGTCATGCAGGTCTTCTAGTGACAAGGTTGGAGGAAACCTGCCGGGAAGCAAAGAGACAACATTTTTTCTGTGGAAAAAGAAGCTTGATAGGTGCCAATATTAGGCACATAGCAGCATATCTAATAGCCATTAAGCAGCAGGAAGAAGTGATGTTATTAACGGAGACGCCGATGGTCACATTTTAGAGTACTCAGATCTCAGTTAGCCGTAGATGACCACCTGGCATTCATGATTTGGCAATTAATAAGAAATGGTTCAGTCATAAGCATGCTTCCAGTTGTGGAATAGAGGACCAGTGGGGACCAGCGAGCACTTAATGATTGCTATTCTGGCCTCTGCTGAGATGGCGAGTGCTTCCATTTAGCCTTTATATGAAGTGTACAGCATTCAGCAGGAGAGCAGTGAAAGTAATTGGACCAGATCAGAACCGCCATCACGATGGCTAAATATGCTTTACGTCTGCAGGAGCAAGCATGCCAGATCAATGCGTATCAGGAAGTAGTTTTTTTTTTTTTTTTTTTTTATCAGCTATAGCTCTCTGCTGCTTTGTTTACCCCTCAATCAAGCAGAGAGGGATGCAACAAATAATTTCCTGGAAAGTGCCAACGTCGATGATTTAGGTGCTTACAATCAGACAGAGTGAGACAGGCCTCCCTGATAATATCGAGCTCTTTACCGGGATGTCAGCACCGGTAATGAAGAATGACTGTCAGCTAACCTCATTGAAGAGTCAGACACCGTCTCAAGAGAATCAGAAATGCTTCTCTGGGCATCTTAGTTTCCGTTCTAGTCCAGAAGCATCAATGGAGTGCTACAGGGATCATGTGTTTTTGTAGGCCAAAACACGGAAACAAGTTCCATTGTCCCGAAGTCAATGGGTTTTATGAATTCGTATTTTGGTTAAATGCCTGAAATAAGGTATGTGGTTAACAAAGATATTTTCACACTTTAATTTACAACATAAAAAACATCAGTAATGCTTTTTTAAAAAAAAATTTTTAAAGCTTTTACTTTTCTTGAAAAAGACGGTTGCAAACAAGTGGCTAACAGAGATTATTGGAGTACGTTTTACAGGAAAATACTATTTCAGTCTTAAAGGGTTAGTTCAAAAGTGAAATTTCTGTCATTAATTACTCACCCTCATGTCGTTCCACACCTGTGAGACCTTCATTCATCTTCGGAACACAAATTAAGATATTTTTGATGAAATCCAAGTTTGTTTTTTGTTTTTTTGTTGTTGTTGTTGTTTTTTTATTTTTTTTTTTATCCCCCATAGAAAGCAACGTAATTACCATCATTCAAGGTCCAGAAAAGTAGTAAAGACATCATAGTCAACATAGTCATCATGTAAAAAACAACAACAACAACAAAAAAAACAATCCATATTTAACAAGTTATGAAGTAAAATATCTAGCTTCCACCAGACTGCCTTCCATATTCAACATACGAAGAAAGTGTAAAACTCTTGCAGGTCAAAAAGCTTACGCTACATCCTATGCCTTCCCTATTCAACTTACAAAGAAAGTGTAACTGATGTGACGCCGGTTTACACTTTCTTCGTAACTTGAATACGGAAGGCTGTCTGGTGGAAGCTAGATACACGTTTATTATGGATGTATGTGGATGGAAGCACTTTCTTCAGCTCATACTCGTGACCCCGGTTCACTGCCATTATAAAGCTCGGATGCGTCAGGATATTTATTATAATATCTCTGATTTTGTTCATCAGAAAGAAGAAAGTCATATACACCTAGGATGGCTTGAGGGTGAGTAAAGCTTGGGCTAATTTTCATTTGAAAGTGAACATCCTTTAATACAACGACGAGGTTGAGTACTTAATGACAGAAATTTCATTTTTGGGTGAACTAACCTTTTAAAAACTACTTAAAAGTTTCACATTTAATTCAGTGTGTGTTACTTTTCGTTTCTTTGGGATTATCTGTGAAATGTACAAATTTCTGAGTGTAAACTGTTTAAAAGTAAATCCTACACCTTTTTTTTTTTTTTTTTCTAGTCTGCTTTTACAGTATCATTGTGTTTATAATCACGCTCTAGCAAAGTATTTTAACTCAAACTTTCAGGGAAAATAATTTTAAATAAAGTCTGAAAGAAGTGGAAGCTTAATGGTGGTGATATTGAATGCGACTGTGGTGTAGTTAGTTTATAGCCTACGTTTAGCTTTTTACTTCTGCTGGATTATATGTAGGCTTCAAAATTCATAAAAATTTAGTTTATTTGTAAAATTTGATCATGATGATAATGTGTAAGAATAATAAACCTTTGTTGTTCACAAAGCTTATTTTCTGCAGTAATCCAATATCCAATGGAAAAATCCAGTTTTTTTTTTTTTTCCTTGAGGGAACCAAGGTGATGCTAACTTGCGTGTTGTTCTTCAAAAACACGTCATCACTGCAGCGCTCTATATGTTTCTCTGGAGGGAACACTCCGAAAATGGCAACAGAAGAGAATGGAACCACGCGGGGAGCATAAGAGAGAAGAATTGCGTCACTTTTTGAGAGGTGTGCTCAGGATGTGAAATGGCTTGGAGACGAACCTCCCTCTGATTCACTCTGAGCGGTATGACTTGTAGAGCATTACAGAGCATCCCTCTCCGATTGCTTCACTGACCTGCGGCCTTATCCGAGAATACGCACGCCATTTACTCTCTCATCTGCTTCTCTCATTACAGGGAAAACCACTGCCTTATTGTAATAACTGAAACAAATGAAACTATGCCCGCTATATGCTGAAACTACCTCAATTTATTTGTTTTTGAGGCGCTTTGGGTCTTGTAGAGAGAGGAAATTAACGTGTACTGTGAGCTGGGAGGAAGTGTCTCGGAATGCTGAGTTATGATGCAAACACATCATTATGTTGAGTATGCTGCGAAATAATCACAGTGCATCTAAATCTCTTACATTCACACCACCACTTTCAGCTTCCAAACGTATCTCTCTCACAAACTACAAGCCAATAGATAAACTATAGGAAAAGAGAGTTGGAGCCGTGCGTCAGAACAAAGATGTTACAGTTCCACGTACAGGACTTCAACTGTATGTGTGTCTGAAACGTTCACTGGCTGCTCTTGCAGAAAGTTAAAGTCGTCATGAAATCAAAATTGACCCTATTTACTTTGCTAGTGCATATTACTAGTCTTGTGGTGAACAATTAATCCATGCAAGTTAATACACAGAAAAAAATTGTTTGTCGTGGTAATCTTTAATCAAAATCTGAAAAGTTATTTCCGGTCTGGAATGGCGTTCCTTCTCTGATGACGTCAGTTTGACGGCTTGGGTTGAAAACGCTTAAACCACTCCCATCCAACTGTTAGTCTGCTATGAGTGAGAGATGGAGAGGAGGAGCGCTAAAGTAAAACCTTGCCCTCTATGCAATATTCCGTTTCACTTGGAAATACGTCGTAACACTGGAGAAAAGTCGTTTGCAACTTCCGGTTCACGGGGACTTTAAATGTTTAGGGCAAATGTGTGAGGCATATATATGTAAAGGGTCCCCATGATTTTGCCAGGTAAGACATGTTCCTGGATCAGAACAAAGATGTTGATACAGGAACATGTTGTATTTGGTGTAATGACGTTCACCATATGTAAAGACAGTGTGCTCTGTGTGGTGAACAAATATAAATGTAAAAGGTTGGCAATCTGATGTCAATTGTAAGTTTTTTTGGCTAACACTTTATTTTGATGCTCCCCAACAGACATTCTACTAACTATAAGTAACTTTGTAAATACATGTCAACTTATTCTACTAACCCAATCCCTAAAACCTAACCCTAGCCTACAGTAACAGTCTACTAACAGTATAATAATACTCTAATGAGTTAGTTGACACATAGTTGCAAAGTTTATATATATATATATATATATATATATATATATATATATAACTTTGCAACTATGTGTCAACTAACTCAGAGTATTATTAGAGTATTATATATATATATATATATATATATATATATATATATATACACTAGAATTCAATGCTTATACATTTATAAGTATCTGTTTGTTGGTTGGATGAGGTGAAAAGCATGTTCACAGCACTCATCTATCATGCACATTTGCCAGGTCTATTTTTGTAAAACTACAGAAATTTGTCTCCACATCAGAATATAATAACAAATTTTCAAATAGGAAAGTCACATTGTAAAATATAAATGTACCAAATGAGATCTAAAATAAGTATGTGAGATATGAAATTGCAAGTATGCAAAAGAAAGTTGCAATGGCAAGATATAAATTGAGAAATACAGGCAAATTACGAGAAACGAAGTCGCAGTTGCTGGATATAAATTCACACTCTGACATATAAAGTCATAACTGGCAAATATAATGAAAAAAAACCCCAGCAAAAACAGGTCTATGCGATGACATATTTACAAACGCTCAGAAACATACTTTTGAGAAGAATAATCAAAGCGGCAAGTTTTGTATAAGAATCATTTGCAAAATGAGTCTTTGTAGTCACATGTCCACAAGTAGAAACTAGGATAAGAGAAATTTTAATACTCAAATAGTTATACACATTACCCTTAATCTTTTTCACGCTTAAACAAAGAAATGCTGTGTAAAACAGCAGTGACATCAACACTATTTTTGAGTTAATGCCACGAGTTTCAAGACTCAAAGTTCTTATTAAAGTAGGTTAGTACTCTTTTTATAACCAGAATATCTGCAGGCTAAAATGTAAAAGAAGTGTGGAAAGTCTACTTTAGTTTCTTTTTTAATGTGACTTCCTTGAAGAAACTTCTTTAAATGGACCAAAAAGATGTTTAACAGATGGTCTGACTAATCTAGATTGCATGTGAAAGCCAACTATGTAGATATGTCCTATCCATAAATGACTGTTCAGTGACCCAAAAAAACATTGGCGCACAAGGCTGTAGCCTTTCCACCGATCAAAACGGTTGTAGAAAATGAGCATTTATCCCGCCATTCAAATCAAGTTCTTAAATGCGTTTTATTGTGAGCTATAAAGATTTCCTTTACCTAAGGGTATTGTAAAATTATTGCAAATTAATATTCAGAATGACTTTTTCCTCATGTGACGGTCTCAGTGGACTGAATGGCAAATGAATTTCAAATTCAATCATTGGATTTATTTATTCGATTCCGCCCAAGAAATCTCAAAGGACAGTAATGCCCCATGGCACTGAGCCACCTACGACTTCAGCCAGTTTCAGTTTAAGTAAAAAGTTGCTTAATATTGATTTTGTCCAGAAAAAAAAAAAAAATAAAATAATAATAATAATAATAATACAGTTTTACAGTAGAACTGATAAGTTTTAATAAGGTTAGTAGACAAATGCCATTAGACCACAGTCTCATAAACATCCTCTTCTATTGACTGAATCGCTGTAATATTGAATATAATAAATTATATTAGCATAATTATATTATATATATTCCTTTCTACTCCATTGTTTAAATGCAAATTATTATTTTTAGATTACTGCAACCCACACTATGTCAGTGTTTGAATAAAATCTCTAAATGGTAAAATAGTGATAATTTTATATTTTCATGATGCCTGATGTAATAGCTGTGGCAATGTGCGTTTCACACTCCAGTCAGCCATTTTGAGATACAATGGTGCCATATGACACATACAGACACATACTCGAGAAGTAATTCCTGCCTCTGTTTGACACTGCCTGTCAAGCTTTTCAGCGGAAAGGCTATTTATACTGTTTCTGGCCCCCTCACGACAGCCAAACTGGAGCCAGGGTTGCCGTGCTGTTGGTGGCACTGGACTTCGGGGGCACTCTTGTAGCCCTCCTACAGCTGAGTCAAACGTATGAGTAATCCAGCCTGTGCTGATTTTCCACATCAGAGTAAGATTAGGAATTATCTTCATGTTGCATTGTTTACCTCTACAGTTTTCAAAAGTCATTACAGTTCATTTCAGAGCTGCTTGTATCTTTGTCAATATTCCATCTCTCAAAAGCACAACGTTGTTCCTGTTACTACAGTGACGTCTGTAACTTAAAGTATTTCTATAAAAAGTTATAGCAGAATTATGATGTATGTATGTGCAGATACTGTACATGTTCTGGTCGCGCTCAATCACTTATACTTTTTATCTATAACTTGACATAAATCACACAAAATGGCAAGAAATTTATTAAAATGAAAATAAAGCAATAAAGTTTGTGATTGACTAATCAATTTGTGTTTGACATCTGACAAGGATGTGAAACTTGATCACTTTAATATTTTGGTAACACTAACAATAGTTAACATGAACTAAGAAATAATACTTCTACAGCATTTATTAATCTTAGTTAATGTTCATTTCAGCATTTACTAATACGTTATTAAAATCAGATCTTGTATTTGTTAACATTATTTAATGCACTGTGAACTAACATGAACCAACAACGAACAACTGTATTTTTATCATCTAACATCAACAATGATTAATAACATTAACAAATGTATTGCTCATTTTTAGTTAATGTTAGTTAATACATTAATGTTAACAAATGGAACCTTATTGTGAAGTGTTACCAATATTTTTAACCATCTTTTGAACTTCTGAAATGTTGACATTATCATGCAGACTTTGTCAATTTTAACAAACGTGATGGCATAACAAACATTCATCAAAATCCATCAAACCCATCGGTAATACCTACTGATGTTTGTACTGTAGTTTTTCCTCCAAAATGATGTAACTTCCTGGAGGATGATGTCATTGAGGACCTGAAAAATAGCAGGAAAAAAATAATAAACTTGTAGTTAAAAAAAACAAACAAACAAAACAACAACAACAACAAAAGAACACTAATTTAAACAAAATACTAAGAAAACCATTTAGATTGAAATATTTGAAAAGCACAAAAAAAAAATCTTAAAATACTGTGATAAATTAAGACAAAAAAATTATTTGCATATTGAAAATGTGTAATATTTTCATCTTGATTTTTTTTTTTTTTTTTTGTGGTAGACTGAAAATTTTTGTTGTTGTTGTTGTTTCTTTTTTCTTTAACCTTTCCTCATTCTGTGATGTGAAAACTTATGAAATACACACACACACACACACACACACACATATATATATATATAAAATAAATGTGTATATTTTATATATATATATATACATACATACACAAATTGTGAATAAAAAAGGAATGCAATAATTTACAAATCTCATAAACTTATATTTTGTTCACAATAGAATATAGATAACATATCAAATGTTGAAAGTGAGACATTTTGAAATGTCATGCCAAATATTGACTCATTTTGGATTTCATGAGAGCTACACATTCCAAAAAAGTTGGGACAGGTAGTAATAAGAGGCCGGAAAAGTTAAATGTACATATAAGGAACAGCTGGAGGACCAATTTGCAACTTATTAGGTCAATTGGCAACATGATTGGGTATAAAAAGAGCCTCTCAGAGTGGTAGTGTCTCTCAGAAGTCAAGATGGGCAGAGGATCACCAATTCCCCCAATGCTGCGGCGAAAAATAGTGGAGCAATATCAGAAAGGAGTTTCTCAGAGAAAAACTGCAAAGAGTTTGAAGTTATCATCTACAGTGCATAATATCATCCAAAGATTCAGAGAATCTGGAACAATCTCTGTGCGTAAGGGTCAAGGCCGGAAAACCATACTGGATGCCCGTGATCTTCGGGCCCTTAGACGGCACTGCATCACATACAGGAATGCTACTGTAATGGAAATCACAACATGGGCTCAGGAATACTTCCAGAAAACATTGTCGGTGAACACAATCCACCGTGCCATTCGCCGTTGCCGGCTAAAACTCTATAGGTCAAAAAAGAAGCCATATCTAAACATGATCCAGAAGCGCAGGCGTTTTCTCTGGGCCAAGGCTCATTTAAAATGGACTGTGGCAAAGTGGAAAACTGTTCTGTGGTCAGACGAATCAAAATTTGAAGTTCTTTTTGGAAAACTGGGACGCCATGTCATCCGGACTAAAGAGGACAAGGACAACCCAAGTTGTTATCAGCGCTCAGTTCAGAAGCCTGCATCTCTGATGGTATGGGGTTGCATGAGTGCGTGTGGCATGAGTGCGTGTGGCATGGGCAGCTTACACATCTGGAAAGGCACCATCAATGCTGAAAAGTATATACAAGTTCTAGAACAACATATGCTCCCATCCAGATGTCGTCTCTTTCAGGGAAGACCTTGCATTTTCCAACATGACAATGCCAGACCACATACTGCATCAATTACAACATCATGGCTGCATAGAAGAAGGATCCGGGTACTGAAATGGCCAGCCTGCAGTCCAGATCTTTCACCCATAGAAAACATTTGGCGCATCATAAAGAGGAAGATACGACAAAGAAGACCTAAGACAGTTGAGCAACTAGAAGCCTGTATTAGACAAGAATGGGACAACATTCCTATTCCTAAACTTGAGCAACTTGTCTCCTCAGTCCCCAGACATTTGCAGACTGTTATAAAAAGAAGAGGGGATGCCACACAGTGGTAAACATGGCCTTGTCCCAACTTTTTTGAGATGTTGATGCCATGAAATTTAAAATCAACTTATTTTTCCCTTAAAATGATACATTTTCTCAGTTTAAACATTTGATATGTCATCTATGTTGTATTCTGAATAAAATATTGAAATTTGAAACTTCCACATCACTGCATTCCTTTTTTATTCACAATTTGTACAGTGTCCCAACTTTTTTGGAATCGGGTTTGTGTATATGTAATTGTGTGTATATATATATATATATATATATATATATGTGAAAAAAAAAGTATATGCCAAAGTGTGAGCTGAAAACCTGAGAAAACCTGTTTTCTAGACATATGGTTTATTTTACAAAAATAAGGAGATAGATATATATATATATATATATATATATATATATATGGTCTGGTTTGCACAACCCTCACAACAGTGCAGGACTCTTTCTTTCCTCCTCCTTCCTTTCTTCCAGCTGTAATGGTTTCAGTCCTCTATCTCTCTGTGCTTTATCACTGTGGAGACCCAGCCTTGGCCGGACACCTTCATTCTGCAGCAGTGCTTGGCAATTATCCTTCAGTCACAGTAGCAAATGCCACGCGGAAGGACGAGACAGCCAACTCACTGTGACATATGAGGTGCAGCGCTATCTCCCCGCTCTGCTTTAAGTTGAAAGGGGGTCTTATTATCAATTACAGCAAATTATGCAGCATTAGCAACCACATATTACCAGGACATGCTTTAGAAGATGATTCTTCCTGAAGGAAAGTGCATGTATTTGTACACTGCTTGACATCTACTGTATATAAATGTTTTCACATTATAGAGTTGATTGAGACGGTAGTGTGTTGGCTTTATGGAATACCTTTTTTTTTTTTTTTCCCCACATAAACAGCTTTATTTGTATAGCATTATTCAAACAACACATGCTGACCAATGTGCTTTACAACATCTCAGTATAAAAACAAATTAATACAATATTAATAATAACAACAATAATACACACATTAAAAATAGAGAAAAAAAAAAAAAAGAAAAAAAAAAAAATTCTCAACAAGAGGGATACGCCATGGCAAACAAGTGTGTCTTAAGTTGTATTTTAAAAACGTGTACAGAGCCAGCATCCCTGACATACATGGTTAAGCTATTCCAGAGTCTTGGTGCTACTGCCTCAAAACAAATTCTCAAATGTTTTCACAATAGTTCATGCAGCCAACCAAAACTTTAATATATCAAGAAAAGACAATTGCAACTTTATGCATTGGTTTTACACAAATCACATAAATATATGTACCATTTTTCCAAACACAACAAACAAAACTGCTTCATTTGTTAAATTCTCAGTTGCACTTAGTATGTTCTCAATGAATGAATGAATGAATGAATGGTATATTTATATAGCGCATTTCCTATGTACAACTGTACACCCAAAGCGCTTTACAATCATATCAGGGGGTCTCTCCTTAACCACCACCAGTGTGCAGCATCCACTTGGATGATGCGACGGCAGCCACAGTATAACGGTGCCAGTGAGCTCACCACACACCAGCTATAGGTGCCCCAAATTGATAACTGCTGAGTTAGTAATACAAACAACACAGGAAATGTAGATTTCCTAATCGTTTACACATTTTTCTCAATTACAACAATTATAAAAGGAGAAAAAAAAAGGCAAAAAATAAGAACAAGAGCAAGAATGAGAAGGGTAAAAGGAAGAGGTGTAAGAGTGAGAGGTGGTGGAGTGGGTAGAGGAAGGGGTGTAACGAGAGGGTGAAGAACAGTGGAAGAGGTAGCAGCAGGTGAGGGGAGACGATAAGAGGGTGTAAGAGGAGAAGGAGCAAGAAGAGTTGAGGGTGTAAGAAAAGGAGAAGGAGCAAGAAAAGTTGAGGGTGTAAGAAGAGGAGAAGGAACAAGAAGAGTTGAGTGTGAAGGGAGAGGAGAAGGAGCAAGAAGAGTTGAGGGTGTAAGAAAAGGAGAAGGAGCAATAAGTGTTGAGGGTGTAGGAAGAGGAGAAGGAGCAAAAAGAATTGAGTTTGTAGGGAGAGCAGAAGGAGCAAGAAGAGTTGAGGTTGTAAGAAGAGGAGAAGGAGCAAGAAGAGTTGAGGGTGTAGGAAGAGGAGAAGGAACAAAAAGAGTTGAGGGTGTAGGAAGAGGAGAAGGAGCAAGAAGAGTTGCGGGTGTAGGGAGAGGAGAAGGAGCAAGAAGAGTTGAGGGTGTAGAGAGAGGAGAAGGAGCAAGAAGAGTTGGGGGTGTAGGGAGAGGAGAAGGAGCAAGAAGAGTTGAGGGTGTAAGAAGAGGAGAAGGAGCAAGAAGAGTTGAGGGTGTAGGGAGAGGAGAAGGAGCAAGAAGAGTTGAAGGTGTAGGGAGAGGAGAAGGAGCAAGAAGAGTTGAGGGTGTAGAGAGAGGAGAAGGAGCAAGAAGAGTTGGGGGTGTAGGGAGAGGAGAAGGAGCAAGAAGAGTTGAGGGTGTAGGGAGAGGAGAAGGAGCAAGAAGAGTTGAGGGTGTAAGAAAAGGAGAAGGAGCAAAAAGAGTTGAGGATGTAGGAAGAGGAGAAGGAGCAAAAAGAGTTGAGGGTGTAGGGAGAGGAGAAGGAGCAAGACAATTTGAGGGTGTAGGAAGAGGAGAAGGAGCAAGAAGAGTTGAGGATGTAGGAAGAGGAGAAGGAGTAAAAAGAGTTGAGGGTGACGGGAGAGGAGAAGGAGCAAGAAGAGTTGAGGGTGTAGGGAGAGGAGAAGGAGCAAGAAGAGTTGAGGGTGTAGGAAGAGGAGAAGGAGCAAGAAGGGTTGAGGGTGTATGGAGAGGAGAAGGAGCAAGGAAGAGGAGAAGAGGATAAGGGGGAGGAGTAGAGGGAGAAGAGATGGGTAGATTAGAGGGCAATGGTATAGTAGGAAGAGAAGAACATGTAAGAAAACATGAACAAAGAGGAAGGGGACAGCATGGTGGAAGAGGAGGGAGGAGAGATAGAGGATACAGACAGGTTTAAAATTAAATCAGAGCCACCCTAATTGACCATTTTATAAATCATGGTCTCTCCTTGAGAGAAGCTGGCCAGAGAGTTCAGCCAAACATGAACCGATCCACAGTGGCTTCAATTACTGCACATTTCAAAGGGAAAACCGATAAGTAACTATATCATTCTGGTTTTATGAATCTAGTCTAGAGTTTTGTCTCTTTCTAGTTCTAATTCTCTAGTGTAAATGTTCCTACCTTTTCAGAATTGAAGTTCAAGAACATTCAGGTGGACGAACAAGTTCATTTTCAAATAAACAAGAACATGCCATTGTTGAAATGGTGGTCCAGAACAACACCATCCGCCTCAAAGAAATTCAGCAAAAAAATAATACAGGATAATCATCTGTTTCATAATATTCACCAATGCAGTCTTGCCACAATTGATCATGTTCTAAGAAGAAATGTCATCCGGATGAAACAAGTATACAACGTGCCCTTTGAGTGGAAGAGAAGGAGTGAAGATACAGTGAAGGAGCTGCAATTCCAGTTTGTTCAGGTACTTGAAAGCCACAGAATTATTGCACTTCTACTGTAAATTCAAAGATATGTATTTCCTAGACATTAAATGTGCATATACTGTAACAATCTGGAAAAATTCAGGCAACTCTATGTATAGTGCTGTGTCAAAGTGGGAATTCAAAGTTAAGCAACAGTTACAGTGTCAAGTTTACAATCAATGCCATTACTGTAAAAACAACTAGCATATTGTACCCTCTGTATTATTATTAATTTATTTATTTATTTATTTATTTACACTAGATGATTTTGGAGTTGGATAGCAGTGCAACTCATTATGAGTACCTGTATGTTGATGAAGCTGGCTTTACTCTCAGCAACAACAAAAAAATAAACAAGGAAGAGTGATTGGACATCGTGCCACAGTTAATGTCCCTGGACAACAAAGAGGCAACATCACCATGTGTGCCGTGATTTCAACTACTGGTGTTATGGCACACAATGCTGTCTTGGGTAGGGTGACCATATGTTCCGTTTTTCAGCTCTATTTTTAGTGTCCCGACTTATTAAGAATAAAACATGTTTTGTCCCGTATTTCATCTTTCCTAAAATTTTGTTACAACTGATAGAATGAGTAGTAGTAGTGTTCTGTCACGTGAGAACAGCCCAATCAAATTCGTCGTAGAACAAAATTACCATCCAGTCAAAATTTGTTATGGATTAACTTGCCGTTAGTGAAGGCGGGATAGGCAGAATCACGCTGAATGACTCACCAGAAGCGCTCTCGAATGAATTCGATCTTAAAGGGACAGTAGCCTAATTAAATATTTGTCTGTCATTAATGTTAAAGGTGCAATATGTAATATTTTTGCAGTAAAATATCCAAAAACCACTAGGCCAGTGTTATATATTTTGTTCACTTGAGTACTTACAATATCCCAAATGTTTGCAACTATTTATAAATCATGAGAAAATTGCAATTTTAACCAAGGCTTCGGGACGTGTGAGGAGTCGCCTGTCAATTGCGTCATACCCGCGTTACCCTCAGTTTCTGGTTTTATTTTGTAGAAATCATGGAAACACCAAAGATGCTTTAATATATTACACGTTTTAATAGACAAGGGAACAGCTATTTTGATATATTTATAGACAGAAAACTAATTGTTGTTATATAGTTCAACAAGTTTAGTCTTATTGTTTAAATCGAATTTTCTTGATTTTTTGCGAGTACCATGCTTTACCATGCCTCAGAGAAAAACTATTTTGTGAAGTAGCTAACATAGCATAATCAGATGCAGCTTTATTTTTAGTAACAGTAATACATAATTTTCTCCATCATACAATACGTTTTAAAATTAATTGCATGCCATTTATCAAAACAAGCCATCCAGCATTTAATATGATATTCTAAAATCGATGTAGCTTACTGAAGTGTGCAACAAGTGTCTCGCAGCAGCCACCGAGCAAACCCTCAGAGTAATGTTATAACATCATTTTCAACACTCAAATGTATCTAATATGTTAAACAGAGCTGCGTTACCTCATACTCATGACCGAAAAAGCGGAAGCGGCGCCGGCGACTGTGGCATAATAAAAGTTCCGCTGCTCGTGAGGCGTGTGTTGCGCAATCGCTCCAACGGCCTCGTTCAGCTCCCACTACACTCGGTCCTGCACTGCTTCATACTACAGTAACGTTAATAATCGCATCCATGAACATGATTTCTTCCCGAGTCCTATCTCAATTCTTTTCCACCGGCCGTTGAGGTAAAGACCAAGATTCCGCGCTCAAACTTGGCGTCATCAAGCTACGCCTTTGTTTTGAATAGGCCTCTAGCGACCTCTAGCGGACAAAATAATTCCATATTGTACCTTTAATCAAAGGTTAAAATATGTTAAATAAATGTATACATAGTAAATAAACCTACTGTATCTGAAAAACAAATTTATTCAATTTTGTATCTCTATTGTATTTGTTGTATTGTTTGTAAACTTATATATATAACAATAATTACCATAAAAATATAATTTCTCATATTACAAATAAAATGGTCATATTGCCCACCCTCTGCTCACCCGTCCCGTATTCCACCATGAGAAATATGGTCACCCTAGTCTTGGGCCCAAACAACACTGAAAGGCTCCTACATTTTTTAAACTCCCTCAGTGAAATTATCTTTCCACAGGTCAATCAGAAGCAAATGGAGCAAAATTTTGTAGTTGTTTGTTACAATATTGTTTGGTACAATGTCCAATTTCACCATTCAGCGCTCTGTTTTTTTCCCACTAAGCATGGCTCATGAGCATATTTGTTGTGATGTAGATGAAATTCTCTGGCCAGATGTAATTAAGAGACATGATCAATAAAGTTCATTGATTCAATGATTGCAGTACATTTATTTATTTATTTATTTTTAGGTGAAAACTCATCGTTGTACAACTAAACTTGTCAGAGCTTTGAAGAACACGATTAAAGAACATGAAAAACATTTTCATTCATATATTTGTGTATCTACAGCTGAATTTGTTATCAGATCAACAGTGAACACACTTGTAGTTTTGATGTTAGTAATTATTTTTGATTAATGCATAAATAGAATAAACTGCAGTGCTTTATTTTGCAGTGAATATTGAACTGTTTGCCAACATAAGAGTGTGTTTAGTTTGCTGTGTTAATTGTTTCAAGAGCAACTACATTCATTTGGAGAAATGTGTCAAATCGATTGAGAAAAACTGTAAAAAAAAAGAAAAAAGAAAAAAAAAAAACTTTGTTGTGACAGTTTTGTCTTGCTCTTTTTAAATGGGCTATATTCTATTTTCCCTTGTGTAGGCAATTTAATTTATATATAGTTTCAATGACCCTACAAGTAAATATTTTAAATAAAAACAACACACTAAACCTGGTTAAGGATGTAAAAAAGTTATACATTGACTACAACATAAGCAGTTATTATATCCACACAATTTGTCATGTTTCATTATGTTATCACAAATAAAACAATTGACTCCAAGCACAACTACACAATATGCTTACAAAACCTTTCAAAATCTTGCTTACAAAATCACAAAGTCTTAAGTGGCTTAAACTCTACAAAATTGGGGTGAAGGGTGAATATGTCAAATTTCCTAGGCCAAACATCACTTTAGGCCACTACTGTATGCATTAAAGTTTACATTTTAGTTTAGAAAACATGTAGGTTTAAACCCCCTTAAATTTCCATCTTATGGTTGATTTTAAAACATTTGGATATCTGTTACCGGGTTGGTCACCGTGATTTTGCCATGTAAGACATGTTCCATATTTTGTTGATCCTGGAACAACATTCCAGTCTGAAAATTTAGTCTTAACCCTATTCCTACCCCTAAACCTAATCCTACCCATAACTTATCCCTAAAATCAGAGGGGAAAGATAGGTGAATAACATTGATGTAGAAGCACCTAACCCTGGTTGCAAGCCTAAACTTGACATAAACAGTAAACTTGTCCCTCAAATCTGATTGGTTGATTGGAATGTTGTTCCAGGATCCACAAAGATGTTGATCCAGGAACATGTCTTACTTGGCAAAATCACAGTGACCTAAAGGGAAAATTATGTCATTTATTACTCACCCTCATGTCGCTCCACACCTGACCTTCGTTCATCTTCGGAACACAAATTAATATTATTTTTGATAAAATCCGATGGCTCAGTGAGGCCTGCATTGCCTGCTAGATCATTTCCTTGTTCAATGCGCAAAAGGGTACTAAAAAAAATATTTTCATGTGAGTACAGTGGTTCAACCTTAATATTATAAAGCAACGAGAATACTTTTTTGTGCGCCTTAAAAAACAAACAAAATAACAACTTTATTCAACAATATCTAGTGATGGGCGATTTCAAAACACTGCTTCATGAAGCTTCGAAGCTTTACGAATCTTTTGTTTCGAATTGAATCAGTGGTTGAGAGCACCAAAATCACGTGATTTCAGTAAATGAGGCTTCGTTACGTCATAAGTGTTTTGAAATTTCAATAGTTCACATAACTGGCAGTTTGATACACGCTTTGAACCACTGATTCAAAACAAAAGATTTGTAAAGCTTCGAAGCATCGAGCCATCGGATTTTATCAAAAATATCTTAATTTGTGTTCTGAAGATGAATGAAGTTCTTACGGGTGTTGAACGACATGAGGGTGAGTAATAAATTACATAATTTTCACTTTTGGGTGAACTAACCCTTTAAGCACCTGACTGTGAAAATAAATGCAAATTTCTATGCACTATTTTGTGTTCTATAAAAATGTCAATGGCTTAATTCAAACACTTAAGGCACAGCACTATTCAGGCATTATTACTACCTGGTTAGGCTGGATTGCAGGAGGTTTGTTAATAACATACTGGACTAAAGTGGCTGTTTAGTAAATCTATGTTTGCTGCTGTACCTTTAAGAACTTATACCTCCCACCTCATTGTCTGCAAACAAGGGCAAAGTGTACTTACTCTTGTGTCAACTATGTTGTGTTCCACATCAAACTTTCATAGAGAAATAATTAAGATAAATGATGCATGTAATAAGTATTAAATAGTGGTGAAATATGCAACCTCTAAAGCGAGAGAGTGACCATGCTGTCTGCATCCTTTCTCCCCAGTGGACAGGGACCATCTGGCCATGGCCATTATTACTGACCCTGATGTCAGGATCCTTAGCAGGGGGAAGAGGGCTCAAACATCCCTGGGTCTGGCCCCAAACACCTGACTGCATCTCTACAACCTTGCAGAAGTGTGAGGGGACAAATTACAAAGTCACTCATATGATAACAGTATGGCTAACCAGGCTGCTTTGCTATATTAAAATGGATCGGTCTTTACTTGCTGGAGAAATTGTGTTATTTACTGAACATTTTAAAAAAGGCAAAGTCCCCTCAAAGTCAATTTAGAACTATTTCATTTTTTTAAATAAAAAAAGCATGCCATGATGCTTGGTTCAGTTAATAGTTCTGGAATTTTTGCATTAAATATGGACATCTTGCATAAAATATGCAATATAAGAACAAGAGTTGCTGTCAGCATACAGCAATCAGTGACCAGGCATGTGAACCAACTTTCAGTTACAATTTTCGAGCATGTAACTCGTTGTTATTAAAATGCCTATAAGTAGCTTTGTGTATGTGCGTGCGTGTGTATGTGTGTCTGTATTTATATACAAAGTTCAGTCATGAAACTCTAACCGAGCGCCGATTGGTTCTTTCTATGCCGTGGCACCAGCCAATCAGAAGTAATTCCAAATCCACGCAACCATATATATCGTACCCTAGCCTGCGATCGACAAGCGTGCAATGTGAAGCGCTGTTATCCCTCCTCCTCCCCTAGCATTCATTGTAGAATTTTGACATTGATACCATGGGGAAAAACTGCCATATAGATATTTTTAATAAGATATTTTTTGGCAGCAAATATTTTAGGTTGCTGTCACTTTAAGGCCTCACGCACGGACCCATTATACTGTTACACATGCGTTTTCTTTCTTAACTGTTTATGTTCACGTAAAACATAATTGACTGTGTTTACATGACCAGGACCAAGACCGGCGTTTTGAAATTATTTTGTGTGTATTTGACTGTTTAAGCACAATAAACAGCGAAAAAGAGCTCAAATTTAGTACTGAGAGGTGGCTTTATGTGCGCGCACTTTGAAATCTGCAGGAAGGAGTAAAATTATGCGCAAAACATACAATTCCATGCCAGATATTTCAATATGTATTGAAAAATCTATATTTTTGACAGCACTACATTGCACTTAGTTTATTTCAGATGCCTTTTTAAAAGACTACAATTGAAAAATGTATATATGATATATAAAATTCAACCTGCCAAAGTGGCTAGTAGGAGTCACTGCATGCGGCGGGTGTTAATGTCAATATATATATATATATATATATATATATATATATATATATATATAAGGCTATAACAGCCGTGGCACTCATTATATGCCTCAAAAATATGGGTTTATAAGAGACAACAAAGATTCACAAGTTTCTAGACACAATGAATATGAATGGGTAACTTGTTTCCAAGAATTGCAGTCACTGTTCTTTTAAAATATGAAATGATCTTGTAATTTGACTACATACTTAAAGGGTGTAAACATGTTGGCAGCAAACCACATCTTTTTCTGTTCTTGTCTGTAATGTCATTTGTGCACTGTATTGTCTTGCTTTGGTAAAAAAAAAAAAAAAAAAAAAAAAAAAAAAAAACAGACAATCATTGTAGTGTAAACGCTTTGAGAAAATTCCAAAATTGAGGTTGATTTCTTTCTCAGTCATTCGTTGGCAGTGTAATTCTGAAAAGCCAAACATGTAAAGATTATTTCTATCTACATGCAGTGACTGAATGAATGGCCACCCACAGAAGAATCCAATATATATATTTATACATTCATGCTGTCGAAGGCATTGTGTTAATGAAATTTGAAGTGTTTAGCATGATTACAGTGTTAGAAAATCAGATTAGCCTGTTCTTCAACATATACTGGAACAGTATTTTCTGTCTAAAAGACACTTTAATCAACTATGCAATAAAGGTGCTGTGATTTTGCTATACTTGCTATACTATGAACTGCCACCACTTCAACTACACATCCTCCTTCCAAAACCCCGCCATCAGAAGACATGTCAGCCAATCCCATTTCAGCAAACTCCTGCATGCACAATGCTTAGAGGCAGAGAGTTGATTATGGTTGACAATGATTTTGACTCACCCATCAGATGTCTACATTAAGGCACTTACAATGGAAGTATACAGCGTCAGGCAAATCATTAAAAAGTATAGCCTCAAGACTTTATGGGCCAGTTGCATAAACTGCTAAGACTAGTCTTTCAAGTTAGTCTTTTTTTATTTTTTTTTATTTAACACTGTTCATAACTTTTAAGGCAGTTACATAAAAATGTAGAAAAGAATCAGAAAGAATCCGAAGGGACTCAGGCAGAAATAATTTTTATGGATGAGCTAATGTATTAAAGATATATTAACATTACTGTATGAAGCAGGGTGTGGCTGAAAACCATCGGAGTGGAGCGAGGCCACTGGAGCGATTGCTAATGAGAGACAAGCATGACACACGGCTCGAGAGCAGCGGAGCTTTTATTATGCCGCAGAGTAGCCGACCGCTTCCGTTTTTTCCAGTTATGCGTATGTGGGGTGACGCAGCACTGTTTTATCATATTAGATACATTTGTGTGTTGAAAGTTGTTATAATGCTACTCTGTGCATCCACACGGCAGCTACTATGAGACAATTGTTGTTGCACACTGCAGTAAGCTACATCGATATTGGTACTTGCAGTAAATCAAGAAAATGAGATTTAAACAATAAGACTTAATTGCTAATTACAACACTAATGAAACAACCACTTTGACCATTTCAAAACCCAGAAGTCTGTATCTCCAAGCCTTTCTCTTGGTACAGCATATTGTGGCAATTTAGAGACAAACCCACTGAGAAATACCTGAGAATTAAACAGTTTCTGAAACACCAGGGGCCTCATTTATAAAATGTTGCATAGAAACCATCCTACGTTTGATCTTACGATCATTTCTCCAAAGTGTTTACACGTGATTCAGAGAATGAATGTACGAAAAAAAGAAAAGAAAAAAACCCCTCTCTTCCAGATGTAAAATTTATAAATTAAAAATGATCTTGAAATTGCATGCAGCTGAATGGTTTCAGATCTCCGCCTCGTAAATGCCACCTAATTAATTTCATTTACATATAAAAGAGCACCAGTCAACGTCCAAATGCTTTAGAATGGTGAGCAGCAAGAATTGCTTAGATTTTCAAATACCTGCAGTACTCCGACTCTGCCACAAGGAAAAGTGCGTACGTCTGACCCTGGCGTGGCGGTAAGCACTTTTCCACCTCAAAGACCATTTTTATAAATACTGTACGAACATTGTAGTGGATTTTAACATATGAACACTCTCAATTCAAATCAGGTTTTTATAATTGAGGCCCCAGTTCATTGTGTAAATGTTATTGTGTTCAGAGGTGGAAAGAAATACTTTGAGAGCTCCCATTATTCTGTGTACCTCAATGCAAACTTTTCTAATGAGAGAACCTAACCCAGAGTCTTGTAACGTAAATGCAATGTTTAGTTTCACTGAATGTGTTTCTCTGGATGTTTTACGGTTTAAATCTCTGATCGCAATCCCACTTTTGCTCTCTTTCAAAAAGACAGATGTGAGTTTGTCTAGGTTTTTCATGCGGTATTATTGATGCAAGAATAGGAGGAATGCTTTGACATTTGGTCTGTTGCCCTGGCTTATGTGTAAGGTACTAATTAGCAGAGAAAACACTGTCAAACTGCCATATGGTAGGAGAGAAGTAGCAGCTTGCCAAGTACAGCTACAGTCCCGAACATTTGCGACCGCAAACGTTTGTCAAGACAGCTTGTGTCAGGTATTATATGTAAATGTAGGCTAAATTAATCAGAGCGTTGTTTTTTAGATTTTTTTTCTTCTTGTTTTTTCTTGTGCACGTCCCCAAGGTTATTGTCGCACACTTTTATTGTCTTTGCCATTTTTCTGCTTGGTTAGCAAGTATTATCTGAGTCACAATTTATTTGAGAACATTATAAAGCTCATTCCATGTTACTACATTGATCCTCAAGTGGAGACAGTGTTAAGTGTGAATTAACAAGCTAAAAACATACACAAGTGTAAACGTGACGCTGAAGACAAGATGCTGTCATTATAACCAAGAGGTATGCGGTACAATTAAGAGGTTAAGTAGTGACAAACACTTGCAGAAAGGGAGAAATAATAGGGAACAAAGCGTTACATCGCACTAATGGGACTTCAGAGGAGAGGAGAGATCTTGATGTACCATGATGCTCATTAAGACTATAGCAAACAAAGCTGCTCCGCTCAGATGTCCTCATAATAATCTCAAGAGATTGAGGATTTGAGGTTCTCTCAGAGAGTTCTCGCTCACTGTTTAAGGCTGTTTGTCCCATTAGTGGTATTTGCCGTCACACGGGAATCAATTGGTCGAGCTGTTCTGTCAGAGGCTGTAAGATTGACGATGGAGGAAGAGGCCGAAAGGCAAACAGGAATGTTTTTGAGAGGAGAGATAAAGATCAAACCAACCTTTAGGAAGATGAAGGGGAACGGCAGAGGAAAGCCCGTAGTGAAACGATTTTCCATCAAAGTTTCATGGTTTTCTTGGAGAGCTGAAGCATGCTGGGCTTGGTTGTGCCAAGTGTTCAGAAGTTTGTCTGCAAGCAGCACAGGAGAATCTCTTTTAAAGAAAGGTCACTTTACTGACTGTTAAAAGTGCACTCCAAAACGTCACTCTAGTGCCATTATCAACTCATTCTATTAGACATTTTTATTCAATTTTAAAATTGTAATTTCCTCATGTCTTTAAAAAGTATTTATTTTCAGTAGCACTTTATTTTGATGGTCCCTTTTATACATTCTGTTGACTATAAGTAGCGTTGCACCTACAGTACATGTCAAGCAACTTTTATTAGAGTATTAGTAGACTTTATTTTGATGTTCCCCCAACAGACATTCCACTGACTATAAGTAACTTTGCAAGTAAATGTCAATTTATTCTAGCCACCCTAACCCTGCCTCTAACTATCTACTAATACTCAGCTAATAATGAATTAGTTGGCATGTAGGTGCAACATTACTTATAGTCAGCAGAATGTCTAAAAGCAACCTTAAAGTGTTACCTTATTTTCTATTTCTATTTGTTTGTTTTTTCCTCTATGCCATACAGCGAACACTGATTTTTCAGCTTGATGCTTATATAACATTTACATGTACATTTTTGTATATTTGGATATACTCTGAAACATAAAATATAGACATATTCACAGCATCTAAAATGTTGCAGTATATATATGAGCTTTAGAAACTTTAGCTTTACTAATCTTTTATTTTATATCTATACTATAAATATATTTGTACAGTTATACTGTAATATTATACAGATATTTTCAAGCCTTTAACCCCATCCATACCCTAAACCATTAAAAAATATATATATATATATATTACAATATTATATTGTTCAGATTTTTGCCATTTGTTTAGCTACAGCTGTCTCATGGTTAAAAAAAAAAGGAAAAAATAATAATTAAGTAATGATTAAATGATGTCAGAATTTTCATTCAGTACATTACAGTGTAAGGCTGAAAATATCCAAAGATATTTTAAAATGAACAAAGACATTTGCTTTGCTGTTTCAACCCCCTCTCTCTTGCTACAAGGGCCATTTGGAAGGCAAAGAGGTGTTGATAGTGATCAAGGCCTGTAGGCCAAGATGTGTGTACATTGGGGGTCGAAAAATTGTCACACCTTATGTCTCACATTTAGATTTCAGTCACGTGGTCAAGGAAGGGATAAAAGAAGATTGTAACTGTTGCTCTGTTTTTTTTTTTTTTTTTTTATTATTCTCTGCTCTTTTTCTTGGGCTGCCTTCTCCTTGCTCTGCCTCTTTTCTTGGGCACTCTCTGTCTCTCTCTCTCTCTCTCTCTCTCTCTCTCTGTCTTTCTCTTTCACTCTCTCTCTAACTATCTCTCAGGTAACTTTTTACATACATGCTGGGTATGATTAATGGTATATGATTTTATCATCTCATACATCTCTTTATGTGGCAGTGGGAGTAAATGGGAGAAGTGAAAAAGGCTAGAATTTAAATTTAAATTCCCTTTGGCCCACCCATCACTTCCCGATTAAAGGGGAAAGTCAACTGTATCTAAGTAACCAACTACGCCACCCCGGGGGCCTACTACCGGGGATCGCCCTTCACGGTAAAATACAGTAGGCTCACAGGTTCGTTAAGGCTGAGTCAGATACCAGACCAGGTGTCAATTTCAACAATGATCTTTATTTGAGATAATAGAAAATACCACATTAATTCAATAAAACCAGTCACTCTCACACAGTTTACCAAATTCAGAATTGGGGTTTGCCACACTAATCCAAGAAACCCAGCAGTCACATGTGTACACTCACACCACAGCACGCCGCACCTCACTGTGAACACTGCATTCAGGCAAAAGACCCACCACCACAGCAACAAGAGACGCTGATCCTCGGCAGCGGGCCGCCCCAATTCTGAAGGGAAACAAAAAAAAACAACAACAACACTAAAACAGCCACTGACAAAGTCGTTTAAAAAAAACACAGTAAAACAAACACGCATCACATGGTTTCAACCAATGTGCAAGTTCGCCAGGTCAATCCTAGCAAACTGGTCAAGGGGCCGCATCCGGTCACCACAATAACCAATCGGTTGTCAGGTTGGAAACAGTAGCCAGCAGTATTACAAAAAAAGACACATACAAAACAACAACATCACATCAAATAATGCAAAAAGAAGAATATAATAACAAAAGCCACTTAAATCAATCACAGAAAATAAACAAAGTAATATGTATAAATATCTCACAAACTCAGATCAAACATACGAAAAAAAATATATATAAAGCAAAAACAATTCACTTAGAAACAAAATAAACAAAACACAAGACAGCAAAAAGCCTGGTGACCGCTAGGTGGCTGGTCATCTATTTCACACCACTTTAAGACTTTAATTGAAGTTTGTTACTCACACAATTCCAACTGATGGTAAAGGCACCACGCCACAAGCCCAAACCACAGTCCAGCTGATTCAGCGGGTGTTAGACGCTGCAAATATAAACGTTTAGCAAAAATAGACACCGTGTGACGACACACGACACGAGCTAAAACTAGTTTACAGCGCGGAGAGATCAGTCCAATCCAGCAGCAGAACCGTAGGCTGTGATCCAGTCTCCCTTGATTCACAGGAACAGTATAATGATCGCAGTGACAAAGGTCCGATGACACGAAGAAGTAGAAGAAGTAAAGCGAAGCAGCCAGCACGACAGGCATCCAAACGGAGATTTAAACGAGACACAAAGCCCACTGTAACGTCACTTGCATGTTGGCCCCCACCTTCCAGAGGTCATAGATCCTCTTCTTAATATCGTTAATTCATCTTTATCACTAGGATACGTACCAAAAAGTTTTAAGCTGGCTATTAGTAAACCTCTTATTAAAAAAACACAACTTGATCCTAGAGAATTAGTCAATTACAGGTCGATCTCAAATCTCACTTTTCTGTCAAAAATACTAGAAAAGGCAGTATCATCACAACTATGTTCCTTTTTAGAAAGAAATAGTATCTGTGAGGATTTCCAGTCAGGATTTAGACCGTACCATAGTACTGAGACTGCTCTCATTAGAGTTACTAATGATTTGCTCTTATCATCAGATTGTGGTTGTATCTCTCTATTAGTGTTACTGGATCTTAGTGCTGCATTTGACACTATCGATCACAACATTCTTTTAAATAGACTCGAAAATTATGTTGGCATTAGTGGAATTGCATTGTCATGGTTCAAATCATACTTATCTGACCGTTATCAGTTTGTAGTAGTAAACAAAGAGATGTCATATCGATCACAAGTTCAATATGGAGTACCGCAAGGCTCAGTACTAGGACCACTGCTCTTCACTCTGTACATGCTACCCTTGGGAGATATCATTAGGAAGCACGGCGTTAGTTTTCACTGTTACGCTGATGATACTCAGCTCTATATTTCTTCGCACCCTGACGAAACTTACCAATTCACAAAATTAACGGAATGATATAAAAAATGATATAAAAAATTGGATGACCAGTAATTTCCTACTACTAAATTCAGAAAAAAACAGAGATTCTAATTTTTGGACCAAAAACTTCTTCACGTAATAACCTAGAATACTGTCTAACACTTGATGGCTGCTCTGTCTTCGTCGTCAGTTAGGAACCTGGGTGTGCTCTTTGATACCAATCTTTCATTTGAAGGCCATGTTTCTAGCATCTGTAAAACCGCATTCTTCCATCTTAAAAATATATCTAAACTACGACATATGCTCTCAATGAAAAATGCAGAACAGTTAGTTCATGCGTTCATGACCTCATGGCTAGATTACTGTAACGCTCTACTGGGTTGTTGTTCCGCTCGCTTGATAAATAAACTACAGCTCGTACAAAATGCAGCAGCTAGAGTTCTTACTAGAACTAGGAAATATGACCATATTAGCCCGGTTCTGTCAACACTGCATTGGCTTCCTGTTAAAACATCGTATAGATTTTAAAATCTTGCTAATTACTTACAAAGCACTAAATGGTTTAGCTCCCCAGTACCTGAGCGAGCTCTTAATGCATTATAGTCCTTCACGTCTATTGCGATCTCAAAATTCAGGCCAGCTGATAATACCTAGAATATCAAAATCAACCGCAGGCGGTAGATCCTTCTCCTATTTAGCACCTAAACTCTGGAACAATCTTCCTAGCATTGTTCGGGAAGCAGACACACTCTGTCAGTTTAAATCTAGACTAAAAACGCATCTTTTTAACCTGGCATACACATAACACATTATCAATTTATATTCAAATCCGTTAAAGGATTATTAGGCTGCATAAATTAGGTCAGCCGGAACCGGGAACACTTCCTATAACACCTGATGTACTCGTTACATCAGAAGAAGAATGGCATCTACGCTAATATTAGTCTCTCCGTTTATCCCGAGGTTTACCGTAGTCAACCGGATCCGGGCCGTATCCAGGTGAGATCGAGGACCTGCGTGAAGGACATCCCTTGTGAAGGCCTCATCGACACGACAGCCAGTGGCACAGCTCCTCAACAAACCGTCCCATACAGGCGTGATGAATACGATCCTCAACTGGATGGAACTGGAATAAATACTTTGAATGTTGCAATCCCATGGGACTTATGATGGCTACCTGAATCGTAATAAAGCACTGCTCACCAGAGGAGAACTGGCCCCCGACTAAGCCTGGTTTCTCCCAAGGTTTTTTTCTCCATTTTAACACCTATTTGCCACCTGTTTGCCACCTGATGTCACCTGTTGGAGTTTGGGTTCCTTGCCGCTGTCGCCTTTGGCTTGCTTAGTTGGGGACACTTGACATTTGTTATTCAACAGTGCTTTGCATCTGCCTGCATTGACACCATTTTCTTTAAGAGCTGCTGTGCAGCCAAAATTATATACCAATTATCACTGTAAAGCTGCTTTGACACAATCTGCATTGTAAAAAGCACTATATAAATAAAGGTGACTTGACTTGACTTGACCTTAAACCTTGACCTTAAAATTCAACACACAAAACGTAAATTTAACCAGGCCGCTAACGATCATACGGTTATATGCTGAAAATCAAAACATACCTGTAATGCGACTCACATGGCACATAAACTGTTGCGTGCTAAACGCATTTCTGTAAAAACAGATGATGGCATCCAACAAAGCTCCTCAGTCCACCCTTTAACAAAAAAATAAACCCATGAAACCCTGTATAATAAACCCACAAACAGACCGCAATCACTGCCAAACAGCTCCTACCTCACAAACATCCACACGCCCCACCGGAAGTAAGGTGACTCGCTACCTGAGGCAGAGAAGACGCACACACATAGCGACACTACGGGCACTTTTATACACCACTAAACGAGCGTAATTAAAAGGCACTCCTCTTATTCATGGACGTTAGAGGTAGACAGAACTGCTACATTTAGTAACTATTTTAAGTGTAACCATAACCAAATATTGTCATTAAATCCTTTCAATTACAAATGATGTGCTAACTAGTTTTGATTTAGTATTAATATTAATGTGCTCCCTACTGCAATATAATATCGTCACACTATAGCAATGCTCTCCCACATAATTTGCTATTATAACTGCTCTTATTTCCGTCGTTGGTATAAGTTGCAGTGGGTGGTAAAGACAAGAAATGTACAGTTTTCTACCATCTTGCTGATAACGTTTCTTTAGTCATTCGGCAACCCTACAGTCTGAACCCCTGTAGGCGATCCACCCTTACAACAGTACAACTTTAGACTGGAATGATGAAATCCTTTATAAAAAAAAAAAAAAAAAAAAAAAAAGCTGAATTTGGCACCAGAAATCACACACAGAATTTACACAAAGAATTGTTAGTGAATGAATAAATGTGATGGAATTGGATATATTTAATTAATCTAATCCATTATATACAATATTAATCCTATTATTTCTATGAATTTATTATTCTATGAACCTAAAAAGATTCATAAAATGTGTATTTGTGTACATCAAGTTGCAGTAACGTATAGGTACAGTACTATAAACATAAACATTTGCGCATTGGATAAAGGTGCCACAGTATGCGCCCGAGAGGCTAGTTTATTTATGGTTGGGGTTAGTGGCTCAGAAATATCTCTGCATATTGCAGCTAAAGCCAGTTTCATGTTTTGTGTCATTCAAACCCATAATAATACCTGAAAATGGCCCAGGTTTGACGCTTGATCCTCCAGACTGAGGTGAGAATGTCACCAGAGTGACGTTTTAGTGGTGCTGGATAAACATTGCTAGAGTGACGTTTCTCATATGAGACTTTTATTACAGAAATATTGTTGTGCTCAAATTTATTGTTCACATCAAAAGCTTAGAATGAAGAAACCAACCTTAAGGTCTATAACAATATTAAATTGCAAAGAAGAATTCAGACAGAGAGGAGCTCTCAAATGCTAACCACATTTGAAAAGATGTCCCTGAGAGCACAATAAAAAATCTTATCAGTATGTGCATCAGGCCAGAGCTCAGTTGTAAATCAAGACATCAGCACGAGCTAGCAGTGACCTTCCACAGTTATCTGCAAAGGCATACGCCATGAGATTGCAACTCAAATATTGCTGTCTGTGTGCCTGCTATAGTTGGCCTGGCAGGTATGCCCTATCTGTGCCACCACCACTGGGCAGGAAGCAACAAAAACCTCCGGCTCAAATCAGCAGCTAAGTTGAGCACAGTACAGAAGCAATATCCCCTGCCCATGAGAATCAAATCTGACAACTTGGAAAAAAGTAAAAAAAAAAAAATAAAAAAAAAAGTGCAGGGAATAGATCACATGAACCCATAGATGGGTCATGTACTGTTGACATAATGACCTTATGCTTAATATTGTGTGGTACATATCTTATATATATATATATATATATATATATATATTAGGATTCTTTGATTTACAGAAAGTACAAAAGAGCATGTATTTGAACAACAAATCTTTTAGAACATTCTAAATGTCTTTTCTGTCACTTTTGATCAATTTAATGCTTCCTCGCTGAATAAAAATATTAATATTATTATTATTACTACTACTATTATTAATTTCCAAGTTGATAACTGGAAATTACTCACATGCAAAAAGATGATGACAACAATGTAGCATAGTACTGTTTAATATGTTTATTGTGAAATAATGGCTAGTATTTAATTTAAAAAAAACAAAACAAAACAAAACAAAACAAAAAAAAACTAGTAGGGTGTATATTGTACATTCCACTCAATAAGCGAATATACCCTTATGGAAAGACAATATATATTTTTAAATATTTTAAAACTAACATTAAAAAGTCAAGGGTCAAGAGCCCAACTAAAGCAAACACTGATCACCATAATAGTGACCTCAAATGAAACAGTCTATCGTTGTTGTTGTTTTTTTTGTCTTTGTTTCAGCAACTTACACTTTTGAGTAAGAACTGCTTAAGAAATTTAAGGCAATACGTTTCCATACACTGTAAAAATATTGCCTTGGTTTAACTCAAAAATAATTGAGGCAACTCTTTGTGTATTATTCAATATACTGTAGTATATTAAAGCAATATATTATTCCATATATTTTTTACAATGTTTGAACCATTTAATATATTGATCATAAATAAATGGAAATATATTTTCTTTCCAGGAGGGTATATCCTTTGAGTCTGCCAAGCCTGTAAGTTAGTTTAGGATGCACATATACTCACAAACTGCTCTTTCTTGCATACTTAGAGAACAGATTTGTAGATTGTAAGTGAATATTATGACCTAAATGAACAAAATTAAACTTTGTGAAGGTCATTTTTTCAGAGTTAACACTGACTTTTTGCACCATATCAGTGAGTATAAATAGCTTTGCTCTTTTAATTCATTTCCGATGGAGCTCAGAATGTGTATTAAAAGAACGCGTATAAAAAGAACAGTCATTTTAAGAGGAAAAAAATGTCCTCATTTCCACTCTATTTATAATAGAAGATATAACAGGTGAAAAATTTAATAGTGTCGGAGGTCTGGTTTTATCAGGAGATTATAAAACAAGGTGGCTAATAAGCCCAATTTCCCTCAAATGTAAAACATAATAATAAATTAAGGCAAAATGAGCTTTGTGGTCAAATTATTAAATATTTCATGCAAATATTGTAAGAGCTCTTACATGGTTATCATTTAATAACGCGCTCAAAATCAACTCTTTCCCAAGGAGACTCACTCGTATAACTTTACATTGTAATTTAGAGTGACTTACAATTGATTTAACCTGAGGTCAGTCCTTCCGACATTAGAGACAAAGAGACTCTGTAGTGAAATTATTCATTTAATGATTAACACATTAAAGGAAAGGGTGACCAAAAATGAACATTTTATCTTCATTTACTCACCCTTATTGTACTGACACTGTATTACTTTCTTTATTTAGGGAAACACAAATTGGGCAGAATGCCCGAGCTGCTCTATACAGCAAAAGCGGATGGTTATTTACACCACCAAACACCACTAGTGCATGCAGTCTGCTCCTCACACTATGAAATGACCTCAGAAGACTTGGAAAATACTACACTAGTCATATGAACTACTTCTATGACGATTTTTTATCTGCTTTTTTGTCCTTTTTGGAGCCAAGAACTGACCTGGTATGGAAAACAGTTTTGACATTTTGGGTTGGAACGTCATGAGGGTGAGTAAATAATGGCAACATTTCTGGGTGAACTTTTCCTTCAAGATTGATGCTTTTGTCCTACTCATTCATTCAAATCGATTTAAATAGAGACCACAGAGTCAGTACGGCAGACTACACAGGGATTCTGTTTTGGTCAGCGAGTCTTCGAGGGAGTTTGGCTGTTTTTGGATCATGGCCCAGGTGCTTCCTGAAAGATGAAGAGATGCCTTAATAATTTATTGTGATGTGTGTGTGGTGTGTGTGTGTGTGTGTGTGGGTGTGTGTGTGTGTGTGCGCGCATGTGCTTGCACCTGCATCATGCAATGAGCTATGGGACATTCTTCCTTCGTTTCTGCTCACCTGCATGTGTGTGTGTGTGTTCTTGTATACATGGTTTATGAGGACTCAAATGTGTATAATGGCATGGGTATTACAACGTAATGGCTTAAAAAACATACTAAACAGTGTTTTTTTGAAATTCAAAAAATGCAGACAGTTTCCTGTGATGGGTAGGTTTAGGGGTAGGGGTAGTGTAGGGGGATAGAATGTACAGTTTGTACAGTATAAAAACAATTACGTCTATGGAGAGTCCCCGTAAACCACATATACAAGTGTGTGTGTGTGTGTGTGTGTGTGTGTGTGTGTGTGTGTGTGTGTGTGTGAGTATCGCATGGTCCAAGTGGGCTTGTTTGGCACCAGCAGCGAGTGAAAAGAATTGATTTTGTGTTAGCTGTCCTGCAAGCCAACTCAATATAGATTAAGCCTCCCCTCTTTCATCCCCTTCATGCCTGACAATCTGAGTTATCGAATCCACATAAAATATGTTCTCCTGCATTTCATCTTACAATTATACAAGATGGACAGACATTATTCAACAGTTTTCCACAGGAGCTGCTTTGAAACTCATTATACAGGAGAAAAACAAAACTCAGTCGTACGTCAGTCATACGGTGGCCAAGTAGTGCACAACACAACAAAATTTAAAAAGCAAACATAAGTTCACAACACAACGAAATAAAGCCACAACACAAAGGAAACAAGTCACAACACAATGAAATCGAGCCACAACACAACGAAATCAAGCCACAACACAACGAAATCGAGTCACAACACAACGAAATCAAGCCACAACACAACGAAATCGAGCCACAACACAACGGAAATGCTCCCGACCACTAGGGGGCTCTCAGAGCTCTGTAAAGTTAGTTTTCCTTGCCAATGTTCTACAGAGTCGGCAGTGATATCAATACCACGATTAGCTTTAACAGTATGTAACCACTGTATATTAACATGAAATATTAATTCAAAATCACCTACGTGCACAATACCTTCATATTTATACCTGTCAATGATCTGACGCGCTACCACGGCACATGATGAAGGGAACGTCTGCCAATTCCACCAAGTGGCTAAAACGTATAATTTGTATTCATTAAAATTACTTTTAACATTTAAAAACAGATATGTTCAAATTCCTAAGCTTGTAGTTTCTATTGGTAAGACTGACTTAATACAGGTGACATTTTGACAATACATACAGGGAAGTATAATTTCATGAAACTTGAAAAAAAAAACATGAAAAAAAAAAAACAACAACAAAAAACAACAACAAAACAAACAAACAAACAAAAAAAAAACATGAAAAATCCATATAAGTGAAATACAGTTAAAAAAAAAAAAAAAAAAAAAAGTCGCCCAAGTCAGTCTGGTCACTACTACAACCTTTGGAACAACAACAACAACAACAAAAAAACACCTTTTGGTGAATTACAGTGATTTTTTTCCTGAAAATAATTGTTTATTGTAAGTACATGAAGGGAGGTATTGACAAAATGTCACCTGTAGTAAGTTGGTCTTACCAACAGGAACTAACGAACTTTGGAATTTGAACATGTCTGTTTTTAAATGTTAAAACAAAGTCATTGTAATGAATACAAATTATTTGTTTTAACCACTTGGTGGAATTGGCAGACGTTCCCTTCATCATGTGCCGTGGTAGCGCGTCAAATCATTCATAGGTATAAATATGAAGCTATTGTGCACGTAGGTGATTTTGAATTAATATTTCATGTTGATATACAATGTTTACATAATTAAAACTAATCATGGTATTGATATCTTTGTAAGACTGTTGACTCTATAGAACAGTGGCAAGGAAAACTAACTTTACTGAGCTCTGAGAGCCCCCTATGGTCTGGAGCATTTCCGTTGTGTTGTGGCTCGATTTCGTTGTGTTGTGGCTCGATTTCGTTGTGTTGTGGCTTGATTTCGTTGTGTTGTGGCTTTATTTCGTTGTGTTGTGACTCGATTTCGTTGTGTTGTGGCTTGATTTCGTTGTGTTGTGGCTTTATTTCGTTGTGTTGTGACTCGATTTCGTTGTGTTGTGGCTTGATTTCGTTGTGTTGTGGCTTGTTTCCGTTGTGTTGTGAACTTATGTTTGCTTTTTTAATTTCATTGTGTTGTGCACTACTGGGCCACCGTAGGGAGATCTATCTATCTGTCTATCCATCCATCCATCCATCCATCCATCCATCACAAAAATTAAATAAAATGAAATACAATAAAATAAACAGGCTTTTTGGTCTGCTTCAATATTTTTGAAGTATTCATCAATTTGTTACTTTATTCCTTTTTCGACAACTATAGGACCACTGCAGCTGATCAACTCCAATCCTCTGGATTCTGTTACAACATGACGGCAGCTCCTGCTACGGGTGGTTTGAGATAGCATGTCGTGTGCTTGTTTCAGCATGCTCATCTGCTCTATCCGCAGGTTGAAGAGCCCTAGGTGTCTGCCCGTTAATGAGGAAAAACGCTCTGCTTTAGCAGCTGCCTGTAATCAGATGGTAATTGGATTGAGGAGTGGCGGTCCATCCTCCACACAGCCGAACTGGAGCTCTGAGCTCAGTGTTTTGGTGCGAGGATGAGGATTATTCAGTGTGTGTGCGAGTCAAGCAGGGCAGGCCAGCAGGGCAGCGTGTGTCCCCACTGGGGCTGTGTGTTGGCTCAGTGTGCACTAGAATGGCTTCATAAATATGTTTGCCTGCAGCTGCACAGGGCATCGGGCTCCTCAACCTGCCAATATTTCCTTCCCCTTTCCTTTTATCCATTCTGTTTTTCATCAAGGTGTTGTGGGACAGAAGAACCAGCTAACCTTGCTCCAGTGCCCACACACAGCACAAGACTTTTCATAATATTTGCATTGCTGAGCTGAATGCTGCCTCCAGCTTTTTGATGTAATAGTTTAGCTTATTTATATTTTATTTATTATTTTTAATAATTGCTTATTATATTATACCTTATTCACATATGCATTTAATTCATTATTACACCAATGCACAAATATCATAAACATTCAGAAGAAGTGACATATATATTTTAGAATTACTCAATTCTTGCTGATGTAATTAAATGATACAGTTTGTTGAACTTTGAGAGCATATTCACAGGTTATCGCATTCGCTTGATACGTATTTACGAAGTAACACAATATAACTGTGTTTTTAACTTCTAAAGCTTCACAGATGCTGTAAAATGACTATATGCGTTTGCCTGCGGCTTCGTCTTTTAACTTTATAAATCATGAATATTTAAAGCTTCATAACTAAAATAGCTGAAAATAGTCAGTTGGCAGTACATTTGCATGTAGGATCACATTACAAAGACTAATCTACAGAAAAACTAATCATGGCTATGTAATTAGTCAATTAAATATAATCTACTATCTATTTCACGACTGTCCACCTCAGATTTAAATATAGTTCTCAATGATATATTCAATAAAATGGTACTTGCAGTTAAACTCTAGATATAATGCTTGCATAAAAAATTAAACAGGCAAAAAAAGCATAATTTGAAGATTCATCAGACGGCCAAAACGTAGCTGGATAATTGAGTTTGCTGCATGGTGAGATATGGAAATAATGAAGAGGAAAAGAGCTACGGTAATGACCCCTTTACACTTTGACTCTTATGTAAAAGAGGTTAGGATTCATATGTGCTTCTTTAAATAATAAAAACACACTTAAGATCTTAGATTCACCACTTTTCTACTGAGTGACACTTCTAAGAGAAAACTAAGGATAATATTTGTTTAGAAGTTGCCACTTGCATGCCTAAGATTTTATTAATTCAACATTTTACCAAAGCATCTTCAAAGCGCTTGCAAAACTTCCCAATTACTGTAACTGAGTTGAGTGATGGGTCCTGTTAAAGGTGCACAGAATGTAAAATATGCTTCAAAGAGCAGTTTCACTTTTGAGAAGTAAAAGATTCATAATGAAGAATATGAGCAAAAAGAGACAAACTACAATAACGCAAAACTATCAGAACTGAGATTTTGATATGATCAGTTAGTGTGAATGTGGATAGATTTTAATACAGACAAATGTGCATATTTTCAATGCAAATAACAGGGAAATAATTTTTTGCATTGCATAAAGACTTTAGTGGCCAAAAACATAAGCTCCTTATATGCTTATGTAAATGAACATTGTAAAAGTATGGAGAATTTTTTTTCTTCTTCTTCTAATGAAAATGACAAAATTGTTATTCTTTTTTTGGCTCATAGAAGTCGCAGCAGCTCAAGAATCCGGTCATAAGACGACAACTTAGATAAAATAATTGTATTCTTCCAGTGCTCGCAGCCACAGGCGGAAATTAAATGGCTTATCTAGGGGGTCTTGAGAAATCCTTCAATGGTGAATGTGTGTGATATAACAATTTTGATGGTCTCGGGTAATTCAGTCTAGTATTAAGATAGGGGTTATATGGAATTGCACAAAAAAGCACAAAAATGTCAGGGCACGGCTGTAAGACTATACTGTTTTCTCTGCATGCGAAGTTTATAAGAAAGCAATATTCTTCTAAAGTTTTTTTTTTTTTTTTTTTTTTTTTTTTTACCTTTAATAAATGTTCTTTTTTCTTTCTTTTTTTTCCCTTTGATCTGTGCTAAATCTAGGCTACATGACTTCTACTTTATAATTATGGAAAAATGCCATTTTCATTCAGTTTAATTGTTCAAAAGGTTAATAAGAACATAGTTCCAAATTCAAAACATGCAGGAACTGTCACATGTCTGTCTGTTTTGCACTATGTTCTGTAAGTCACATGTTCTCTTTTGTTCAGTTTCCTGCCACTTCTTTGTATCTGTATCCATATCAGTCTGCCTGCCTGCATTAGATTACACCAACCAACACACACACACACACATTATATATATATATATATATATACACACATACACATATATATATATGCTTCTAAAGATAATTGAAAATGTTCAGTAATGAATAAATGGAAGATTTGTATTCCAATTATTATAATTAATAAATGTGACTTTTGATTGAATATTGGTGTCTTTTATCATAACATTGTAGCTGAGGGAAGCAACATTGATTTTACAACGGTTAAAGGATTAGTTCACTCCCAAATTAAAATTATCCCAAGCTTTACTCACCCTCAAGCCATCCTAGGTGTATAGACTTTCTTCTTTCTGATGAACACAATCGGAGAAGTATTAATGAATACCCAAAGCATCCGAGATTTATAATGGCAGTGAGCGATACCAACTAGTATGAGCTGAAGAAAGTGCTTCCATCCACATCCATCCATCATAAACGTACTTCACATGGCTCCGGGGGGTTAATAAAGTCCTTCTGAAGCGTTTGTGTAAAAAAAAATAAATCCATATTTAACAAGTAAAATATCTAGATACCGCAAGACCGCCTTCCATATTCAACTTACGATGTGTAAACTGGTGTCGCGGATGCTTCCACCCACATCCACCATTTATGATGACTGGATGTGGATGGAAGCACTTTCTTCAGCTCATACTCATTGGTATCACTTACTGCCATTATAAAGCTTGGATGCATCAGGATATTTATTAATATATCTCCGATTGTGTTCATCAGAAAGAAGAAAGTCAAATACACCTAGGATGGCTTGAGGGAGAATAAAGCTTGGAGTAATTTTCATGTGAAAGTGAACTAATCTTTTAAGTTGTAAAATAGCTTTATGTTGTGCCTAAAGACCCTTTCACACCAATAACAACTATATTAGCGCCCACACCAACGCACAATATCTTTCAGTTTATTACAACTGAAAGATATTGTGCATGGGACACACAACCTCCTAAAATCTGGTTATTTGGGGTTTAAGGTGCATACCTACAGCTCGTCACAGCAAAACAGGAGTGATGGACGGAGAGCTCCGTTGTCACACGGAATCTCATGTCTATCCTGAGATAGCTGCTGAAAGAAGCCTTTAGTGGTCCACGATCCAATCTTCCAGAGGAGGAGAGGACAGAATGAAACTTGCTCCATGTCTCCAGAGTGGAGGGGTGTTCTTACTGGCCTATTATTAGGGGCCAATGTCTCACGTCCCCCGTGACACTGAGACAGAGAGAGGAAGACAGCGACTAGTGCTGTAACAGCGGCCCAATCAATATTCATCTTCCAAAAACAGTAACAGGGAGAGTTGAGCTGGTGCCATGGTATGGGCCGGTAGATAGAACCCAGTATATGTGTGTGTGTGCGCGCATTACCTCGATATATCTGGAAAGAGGCCAGTGGTGCTGGAAGACCATGTCTACGTATTCTGTTTCAGTCAAAGTCCCAGAAGGAAGACAGTGATCTTACGACCGGGAGAAACAGAGGAGTTTTTCTTGAAAATAACCTCTACCCCAGACGGCCTGAAACCATGGACAGAGAAAGAGATGGAGCCACGATGGAGAACAGAGGAGAAAGGGAGGGGAAAAAAAATCAATCAAAGCAATTAACTACTCGGGCTGAACATTAATTCCCATGATGAACTTTTTTATTTCTTTCTTTTCCTGACTTCAGTTTGTGCTGAAAGTTCAAAGGAAACCATGACCACCTTTTGATAAGTAGCTACTGATAATTTAGTAACGTCTTTAAATATAAAAATAAATACATAAATGAGGCGAAATCTAAGGAGATTAGTCATGTTTTTACCCATTTGATAATGTCATGTTCAGGAAAAGCCCTAATAATCAATGTTTTATGAAAAGCACTGCATCCTTTGCGTAATATACTGCTGTAAGTGTCTTTAGGGAAATCATCTTTCCTCCACCTCTTTCCAGGACTGGTGTTGCTGTCTGCTGACATTTGAGCTAATACAATGAGCTATGACTTTGTCCAACCAAACAAAAGCAAAACTGCATGTAAAGTGGCCCTTGCAGTGTGGGGAAGATGGAAAATTGCCTGTTTTCAAACAGGTTTCCCAAACACTTATTCATCTGTCATTGGTCGGCCAAACTGATAGTCATGCTGTAAATTCAAATTCACATTGATTTATAGTTGCCTATTAAGCTCAGATAGATAAAATTTTACTCAACCTTTGTCATGTCAAGTGCTTTTTTTCTCTCTTTTTAACTAAGGCACATGAAATAACTTTCTTAATACAGCAATGATTGACCTTGCATGTACAGATGCAAAAATAAGACTAATATTGTCTCAATGATGATTGCATAGCAGTGCTCTCTCCTTTATAACTCATTCTCTTCCAATATGACAACTACTGCACTGAATTGGCAGAGCTGAGGACATTGGTAATGTAAATGTTACAAGACCACTCAAAAAAATGCTTGCAGTATTAAAAGAACAGTTAAAGCAAAATGAAAAATCTACTGACCTTCATGTTGTTCAATGTTATTTTTCCTTTTTCGAAGATTATTGGAGTACGTTTTACAAGAAAATATTATTTCAGTCTTTCACATTTCAGTCAATGCGGTACTTGTTACTTGACAAACTGGTTTAGGCCATTGAGAATTTGGTTCAGAGAATGCGATTTAGTGTTTTAGCAATTCAGAAAAACTGTATTATTAGCTCACCAAACGCAAAACTTCCAAAAAAACGTTCCTAGCAAGCTTAAAGCACCGAGTTCAGTTACCCGGATGAGCTTGTGCTATCAGTTTTTAACGGTTTGGAGAATAATATAACGCTGGATGGCGTGATTGACCAATCAGAATCAAGTATTCCACAGAGCCGTGTAATAATAAGGAAGAGATAGACCGTGTGTCCACCAAAGCGTTTTTTTTTTTTCTTCCCCCCGAGGCTAGCGTATTTTTCCAATTATTTTTAATGGGAGCGCCGCGGGAGTGTAACAAGGCACTAAACATCTATTTCATGCTTTTTTACCGGTCACCGAGAGTTGAAGAATGTTTAACTTTGGGTAAAACCCAGCACTCATCACTGTCACTTTTTACCCAGCTGTCCAATCACAGAGAATAAGGGGCGGGACAAATACCACACCGACCAACCGCCACATCCTGCTTGTACAACGGTAACAGATGACAACAACAAGCATAATAGAACAAAATAAAGAGCCAGAGCAAATACTGTACATTGTATTGACATTTTATATAGAAACAATACAGAAACAAACTATCTGTGAAATGAAATACTAGTATTCCATACTAGTATTTAGTGTGTGTAATATTCCATATCATAGCAAGCAAAGCGTCTTAACTAAAAAAAAAAAAAAAAAAAAATATATATATATATATATATATATATACAATAATAAAATGCTGCACTGCCGAAGCACTCTCAAGCGCCCACAGCTAGGCGTTTTCAGCAGAGCACCTAGTGTTTTCAGTTGGCTAAAAGCGCTTTGGTGGACACGTGCCATAAAGTCATTCACGATTAGAACATAATAGGCGTTTCTCAATGTCAAGGATACTTCCTTGGCAGGACTGGTCCTTCCAAGTCACTTCCTTCAGAGGCTAGGCGAGGCTCCTCTTTAGCATTCGGAGAACACGTAAATGGAACAGACTAGCAAGTGCACGTCATTGCATGAATAACGCTGTGAATGGTATAATGGTATAATATTAACGTTAAATTACTTTGGACAACTTAACTAGTTATTTATAAAAGAAATGCAGGTGACGGCAACCAAGCTAACAATTGTTAAATGACGGTCCGGTTCAGTTAGCCATCAATAACGTAATTTGTATTTGTATAATTTATAATATCAATACGGTAGTAATTTGTACTGGCATTTAAACGTTAAAATTTATTTATCTGACATATTTACTACAGTTATAACAAATGTTTGGTAACGTAAATATACTTACATTTGAAAGCATATTGCCCGCTAACGTCCAACATTTTTTTTTTTAATTTTTTGAACAAGATCGCAAAGCTGCGCGCATAGGATTGTGGGTGATTTGAGAGCACGAAGAGCGTGAAGGCTACACATATGCATCCTTTCATGTATATGGGATATTTTTCGGACGAAGGACTCAGTCCTTGTTTGAAATTCCGAGGATCCTCGACATTGGAACAGTCCTTCGACGGATGTCGATGACGTAGCATCCTCGAAATTCTGGCTTCCTAGGATCCTTCCTTGACATTGAGAAACGCCTAATGACAGCAATTGTATGCTTAGGTGAACTATCCCTTTAAATCACAATAATGAAAGGTAAAAGTTCACAGGCTATTTAACCCCATATTTCCTCCCCAAAGACTTTGAAACATCAAGGGTAAAACAGCAAATTGATCTCTATTTAGATGCCCAGTAATTGATTTGAATAGCATCTTCGTGACACATCCAGTCTGTTTTACCTCATTCGGCAGTAACGCTACACATGGTCTCTGTGGATCTCCAAATGAGCCCTGCGACTCTTATTGCACTAAAACCAATCAGGTTTTCATAACAGGAAAACACAGTGCTGTAAATTATACTAGTCAATTATGGGGCCCAAATGAATGTGATTGAAGTAGTAATTGTTGTTGCACAGAGAGGGGAGAATGCGCGAGACAGACAGAAGCATCGTGCTCATTACCATCAGCCTCAGCGGACGGCCGATTGGCCATCGAGCTTCCCAGGAAATTGAAATGCTCGTTGATGAATACTTGTGAGAGTGATCCGCACACACACGAGAGCACTGGGAGGAAAGACGCGTCTGATTGTCTGCGCCATTTGCGGTAAGGGGCCTCGTCAACACGGTCTTAGTTTGGTACGAGGAATGGTGCATTTCCTTAATAGGATGATTTATTTCCTGACAATGTTCATTTCCTGCAGGGCTGGTGGAAAGCGGCTGTTTCAGGTGGCTGCTGTTTTAAGTCCGCTTCCTCCTCGGCACCCAGGAGAGAGCGTATCGGACAGCCTCTGCCACTATTGACATGTGTATCAACCGTCACCGTTTTATTAGACACTGACATTTCCTATTGGACCAGTAACAAATGGCATTTCCCTAGACAACTTGTTAACTTTTAAAGGTTGATAGATTCAGTAGCGTAGGGCTGAGATACGCCGGCAGATCACGGCACGGCTATTCGACGGACCCAAGAAAAACAAAACCAGGAGATTAGCTGGTGACAGACAGGGGATGAAGTGTGCATGGCACAGGCGCTGCAGGGAGGAGGGGGAAGCCTTAGCTGGACCACGGTGCAATGGACAATATCGATCTAGATGCAGAGGCCTCGGGCTGAAATGAGAGAAAATGAAGCTCCGGATGAGTCTCTGCTATGGGAGAGATGCGGTCGGCCTTCATGCTTTCTGCTAGCCTGCTCAATAGTTTGAATAGAGTGTGCTGTTGTTGTGTGGAAAGAGTGTGCATAAAGTACATAAATCAAATACTTGAGTAAAAGTACAGTTACCCTAATAAAATAATACTCCAGTAAAAGTATTAAGTACTCCTTTTCAATTTTACTTGAGTAAAAATACTTGATTTGTAATGTATTTGAGCATTAAAAGTTAAAAAGTACTGATCGATGAATGTTTATTTATTTTCCATCCAACTGCTCAAAATAAGTGAGGGGTGGTTATAATTTACTAGACACACAGATAGAGCTTAAACAGGTTACAGCTCAGTCTGACATCATTATTAATTAATGTAAATTTTCAAGTAGTCACCAGATTATCCAAACACTTCATATGTATTGATCTGCAAGTAAGAAAACATTTTATTTTATTACCAAAACTTGTCATACACTGACAATTACTGATAATTCAAGTGTGCAAAGAGGTGAAAATAACAAAATATAGCATAGAGTATATAAAAATTAGAAAAAACAAAATGTGTGTAGAATGTGTGTTGACAGATACAATATTAAAACAGACATCACATACTGTAGGGCAAATTGTGTTAATATCTTAAGAAAAAACTATGCAAACACTAGTTTTATATCATTTGAAACTGCTATGGCTGCGGGGAAGATGCATGGTATTAATTTGCGTTATTTTAACGTTATGTTTAGATTTGACCTCAAATCTTCCTAGTTCAGGCTGTAAAACACAAATGTCGACATGCACATTCAAGCATTTCATACAATGGGCTTAAACAACTCACCCTTTTACATTTACAATAATAAATCTTAAAATTTAACATTAGTAACTTCATTTTTGGGGCATCACTCGAGCAAGCATTCAAGCTCCGAAGATCTCCTGTTCTCAGCTCATTTTGAGTCAGACTTGTGAATTCAGTGAATTGTTAACTGGAGACTTGCTCTAAACAGATCATTTGAATTATAAATATTTGGATCAGTTAATCGAATTAACTTCATGTAGCAAGAATGTGCGCAAAAGTTTTATTTAACTAAATAATGAACACATAGCTAGACTAAACGCGCATACACACAAATCGCACATACATAGGAAGAGAGATTGGTAGTGAATGAGACCGTAACATAACAGGGGAATGGAGATATGAAAAGAGTCATTTAACGAGCTGGAAGAACCATCACTTTCTACTATAAAGCACCTTTGTTAACAAAGGGGTTCACAACTTAATACTAAATCGCTGTTTTAGTGTTCATATGTACGATACTTGCAAATGCCTTAGCTGTTGAAGAGCGTCCGGATATGCTGTTATTTTGTCCCTGTTGTGGTCGAGGAAGTTGCGCATGGCTTGCTGATAAGGCCTGCCCGCACGGCTAGGGCCCGGGCGAGGTCTCACGTGAACAGCAATCAGTAGAATCAGCAAGAACAAGTACCAGAGAGCAGGAGGTCACTGTGAAGTTGCCCTTTATGTTCCACAGAGGTCACACCTTTGAGGTTTGGCTTGACCAATGAGAAAGGTACAGTTCTCAGGCGGGAGAGTTCCTTTGTTTGAAAGTGAACTCATTTGTATGAGGGGCGTAAGCTGGCAGTTTGTATCTATTTATACATTTATACATTGCATTCTAAGAGATGATGATGTCCACCAAAGTGTGAGTCATTAAACCACGAGTATTCTGATATGAGACACCACCTAGATGGGCTACATTATCTAGTAGTTCTATCATCAGGCATGCATAACACTATACAATATACAAAAGAACAATATACACACAGTAATAATACACAAAATGTACTGGGGAAATACATGTTCATTCATTTAAGCAAATTTATCAATGGATTAGTGGAAAGGATTCCATTTCTATGGGCTGAATGTCTGATTCTTGTATTGAGAACAATTAATGTCCCAAGTGTCTTTGAAGTGTATGAGTGAAGCAGAAGGGTGATAGCTCTCAGTGGGGAAGCCAGACATTACGGAGTCTGCATGGGTGAAGGGTTGTGTAGAATAACTTTTACAATTGTGTGTTTGATCGATCCAGTCGTTACAGGTTAATTGAAAAGAATCAGCTCGTTCACAAATTGGACACCTCTATTATGTCTCGGAGCGAGTGATGATTTCTTCAATTCAAAATAATGAAAAACAGCATGTTTTTTTTGTTTTTTTATTTGGTGAAATGTAGTGGAGTAAAAAAAGTACAAAAAGGTTTAAAGGCAAAGTATGTAAGTTTCGGCACTAGAGGTCGCTTTTTGAAATGATGACGCCATGAATGAGCGTGGAATCATGGGAGTTGTTGTCTTCACCTCCACAGCCGATGGAAAGCAATCTGACGGGACTCATGTTCATGGATGAGCTAATGTATTAAAGTTTTATTAACATTACTGTGGTATGAAGCACGGAGGGGCCAAGAGCTTTGGGAGCAGAATGAGGCCTTGAGTCCCAAGGAATGATGACCGTGAAGGACGAGAGAGGACCAGCCCTGGGGCATTTTACGTTGCTGTTTTAATTATGCTTATATACCACAGTTGGCTGCTGCCGCTCCTTTCCTTTTGTATGTCTATTACAATTAAAGTTACATTTAATGCCTGCCGGTTCCCGCCTCCTTCTTCCCTGAGCTTGAACTTTGTTAGTTACGTTTGCTTACTGAAATTCACATTATTTTATTTCATTCTAATGAAACAGCCGCGAGTGCTGAATTACTACTCATACATGTCGCTATCTGACAAATTAAAATTGAGGGGTAACACAGCAGCTGTTTTACTTGGTTAAAACAATCATACTAAAAATACATTTGAGTGTGTTGAATGTTATGTTGTAACGTTACTCTGTGTGTTAGCTCTGTGGCTGCTATGAGACACTTGTTGCACATTGCAGTAAGCTAGATGTTAGAATATCATAATAATAAAACCTGGATGACTTGTGTTTCTAAACAGCATGCAATTCATTTTCTAATAATATTGTATGGTGGAGAAAATGCTGCATTAGTGTTACTACAAATAAATCTCTTTGTGATTATGTTGTTAGCCACTTGACAGAATAGTGCTGTCTCTGAGGCATGATACAAACATGTTACTCACAGTAAATCAAGAAAACTATCTACCCATAGCCACTTAAAGGCACAACATGTAAGATTTTTGCATTAAAATATCCAAAAACAACTAGCACAGTGTTATATATTTTGTTGACTTGTGTAGTTACAATATCCCAAAAGTTTCCAACAATGTTTAAATCCAGAGAAATCAGCTATAACCAGTGTAACGGCCCATGTCATTGCTTCCCCTGTCAAAAACATCATATCCGTGTTACCCTCATTTTCTGTTTTTTCTTCTGTAGAAACCATGGAAACACCACAGACGCTTTAATATATTGTGCTTTATTAGACAGGTGAGCAACTTTTGGCTTCCTTCATAGACAGCAAATGAATCATTGTTATATAGCTCAATAAGGTTAGTCTTATTGTTTGAATTGCTTGTTCAGGCAACATAAAAGGCGTGCCATGAGCCATCACAACTGTACCCTTAAGCTAGGAAAAAAAACCCAGCTTTCTGCAAGGGGCTTGACCATCCAATAAAGTCACAGTTTTCTGGTGACATTTCATGAAAAGTCACAAAACAAATTCAACTGACCCTGGTTTGTGGTGATGAAAATTCTGCATGAAGGGAGAGCATGATATAGTTATATAGTTGTGCTTATCATATGAAGCCACAGCACATACACGGCAATAAGATTTTAAAGTTGCAGTGGTTACAGGCCAGAATGTGACATCTGGCTTCCAAAAATCTCATCTGGCACAATGGCGCTGACTCATGACCTTGTTTATTTGCTTTTCTACCCACTCTCAGGACTGCATTTGGTGGCATGACACTCTCAACTAAAATAACCCACGTCCTCTCAAGCTCCTATGATAATACAATATGGAAGAGAGCCATTTGTGCGGGTCGGCAGCACTTGACCTATAACTGGGCTCTCCCTGCTGAAGCCACACATTTGGTAATGACAGATGATGTTGCTGAGAGAGCTGCTCGCTTCTTCTAGAAGCTTCATTATGAGCTGGAGAGGGACAGAGAAAAGAAGCCTTTGTGACTGAGTGACACTAATTGGTGTTCCAAAAAGTTTGAATCACACAAGCAGAGATCAAGTTGAACCTGGTCACTTGCACCTGGTCATGAAAACTTTCAGTTACCAAGAGCCATTCAATAAATCTGTGGATCAGTAAGTGTTGTCAAATCGATTAATTGCATCTAACATAAAAGTTTGTTTACATATGTGTGTGTGTGTGTGTGTGTGTGTGTGTGTATACATTGATCCAGCCATTTGCAATGCATGCTGGGAACTAACAAGCACCAGCCAGTTTCAATTAATGCAACAAAATTAATTCATGTAATCCCAACACAAATGCATTAAGTAAACTTCAATATTAGATATATTTAAGTGCATTGAACACAATGAAATTAAGTTAGGACAAAATGTGTAGGAATTGTGTTGCTTGAGCTCATTTTAATTAAGTAATTTGAACTATCAGCAAAAATATTGTTTTCAGTGTATATACTGTATATACACACAAATATATTATGTAAACACAAACTTTTACTTTAGATGTGATTAATCGATTTGACAGCCCTAGTTTAAATTGTTAGTTACATTGTAGTATCCTTGAAGAGAAAGCCATAATTACTATTGTATATCATCGTGTCAAATGTTGATGTTTGCTTGACAAAGTCTTGCCTGAAATTTAAGAAGAAAAAATAAGTTTGAGGGTTGTATAGGCATTGTGTTTGTAAGGCTGGAAGCTTACGCTGCTATTTTGAACCAATAATCGGAAACAAAAAGCAGTTGAAGGATGACGTGCATAATTCATTTATCTGACTCCAATATAATTAATCTGACTCCATTAAAGTTGTTGTTATTCTTTAACCTCTTATTCTTTAAAAGTAAAAATCTTTCTTAGAACTGATAGGAAAACGTAGGATTTAACCTGAACGTTTAGATAATGAAAGTTACAGTCACTTTACCTTTCAACATTATCAATGATAAAAGGAAAGATTCTCAAAATCTTTAAAGCAGGCAAAGTTATTTATTAAGTTACATGTTTAAATATACAGACAGTAGAATGGAACAACATACTGTATAGAAAAACTTTGTTGTAACAAATAATGCAATGCTGTGCAGAAGAGGTTGTAAGAGCCTTTCTTGTAGTATGAGGTTACACACTGGTGTGCGGGAGTGGCAGAGTTAAAGCCTTTCTCCCAGATCAACACTTACCTTTCCTTCTTATACCCTGAGCAAAGCATTGTTATACATGAGTGGAATATCAACACCCAAAACCAATTGACAGGAAACCAAAAGATATGGTAAATGGGCGGTGATCAAGAGGGGGAGAAATACATTAACATATTCTCCTCAATGCATGTTTAAGCAATACCTAGATTGTACATTAGGATACATTAATGTCTCTATTAAGTACACTACCATTCAGTTCAGGTTATAAGCTGTCAGATGAGACCAAACATGACATAGTTACATGTTTTTATCTACACTAGTAGATAAATAGTATGTAGTTGAAAGCATATATGTCTTGTGAAGCAAATGGTATGGATGTGTCATTGAGGTGTAAACCGTCCTGTGCCTGGAGTGTCCCAACAGTCCTCAATCAGCATATTGATGAATCCCTCGCACTAGATAGGCATTAGCATACTGTGATGATGAAGGCCATTGTGCCACGTTTAATTCACATGTACCTTTAAAGGGATTTCTGAAGAATAGGGCAGTAAAGAGTTCTACCAAAGGCTATAGAATAACACAAGACGCGTCACTCCTACTGTTTTGAATGGGAGAAAGTGCAACGTGCAATATGGCGGAATAAGTCCCGCCTTCTAAATAAGACCCAATCGCCGATTGGTAAAGTCACGCGTCACTGGAGCGGCCGTTAGACGCGCGCCTCCAAAATAAGGCACAAGAGATATGCATTTAGGACTGCGCATGCGCATTAGCTTGATCCAGCCTGAAAAATACTGGATCAAAATTTTTTGGTCATGATTCGAGCGTTTAGAAACAAAATTTATGAGACAGTTGTTGTCAGATTTCGTTGGTGATTTCAAATATGAAATTTAATCGAAAGCTTGGCAAACAGCTTTGGAGAATTTGATGTTTCCCCATTCAACGAGATAGGAGCTGCATTTGGATCAAAGTCCCTTTAAGACAAGTCATTTCACTCGGCGGCCATTTTTGAAACGCCTCTCGGGCATTCAAGTGCAGCTCCTATCTCTTTGAATGGGGAAAAATCAAATTCTCCAAAGCTGTTTGCCAAGCTTTCGAATAAATTTCATATTTGAACTCACCAATGAAATCTGACATCAACTGTCTCATAAATTTTGTTTCTAAACGCTCGAATCAAGACAAAAAATGGTATATTTCAGGCTGGATCAAGCTAATGCGCATGCGCAGTCCTAAATGCGCGTCTCTTGTGTCTCACTTCGGAGGCGCGCGTCTGACTGTTTCTATAGGAACCGGAGCTTCTAACGGCAGCTGAGGTGACGCGATGACTTTACCAACCGGCGATTGGCTCTTATTTAGATGGCGGGACTTATTCCGCCATATTGCGTGTTGCACTTTTTCCCATTCAAAACAATACGAGTGACGCGTCTTGTGTTATTCTATAGTCTTTGACTTGGATGCCCGAGAGGTGTTTCAAAGATGGCCGCAGAGTGAAATGACTTGTCTTGAAGGGACTTTGGTTCTACCCATATTCGCTCAGCCCTACATGTACATTAAATACTTTAAAATCTAAACCATGTTTGTCTGTTTAGCTTGGACTTTCTGGTAGATACTGAAACTACATTGCAGACATAAAGCCTGTTCTCTAATGTCAGCAGTTTACAAATAGAAGTGCATTTAGATTTTTATATATGTATTTTCATTATATTATAGTTATATGCTTAATCTTTGCCAAAATTATTTTTTGAAGGTTTTTAAAAATGTGAAACAGACTGCAAACTCTGAGATGAAAGGCAATGCTAATGGATAGCTGTACATTATCCGAAAACATGATCTGATATAGTCTGATCAGATATAGTACACCAAGTCAGAAAAAGTAGAAGGACTGTGAATAGTTTGGTAGATGCAGCTTAAAGGCTTTATTTAGGCCTCAAATTAGGGATTCTGACATATAGTGTGTACATAACTTTATCAATGCAACATAACTATGATACTATGGCATATATTCTGTCAATGCTTGAGGAGTTGATGCCAGTTTAATTTTCCCTGTGTCTACAAAATTTGTTCCATGCAAAAATGGTGTTTTTGCATCAAATTATCTCAAGAGAAGTTAAGTTGCGAAAACAGAACTGAGGAGAACAGGACTGGAAAGGGAGGCAGTTGTCTCCTGTTTGATCTGACAGTTTTAATTCCAGGGTTAATTACCTCAACCATCAGTGATAGCGCAGTCACAATGGTGTTGACGTGATGTCTTCTGACAGCGGTATGTGGGAAAAGAGAGAGACAGGCTCAAATGAGCTTTCATGAAGTGTTGTCTTTAGAGCTCTGCAGACAGATACCCAGAGGGGCAAACGCATAGATCAGTTTACAGACTGCAGTGTATCACTGAAAAAAGCACTGATTCTTGAGACATGAGAGAAAACAGGATACAACTGACAAAATAAAAGTTTTTTAATCACACTTAATAATAAATAACTGTGTTCTGGTGCAAACTCTGGCTTCTTTCATGTTCTCACAAAATGTGTTTTCTTTAATGTAACTCAAGGTGTCAGCACTCAGATATAAAATTATAATGTCAAACACAAAAATACAGTCATGTCTTAAATTTAAAACATTGAAATCTAGTTTTTACTTCAATTACGAATGAATGGGTGGTCGAAAACTGACTGTCAGCTGCATCTGATGATGGTGTTGATAGAATAAACGCATTTTATTACATCACAAATTTTAAATGCAGCAGCTATTTTGTTTCGTTTTATAGTTTGCCTGATGAATTAACATTGCGATTATAACAGAAAAATGTAAGCATAATTAATTAAAATGATAAAAGATATAAAAACATCAGAGCCTGTGTGGCCTTGATTTTGCAGTATAAGTTTAATATGGAATATGGAAAGAGGACAATATTATATAAGCATATACTGAAAATATTGGTGACTCATTACAAACTGCTTGTGATGTTCCTCGTTTGTGCTTTGAATAAAAGAGTGTTATTACTGAATGCAAATAGAAATGTATTATATGATTTAAAATATATGGCTTTTGTTCATTCCATTGGCTCAAGAATCACTCAGAAGTTATGTTTCTGAAACTAATATCTCACTGGCAAGATGATATCCTTATTTCACAGAATAAAACCGTCAATCATTTACAATAATGTAAGGAGAGAATAACTATTGTTCATAGTGTGTCATAAGCCTTTCCTGTGTGAGCTTTTGACTGGAAGAGTTGAACCTTTTGAATGATGTCTTGGATTCACTCATGGAGTGATTTTTTGCTGTAATCACCACAAAGAAGCTGACACACTCTCTCAGTAATTGCTAAGTTCAAATGATTACCTAGACGTAATTTCAGCCTGTATAATGCATTAGTTATTGCAGTTTTATGGCTAACGCACAGCATCATTAGAAAGCCATATGAGAGTCATTTTCTTGGAGGTGACAAGGTCGAGTGATAGCACAGACCCCTAATGCACATATTAACGCTTCAGAAGACATATGTGAACATCTCACGTCCAGAACTCAACCTCACAGAACTTCCAATAGCCCTGCGGATGCAATAAGTTTCATTTTATCTCTAGATAAAAGCAATAATTACCTTCCATGCTTAAGTTCAGAAGTGCGGTGGTAGTGTGATGCCGTGACATACTGAGTTATGGCTCTCATGCGGGCCAAGTCTAAAACTTCATGCTCAATTAATGAGTTAAATATCTGCAAAAGATTTTCATAGTGTCTTGTTGTAATACATGATATTAAAATAAAATAAATAAAAACAGTATTATTATCATTCTAATTATTCAGGTATGGATACTGTAATCACCTAAAGAAATATAAAAACACCGTAAATGTAAATGCATGTGTTCCACCTAGTCATCAGCCCATTATGCTAAATTCTAGCACGTATTACTTTAACACATTAGTGCTGGTTAATAAGAAAAAAGGCTTCCCATTAATAATAGATCTGCACGGTTCCTTTTTTTTTTTTTTTTTTTTTTTTTTTAGTATTTCATCACTGTAAAGCACCTTAGCAGATGCTCATCCTTTGTGATGCTCATCTTTTCTCCCCTTCCAAGTGGAGTGTTGCGTTAATGAGAATTTGATTACTCCGTCAAGGCTTTACATTAGAATGCATGATATCATTAGCAGCCACAAACACCGTCTGAGTGGCCACATAGCATACTGTAAAAAAAAGATGCTACTAGTACATAGTAGTCCAGGGCTGGTTGGGACAGATTTCATTCTCTCTTGGTTTAACAAACATAACAATTAGGTTATCTAAACCTGACCAATGTCAATATTTCTAACAACAACACTAACCTAGCTAGTGTTGCATGGAAACACGCAACATGTTGCAAAACGGTCCTTACTGTAAACAGCACAGGAATGGCATTGAATGTAACACTGGTGCAATAAACATCTGGATTATATTAGTATCTTATAGTAATACAAAAAGATGCCTACATGGCTTTTGCAAATCTGTGTACTTAGCAAATCTCAAACCTATTGATGCAAAATGATATTATAGTTTCTCTATACAGTGTTAGATTTATAAGTATTTACAGCTTTACCTGCATACATACAGTATACTTGTGCATTGACTTGACTGATTCGTGGAAATGAAGACTTCCCGTCACTACTAATATTCATAAATTTCAGATCCAACTAATGAAAAAATAGGACCTAAAATTAAAATTAAAAATTAAAAAAAGAATCTAAAATTAAGGAAATTATCTAAAAAGGCCAAACTATTTTTACAATTTGAGTGACAGGGTTAAAGGATTAGTTCACTTTCAAATGAAAATTACCCCAAGCTTTACTAACTCTCAAGTCATCGAAGAAAGTGTAAAACTCTCGCAGTTCAAAAGGCTTACTCTACGTCCTACGCCTTCCCTATTCAACTTACGGAAAAAGCTTAACTGACGCAATGCCAGTTTACACTTAGTTGAATACGGATGGCGGTCTGGCAGAAGCTAGATATTTTACTTCATAACTTGTTAAATATGGATATTTTTTTACACAAATGCATTTCTTCGCTTCAGAAGGACTTTATTAACACCCCGGAGCCGTGTGAAGTACGTTTATGATGGATGGATGTGGATGGAAGCACGTTCTTCAGCTCATACTCGTTGGTATCGCTCACTGCCATTATACAGCTCGGATGTGTCAGAATATTTATTAATATATCTCCGATTGTGTTCATCAGAAAGAAGGAAGTCATATATACCTAGGATGGCTTGAGGGTGAGTAAAGCTTGGGGTTATTTTCATTTGAAAGTGAACTAATCCTTTAACATACCATGGTTGTGGCACAGAACGACAAATCGAATAATAATATGTGTGATTCTGTGAATTATATTTCTTTCATAATAGTCAAAAAAGACGACATCTTAATCTGGAATTGTGCTATAGACAAAAAAAAAAGAAAAAAAAAAGTCTGTCAAAGCAAAATTCAAAGCTCCTAACAAAGCCCTTTATCAAGGGACAAAGCATCCAAGACTGGATAAGGAGGTTCCATTAACTTCCCAGCATGCATCTGTGGATAGTGGGCGAAAATCAGGTTCGAAGTGTTGACAGCGCTTCTTGAATAATTTAATATCAGGTAAATGTATTAAGCCCAGGCTGTCATGTATTCTCCCTCATGACAGCAGGATAGCTTTTTTAACGTTTTATTGTCACAACTGCACAAAACACAATCTTCAGCCCCATAGTTCTTCTTTCCTCACATGAATGACAAAAAAGGCAAATTTCAAGTTCACCTATGAATTGAAGTGGGCGTATAATCAAAGTAAATTGACACGCTTCACCTGTCGAATTTACTGACTCTCCTCCCCTTACGAGAAGATATAAATGATATTTTCTTATCCTGGCTTTGTGTAAATGCTCTAAGGTGCCCTAAAACTAATTCTTTATCGCACAAGCCCATCCATCAAAAGCACGGTTTGAACCATGGTGGAATGACATCTATTCCGATGCAATGGAGCAAAGCTAATGAGGAAAAAAAATTCTCCATTTAAATTCTTGTCATTTGAGGCGGTGAATATCCATACAACTGATTTGATACATCAGTTGATAAAGCTGATTTGATACATCCATTCAACTGATTTGAGCAAATACAATAGTCTAACAAGAGTTTGGCCATTGTCTCTAACATATTTTATTAAATGCACCAAAAAAAAAGTGTTTTTTAACCTTTTGAGCGGTACGGTCCTAACATATGGGATTTAGAACGTTCAGCGACGTCACATAACTGCCAGATTCAAACTGTGTTTTCACGCTTTGGCTGTGAGACGGACATGCTCAGCGCTTGTCATATAACACAATGCAGTGTTTTCAGCCACATAATGTTTTTTTTCTTTTCTTTTTTTAAGGTTTCAGACATTTTAATATGCATAAGCACCAGTAAAAGAATACATTTAGAGTTACAATGAGTTAAAATACAGACTGATGTCAGACATCAGTGGAAGCAGCAATAACAATCCATTTAAATATAATTTGCCGACATTTATTCATATCAGACACACATAATGGGCCTGTAAATATAAAGTTTACTCTATTATTCTTCCAGTTCACCAGCCACTTACTTGCATATATTTCGGGAGAAACTGATAAATTCACCTGCTGTAAATCCGACTGACAGGACTCTGCGAACTGCGGGGCAAACTAAGATGGTGGCGCCCATCTTGCGTTATCCACCTTATTCCTAACTAGCCTACTGCGTTTCGAATTATGTGGAACTTCCATTTAAAAAGACTGAAATTAATCGTTTCAAATCATAAGGTTGCCCTACAAATAAAGTGTATCCGTCAGTTTGACTGAATGAGCTCAATTTTTCTTTCATGTTTTATTTTCAGACATCATGAGAATAACGTAACGCTTGGTATTTTAACGTAACGTTATAACAAGAATATCTATGGCAAGAGCTCTTTTCAGTTGCTGCTTTCTATCCTTGTGATTATTTTCTTTTGTCCCTTTGCATACCGCTGTAATAGTATGAAAAAGGACAACATATACTGCACATTTGTGGTCTGTTCTCCCGATATAATTTACGATACATCCTATTAATAATTCACTGGAATGCATGAAGAATCTCTCGTTTTTCTCCTCAAAGCCTCTTTCCAGGTTTGTTTTCACAGGTAAATACAATTTATTATCTAAAAATTATGGAAATCACTTTGAAATAGTATCACGCAATGCTGAAGTTCATGAACATTTTTTTATTAAGGCAACGTATATTACATAATACGTAATACATAATACACTAGTTATGTTTAACCCGTCCATTATTGCTGCGGAAAGAATCGCGCTTTTTCATGGCCTGTTGAAAGTACCTTGTTGATGCTTTTACACTTTTAAATGTTCGTTGATTGAAGGGTGAGTAGAATAATGTCATCTCATTGTACCCAGTTTAAAAACAACAACAACAACAACAACAACAAAAACATATTATTGCGTTCATAGAGCGAGCCTTTCACTAACTGTTTACAGCTTAACAGAAGTTACACCCATAATTCGCGCAAAGCGTCATGGGGCGTAGGAATAAGGTGGATAGATCAAGATAAAGATCATTTATAAATCATTTATTAAACGACAAAACACTCACTTACACATATTTGAGAATCGGAATATCAGATAGTTGGTGATATGGTAAGCAAGTTTGTGAATATTTTAAATAAAACAAAATAAATAAATAAAAATAATAGCGATCCATCTGACATATAGTGTTATATCGTGTCTACACCAGACGTGACTTTTATCGCATCGCATCACGCCGCAACAGCTAAAAGCTGTCTACACTGAACGCGACAAGCCGACCGTTGCAAAACACTTGGACTACGTCAGAAATAGAACAGGGAATCTGTTTACTGTCGGGGATTTGTCGCGACGCGCCACTCGCATCCGGTGTAGACACAGTGTTATTGTGGCTGTGGTGTGTTACGTGACACCTATGCGTGACATGCATGACGCGTCGCCATGAAAACAATAAGGGCAAACGTTCTAAAATAAAGGTCGCCTTAAAAAAAAAAAAAAAAAAAACTCAAGGTGCATCCCAATTCGCATACTTATGCACTATTCTATGACGTTTTTAAGTACAAATAGTGCGAGTAGTGCGTTCACACAAAAAAATTCCAAAATGAAAAAGTGCACTTTAAATACCCGGATGATGCGCTAAATTAATGGAAAAAACGAAGTGTGGAATGTTGGACACTTAATGCACTCAACTGTTGCAGCTTTAATTACGTAGCTGAGGGGGAGGGGGTATCGGACTCTGTTGTTAAATGACAAAATAACCTTATACAATTCACGCAGTACATGGATGAGTATGTAGTGCATAAGTGCATAGTGTATAGTGCGTCATTTGGGACGCAACTTCACTCTGGGGGGTCAGTTAGAATATTTTAAACTCACGCTTGAAAGGGTTAACTACATATTTTGCCAAAAAAAAAAAAAAAGTCCAATGCTTTCACACTAGGAAACAGTACTAAGTCTTAGATTTGTTCACTTCAGCCTGTTGTTCTGAAGCGGCAGGTTACACAAGGTTCAGCACATCCTGTGTGTTTGTGACATTCTCGGAGTAAACATAACTTCTTGTGGCACAGTAACAAAGAGATATACAGTGGACAGCTTCTCTTCTGTTTTTTTTCTTCACAATGTCTTCGGTAAGAGAGGGGAAATAGCACGGGCGCAGCTGCTATCAAAGGTAGAGTGCGCAGCAGTGCTCAGAGATGCTGATCCATACCACACTGTGTCCCTGCTGTCACTCCATGATGCTCGCAGTACCGCGTGTGAACCACTGAAGTTACTACAGTACACTGCATGCAGTCAGCGTGCTTACACAAGACACGGCACAGTTAGGACTGAATAAAGGAAGTGCTCTCCACATTCCCCAACCCTTACTGGCTGTGTGCCCATCTATCGATCTATCTGTTTGTCTATAATAATAATAATAATAATTTGTTACATTTTCTTTGCACTCAAAGCGCTTTAGATATGCAAGGCAGGAATCTCCTCAACCTCCACCAATGTGCAGCATCCACCTGGATGATGCGACGGCAGCCATATTGCACCAGAATGCCCACCACACACCAGCTTATTGGTGGAGAGGATACAGCGTATCTATATGTATAACTCACTTTCCTTTAGCTTCAACAGTCTCCATTCATTTCTCTTTCTTTCTCTCTGTATATCCTCTTCTGTCTTTTCTGAAAAGAGTCAGTGACCTAACACGGGACAATATGCACAAATGTGTAAGTCCAGAGGGAAAGTAATCACTCTATCTTTTTGTTCTTGCAAAAATGGTGGGATTCTAGTGAGATCTCAGAGCGTCACCAGGCATTTACACCGTTGACCCGCCCCATTCGCATTCACCCTGCGCATTAACCTCCCATAGCCCACAAGAAACAATTATAAAGATTAAAAGAACAGCAGGAGTGAAGGAGTGTGAGAGAAAGGACATGTTAGAATCTGAAAAGAAGTGACAAATGAAGACTTTACATGAATCATTGCGTTAATTACGACATTTTAATTGATTATGTCAGCTATAAGACATTATTAGCCTTGCCATCTTTGCTCAAGAAACATTTTATTTTTTTTGCTCCCAACAGAATGCACCTGTTTATATTCATAAATAAAGATGAACACATCTTGTTGAACATTTTGATGCACATAATTGCCCACTTTTCCGAGTTAACGCAATGGTGCTATTCTTGAATACATTTCACTCTCTGAGACCTTGTTTATGTGCTCGCTGAATAAATGTCTTCTCATCCCAGAGAGACATCTAAGTGCACTTGATGTCTCATATGAGACCTTGGTGTAGAAAACAGGACTCAGGGACTCTGTCCTTTGTGAGAGCAACAGGCCCTGTCACTCATAACGTCTGCCTGGCACAGATCCCAAATGTACTTGTTTGAATTATTTTAATCAGCTCCAGTGCCATTCTACTGGAGACGACCATTTGCATACTCGCTGTTCGCCTCTCAGATAAGCTTTCATAGATCCCCAATATGATGAGCAGCCGAATAATGCCATTTCCGTCACAAACCGCCATGGCTGATGCAACAATGCACTTCAATCAGGATATATTACTCCTCTCTGCTGGCTTTGGTTGTTGCTGCAATTGAGCAACCTTTATCCAAATCTCCCAATCTGATTTAGAAGAGGACAATTTCATTTCAGCCAGCGAGAAAGAGATGGAATAATGAAATATATTGGGGAATATATATATTTTTTTCCGCTCTGTCTTTTGATGTCTGATAGACATTAAGCTACATTCTCTATCCTTTGCTAATTCATAGACTGTACAATCTCAGGCTGATGGGATAGTGTGGAATGTATTAGTGGGGATAAAATCATAAGCATGTGCTGGAAAGATTAGACCAATTGGCCTAGTTCTGTTGACCACTTAGTTATTAATATTCATTCTATATCAGGTATAATCAACTAACTCTCATTAGAGTATTAGTAGACTGTAATAGACTGTTACGTTAAGTTTAGTAGAATAAGTTGACATGTAGTTAAAGTTACTTATAGTTAGTAGAATGTCTAAAGTGGACCATCAAAATAAAGTGTTACCACAAGAATTGTTGTAGAAACAATTCTCACTCATTTTACAACAATTACAAGAAATGGCAAGTAAAACATTGAATTTAACATTAAATTTTGAAGTAGAAAAACTGAAATAGTATAACTTTATAATGGTATAACTTTGATTTTTTTTTTTTTACACTGTACACTTTTGAAGCCTTTATTTTATTCATTCATTATTCATTTTATTCATTACAATTTTTGCTAGCGTTTTTGGTCCAGACCAAAAAAAAAAAAACCATTTAGTCCTGGTCCGATTAGCATTCAAATTGGCAATTTTATCACTGAACCAAGAGACACCGAACCTAAAGGCATAGGTATACGTTCACAACCTGATTGGTTGGATTTTTATGACGTATTGCCTATTTTGAGACGGAACTTACCGAACATCCAAAACAATGCTGTGTGCTGAGGTAAATGCGCTTGTTGTGTGTGCGTAGCCTGCATATGATGGTATTTTGGCCAGCTGGGAACTCGTGAAGAGCTTATAAAATGTGTAAAGGAGTCAAAACAGCGGCGGAAATTCCTCCGCCACACACACAAACGATCTGCTGCGTGGAGACGCGCGTCTGATGCCTGTGATGGGCAAACTCGCTACTATGATGAGAAAACCCGATATGCGTGAGGATTCTGTCGTTTTTAGGGTCTCATCTTCCTGTTTTTGGTTCGTTTACATGTCTTTGGTCCGTGTTGCGTTCATATATCATTCGAACCGCAGCAGAGTTCGTTTGGAAGCGGACCGAGACCCATCTTTTCAGCGGTCTCGGTCCGCTTGTTTGGTGCGCACCAGGGTTCGGATGGCAGCGTTCACATGAACCACACTAACAGAGCAATCGCACCAGGGTTTGTTTTAATCGAACCAAACGTGACAAGTGTGAACACACTCTAAGACACATTTCTTGAAACCTTCACCCATTTTCACACAACATTAACCAAATCTTCAAACTACATTCACAAAACCTGACTCTTCTGGCAAAATCGAATAATCACCTCAAAACCATTTCACCTGTAGTCAAAATCAAACATGCTTTCAGATCATACACATAGACAGTCAATATATAAACACTACAGATTATTCATTAGACACTACATCAAAAAATGAAGAACACAGCATTCAGAGCATGAGGTTACAGAAAAAAATGTATACTGTATACAGAATAGTTGATACAAAAATCAGCTATTACGTAATCACAACTTAGTAAGGTGAATATACTGTATTCTGTATGTATACTGCAAGTATAGTATTGTATTGAATATTGTATAGTATTGAGCGTGTGCACTTGCATAGTCTAAAATACATTAGCCCAAATGCAAAAGCCAAAAAGGTCTAAGAAAACGCTAAATGAAAAGCATGTTACAATACACTCAAAAAAGTTGTGCAACAACAAAATCAAGGTCAATGAGAGATGCATTCTGCCTCAGCATCATGTCTTCGTGTGGGGTCCAGCCTGAGGACTTTGTCCACATCACAGGCAATGTCGTCTCTTGCCAGGCAAAGGAAAAAACCCTCTGTGGCCTTTTGCACAAAGCCGGTTTCAGTTGCTACCCAGGTAAGTTTGAGATTGGTTTGAGCAAACTCTGGGTTCAAGAAGGTGGATCGGTTTTTAGCGGTGTTCATCGCTAGGTAACTTACGCTACATGGCTAACCTGCTCCGGAGCAGGTTTTATTCTGGGTTAGAGATCGCAAACCCAAACTGGACCAATCAGCTCTGAGTAAAGTGACATGTATCTGATGCAATAAAGCCACTCCCCCTGTATCTCTCATTCCAAATTAAAGGGTTAGTTCACCCAAAAATGAAAATTCTGTCATTTATTACTCACCCTCATGTCGTTCCACACCTGTAAGACCTTCGTTCATCTTCAGAAAACAAATTAAGATATTTTTGATAAAATCCGATGGCTCAGTGAGGCCTCCATTGCCAGCAAGATAATTAACACTTTCAGATGCCCAGAAAGCTACTAAAGAAATATTTAAAACTGTTCATGTGAGTACAGTGGTTCAACCTTAATATTATAAAGAGATGAGAATACTTTTTGTGCGCCAAACCCCCCCCCCAAAATAATGACTTTTCAACAATATCTAGTGATAGCCGATTTCAAAATACTGCTTCAAAGCTTTACGAATCTTTTGTTTCGAATCATGATTCGGATCGCATATCAAACTGCCAAAGTTACATGAACTATTGAAATTTTGAAACACTTACAATGTAACGAAGCCTTGTTTACTGAAATCACGTGACTTTGGTGCTCCAAACCACTGATTCGAAACAAAAGATTCGTAAAGCTTCGAAGCAGTGTTTTAAAAATCGGCCATCACTAGATATTGTTGAAAAGTCATTATTTTGGGTTTTTTTGGCGCACAAAAAGTATTGTTGTTTCATAACATTAAGGTTGAACCACTGTACTCACATGAACTGTTTTAAATATGTTTTTAGTACCTTTCTGGGCATCTGAAAGTGTTAATTATCTTGCTGGCAATGCAGGCCTCACTGAGCCATCAGATTTTATCAAAAATATCTTAATTTGTGTTCCGAAGATGAACGAAGGTCTTACGGGTGTGGAACGACATGAGGGTGAGTAATAAATGACAGAATTTTCATTTTTGGGTGAACTAACCCTTTAAAGCAGTTTAGAGTGAAAGAAATGTAGAGACAGAATTGCTCATCTTTTGCTGCTAATTATTTATTATATCTATATTATATGAATTAGCTATAATTATGTATAATTCATATAGTATATTCATATAATTATTATATTAATTGACAATTAATATTAAACTTTGCTTTTAAATTAATATAAATATAATACATGCATTAATAAAGCTTTTAAACAAATTAAGCTTACATGTATTCATTTGAGCTCTTTGTGAACCTATATATATTATTAGGCATATTTCTTTGATTCACGTGCATTTATATAGTCAGATATTTTCTTTCAGCTGTCTTCTCAAACTTCTCAGTGTTCATTCCTGCCTTGTAAATGCGTTTAATTTCATGATATTTTTCATAACGATCTCTTACAGTTTTTTTTTTTCCAATTGCTAGCATACTTTTGTCCAATCTGTAGTCACATTTTCAAAACTCTAAACGAAACTCTAAATTAGCACAACATCCGTCTGTTGTGACCATACCATTAACACAATTCATGTCGTTTTCACACAAAATGCAGTCAATTAACACGTTTCTGAAATGCTTAAATTTTCTTTTCATACAAGCTTACCCAATACCAAAATCGTAGATCTTTCTGATCTTATTTACAAATGCTTAAACACAGCATGTCAGAAATGAAGACCTAATGTTCCAATCTTTAAATATATAAAACATCTACTTTTGCAACAGTAGCTCAAAAGTAATGAAAAAAGTATATACAACAAATTGAAACAATTGATAAGCATTTTTAATTAACAGATCACTGAAATGTTGAGAAATAGCAGATTCCAATCTCAGTTGGAGGCATAGTCAAGTGTTGAAGTTCTTTTCATTACATTGACATTGTAAAATAGGACACTTTGAATTGGTTTTGTTCAGTGCGGATGCAGAACAACACAGAGGAGCAGAGAGAGAAAGAGAGAGAGAAAATAATATCTGGTTGAGGGAGAGGAATAGATGAAGGAGGAGAGGAGTAGTTGGATCAGGACAAGGGAGAAGAAGAGGTATGGGAGAGGAGGAAGAATGTGTGCTGGATTGTGCATCTCTGGTTTTTCCCCTTACTTATGTGGAACCTATGAAAGCTTATTTCTGCCAGGCATAGAGAAAAAGTAATTGTGACTCAATTCCTTGTTTATATCTCTCAATTCTGAGAAAAAAAAGTCAGAATTATGAGATGTAAATTCACAAATGCAAGAAAAAAATTAGAATTGTGAGATAAAAAGTCACAATTACCTTTTATACTTTTTTATTCTGTGGTGGAAAAAAAGCTTCCATAATAACCAAAGGCTATGTGTGTTGGATTTGTTGTTGATCAATGGCAGCAATTTCATGTTTTCATTTCAGTATAAGCTTAATGTACAGCTTTTACTACAACGATTCCACTACCACTGTTCCATTTATGCAGAATATGCGGTCTGCATAGGGCACTGACTACCAACGGGAAACTATCCCACCCTCTATGGGGGCACCATCAACACCACACACCCACCCCCAGAAAGAGATTTCAACAGAGGTGGCAACTGAAGTTCTGCATAGGGGACCCATTTGACCAGTATCTGCCCTGAGCAATTCTGTTACTTTCTTCTTCTTTTTTTCTACTGTACATTCTATAAAGTAAAAGTGACTCATTCACTTTTAGATAGTATGTTGCCAAGAATGCCAAAAATTCAACTCTCAACCAAAAATGTAGAATGGCTTACATGTACTGCAGTAAAAGGAAACTGAATTATAGAAAACAATGGATTTCATATTTTCTGCAGGTAGAACTGAAACATGACAAGTACTGCGGTTTTTGTAATGCCATTAACTGTTAGTATTTTGACATTACGCAATGATTTCATGATTATGTTCATGTTGGATAGAAAACTAGTGCTAGTGTTTTGACAGAATGACTCGATTTTGAATCAGGTTTGCTGTGTAGAAAAAAGTTTTTAGCATTTTAAAATTTAGAGTTTGTATTTATTTAATAAAATATGGTTTTGGGCAGAAAATTAACTATTTGGTTAATTGTGTGATGTAGGTGTGTTGCTGTGTTAAGAGTTTAGAAAAAAAGTACTTTAAGTATTGGTAAACACTTGTTAGCATTTGTAAAAAAATGTAATCTTCAGAAGAGACGTGAATTGTTCCGGCTCACTCACGAGAAGTGAATCAAACGGACGCTCTCCATGTTCCGTGTGATTGGCTGTTTGCCACACGTGTCACATTTTCAGGTGCACACGCTTCAGAGTTAATCGCAAACTCTGGATTAAACCTGAGTTGACAGAGAACGTTTATACTGAATGTTGTCAGACTGCTGAACCTGATCTAAACCAGGTTGGATTTATCTGGATTTGTCAACTCTAAACCTACTCTGAAACTCAGAGTTTGTTCAACTAGCTAGCATGGCCACTGGTGTGCTAGATCCAGCCTTGACAACACTCCACACTTTGCTCTTCCTCGTCCTCATCCTCTTCCTCCTCGTCCACCAACTCTTACATGCACAGATTGTTTCCATTCAACATTCAGTACACTTGTGTCACCTGAACTTATATTTTACAGCTGGTTCGATCACATCATTAGATGTGATGACAACTGTGTTGTAGTTGTATTCAACTTTTGCCACTTGTGTTTACCATTTTGCAACACATGCATCAGTGCAAAATGTGTTTTAGTGAGTGAGAATGAGTGTGTGAGATTTGCAAATGGTGCCTAACTGCTTGAACTTGTTTAGGGTTTTACAGAAAGAGTGATTTATTCGACAAATGGGTTTAGACCTTTCAAAATTTGTCACATACTGCTCGGAGACACAAAGGTTGAGGATCCAAATGCATTAGTTTATAGTTTTTTTCAACTGCTTACACACATTTTCAAAACTTTGACCGTTTTTTTCAAAACTTTACACACAAATCCAAGAATTGCACACACAAAATGCAAAATGCCTCACATCTCTTGCAAAATGAAGCACTGCATTCAAAATATCACAAACACATCCCAAAAGCAAACATTTTTCTTACGTTGCAAACACCTTTGCCATAATATTCTATTTTTGGGTATATCATTGTGATAAGCAGGGCGGGGCGAGAGACGGTGACGGTGAAATCCAAGAAAAACGGGCAGAAGCTCAAAAAAAACAAGATACATGAAACCAGGAGAATGCTCAGAATTGCAGTGTGACACTAGGCAAGACTTCGCAGAGAATGACTAAATAAACCAGGTGTAGACAGAGTTAACAAGGGTAATGAGACACAGGTGGAAGAGATCCAACAATAATGAGACCAGGCAATGGGTTATGGGAAGTGTAGTTCCCATTCAGTCGGTCACGTTCGACGTACGTCGGACAGACCGACGAATAGGAATCTCGCTAGAGAGGCCAATCTACTTCGAGTGTAACTACAACGAGCCAATGCACATTGGCATGCAATCATATGCATCAGCTGCTCGCCTCGCAGCGCGGGTATAAATGAGCAGCAGGTGCGTTGCATCTTCAGCTTTTCGCTTCGGAGCCGAACCTGTTTGGGTGTTTACGGAGTGTAATAAAAGACGAGCCTTTGATACTGCTCTTTGTTGGTGCAGGCGGACAGCACTGCAGCGGGGTCGATCTCTCTCTTTTTTTTTTTTTGTTTGCCTTCGCGGTGCGCTGTTGAGCGCTGAAAGGCTGTTTTGACAGCTGGTAAGAGGAGCGGCTTCAAGGAGAGAGTGCACACGACAGGCTGCACTTTCCCTGTCTGTGCTGCAGCGGCCATTCCCCTGCGTGCTTCAGCACTTAAAGGAGCAGTCCCTAAAAGAGCTTACACAAGTAGATTCGCGTCTCTTTAAAGATGTCGTTCTACTTGTGTGTTTCTGGATGCGGTCGTTATCTGTCACCGCGGGATGGTCACCAACGCTGTATCACGTGCCTGGGCTTAAAGCACGCTGAGGCAGCGTTTGTGGACGAGTCATGTACCCATTGTGGGAAGATGACCGTCTCGGAGTTGCGATCTAGACTCCACTTCCTGCAAAGGGGTGGAGTCCCGGTGCCGCTGCCTCGTTCCAATCCTCCTCAGAGGGTTGCTTCGGGCAGCGGTGCTGGTGATCTGAGGATCACGGTGAGCGCGCTTCCTTCGGGGAACCAACCCCCTAGGAACCCTCATCCCTCCTGCACTCCGCAGCCAGTAGAGCTGCCGGGGGAACGTGGTGGACCACCCCAGAGGTGTGTACCATCCGTATCCTTCGGAGCTCCCCAAGATGATAGAATGTCGATCGCTGCATCGGAGGGTGAGCCTGATATTTCGGGGGATGATGATTCGGCGCAGCTGCCTCCTTCGGGGGTGACAACTGTGCCCGATTCGGACCCGGAAATGATGGCTATGCTTTCCCGGGCCGCCAACAGGGTTGGGCTCGTGTGGAATCCTCCACCGTGTCCCGAACCCTCGAGGTTGGATGACTGGTTTCTCGGGGTGGCCAGGGCTGGTTCTCAGCCCCCCACCCCAGTTCCTTTCTTCCCGGAGGTGCATGAAGAGCTCACTGGCACATGGACGGCACCTTTTACTGCCCGAAACCGTGTCGGTGGGTCCTCCTCCCTCACCACCCTTGATGGCGGGGCGGCTAAGGGTTATACGCGCATACCCCCTGTGGAACGGGCCGTTGCTATGCAACTGTGCCCTAACTCCACCTGGCGGGGGAGCCGTCTCTCCCTTCCCGGGCCTGTAAGTACTCGTCGGATCTCACCGGCAAGGCTTATCAGGCCTGTGGGGAAGCCGCCTCTGCCCTGCACGCTATGGCGTTGCTGCAGGTCCATCAGGCCAAGGCACTGAAGGACCTGCACGAGGGTGGTCATGATCCACAAGTTCTCCAGGAACTTCGTGCCGCGACGGACCTCGCGCTTCGTGCGACGAAGGTTACGGCGCGGTCAGTGGGTCGTGCGATGTCCACGTTAGTGGTCCAGGAGCGCCATCTCTGGCTGTGTCTCGCGGACATGAGGGATACCGACAAAGTCAGGTTTCTTAATTCCCCCGTGTCCCAGACCGGCCTCTTCGGCGACGCGGTCGAGAACTTCGCCCAGCAGTTCTCGGCTGTACAGAAGCAGTCTGAGGCCATCAGTCACATCCTGCCGAGGCGGTCTGCTGCTGCACCTCCACCGCCCGCAGCACCTCAGGCTGCTCGTCGCCGAGGGCGCCCTCCCTCGGCCGCCGCAGATCCCGCGCCCCAGCAGCAGCCCTCATCTAAGCGGCGCCGTGGAGCCGGTCGCGGTCAGGGTGCCCAGCCCGTCCAGCCCGCCCCCAAGAGGAAGGGTGGCAAGGCCAAGTCCAAGAGGCCCTAGGACGGGCGACCCGGAGATGGATGGGACTGCTCTTCAGGAGATGGTGACCGCACCACTCCTTCCCCCGGAGGAGGGCCGGGTGGAGAATCTTTTGTTCCCTTTTGTTTCTGTTCCGCCGCTGGCCCTACAGCCAGCGGTACCCAAATTCTCAACAAAAGAGCAGTTTCCTTCATCTCCGGGTCCGAAGAGGGTGCGGAGAGCAGTGGGAGGGCAAGAACCTCACCACTCTCATCCCCCTCTTCTGTCGCCAGCGGACAGCAGCGAGCAGCGGGCAACCAAAGCCTCGACTGCTCCCTCTGTCCATCCGTGGAACCAGGTAAGTGTTGCACACCACACTGTGACGCCGCTTCGGGCCGCCTCGCAAAGAGAGCCCCCGGGCAGCGTCCCTGTGTTCCACCTCGCTGCCCCACTGCGGGTACGCCTGCGGTCCCTTTGGTCCCGCTTGTACGGTCTCTGGGAGCCTGGTTAGCGCTCCCCAGTCCGTCTCGCTGGCTCATTCGGACCGTCAGGCTCGGCTATGCGATTCAGTTCGCCCGGCGTCCCCCCAAGTTCAGGGGCGTCCACTTCACTGTAGTGAAAGCTGTCGATGCCCCTGTCTTGCGTGCGGAGATCGCGGTCCTACTGGCGAAGGACGCGATAGAGCCGGTCCCTCCAGCCGATATGAGGTCAGGGTTCTACAGTCCCTACTTCATTGTACCCAAAAAGAGCGGTGGGTTACGGCCTATCCTGGACCTGCGAGTTTTGAATCGGAGCCTTCACAAGCTACCGTTCAAAATGCTCACGCAGAAACGCATTTTCGAGTGCATCCGTCCCCAGGATTGGTTTGCAGCGATCGACCTGAAGGATGCGTACTTTCATGTCTCGATTCTTCCGCGACACAGGCCATTCCTGCGTTTTGCGTTCGAAGGTCGAGCATATCAGTACAGAGTCCTACCCTTCGGGCTGGCCCTGTCTCCCCGCGTCTTCACGAAAGTCGTGGAGGGAGCCCTTGTTCCCATGAGAGAACAGGGTGTTCGCATCCTCAACTATCTCGACGACTGGCTCATTCTAGCTCAGTCGCGGGATCAGTTGTGCGATCACAGGGATCTGGTGCTCAGTCACCTCAGCCGGTTGGGTCTTCAGGTCAACTGGGAAAAGAGCAAACTCTCCCCTGTGCAGAGGATCTCTTTTCTCGGTATGGAGTTGGATTCGGTCGAACAGATAGCACGCCTCACAGAGGAACGTGCTCAGTCGGTGTTGAACTGCCTGAATACGTTCAACGGCAGGACAGCGGTTCCACTGAAATTCTTTCAGAGGCTCCTGGGGCATATGGCGGCCGCAGCGGCAGTAACCCCGCTCGGTCTGCTTCATATGAGACCGCTTCAACACTGGCTTCACGGCCGAGTCCCGAGATGGGCGTGGCAACGCGGCACGTTCCGGGTGGCAATCACTCAGGAGTGCCGCCAAGCCTTCAGCCCGTGGTCGGACCCCTTGTTTCTTCGGGCAGGAGTGCCCCTGGAGCAGGTGTCCCGGCATGCTGTGGTATTCACAGATGCCTCTGCCACCGGCTGGGGTGCCACGTACAACGGGCATGCAGTGTCAGGGGTGTGGACGGGCCCCCATCTGCATTGGCACATCAACTGCCTCGAGTTGCTGGCAGTACGCCTTGCTCTGAGCCGCCTCAAAGGGCCGCTACGGGGCAAGCATGTACTGGTCCGTACGGACAACACTGCGACCGTTGCGTACATCAACCGTCAAGGTGGTCTACGCTCCCGTCGCATGTCGCAACTCGCCCGCCATCTCCTCCTCTGGAGTCAGAAGCATCTGAGGTCGCTTCGTGCCATTCATGTCCCCGGTGTGCTCAACCGTGTGGCCGACGAGCTATCACGAGCTGCGCTGCCGGGAGAGTGGCGACTCCACCCCCAGGTGGTCCAGCTGATCTGGAGAGAGTTCGGAGAGGCTCAGGTAGACCTGTTTGCCTCACCAGAAACCTCCCACTGCCAGTTGTTTTACTCCCTGTCCGAGGGAACACTCGGGACAGATGCACTGGCACACAGCTGGCCCCGGGGCCTTCGCAAATATGCGTTTCCCCCAGTGAGCCTACTGGCACAGACCCTGTGCAAAGTCAGGGAGGACGAGGAGCAGGTCCTGCTAGTTGCGCCCTATTGGCCCAACCGGACCTGGTTCCCAGAACTCTCACTCCTCGCGACAGCCCCTCCCTGGCCCATTCCTCTGAGGAAGGACCTTCTTTCTCAGAGACGGGGCACTCTCTGGCACCCGCGTCCAGACCTCTGGAAACTCCATGTCTGGTCCCTGGACGGGACGCGGAGGTTCTAGGTGACTTACCCCCGAGGTACTTAACACCATCACTTCGGCTCGTGCACCGTCTACGAGACGTGCTTACGCCTTGAAGTGGAACCTGTTCGTCGAGTGGTGCTCTTCTCGCCGAGAAGACCCCCGAAGATGCTCGATCGGAGTCGTGCTTTCCTTCTTGCAGCAAGGGTTGGAGCGTAGGCTGTCCCCCTCCACCCTCAAAGTCCATACTGCTGCTATCTCCGCATATCACGACCACATAGATGGCAAGTCTGTTGGTCAGCACGACCTGGTCGTCAGGTTCCTTAGGGGGCGAGACGGTTAAATCCTCCTCGTCCTCCCTCCATACCCTCTTGGGACCTCGCTCTGGTGCTAAGAGCACTTCAGATTGCTCCCTTTGAGCCCTTGCAATCAGCAGACTTAAAGATTCTGTCTATGAAGACTTTGCTGCTGGTTGCATTGGCCTCCATCAAGAGGGTAGGGGACCTGCAGTCATTTTAGGTCGACGAATCGTGCCTAGAGTTCGGGCCGGGTGACGGCCACGTGGTACTGAGACCCCGGCCTGGCTATGTGCCCAAGGTTCCTACCACTCCCTTCAGGGACCAGGTAGTGAGCCTGCAAGCGCTGCCCTCGGAGGAGGCAGACCCAGCCCTGGCTTTGCTCTGTCCAGTTCGCGCCTTGCGACTGTACATAGACAGAACTCAAAGCTTCAGGACCTCAGACCAGCTCTTTGTCTGTTACGGAGGCCAGCAGAAAGGGAAGGCTGTCTCCAAGCAGAGGATGGCCCACTGGATAGTGGATGCCATCGCCCTGGCTTACCAAGCTCAGGGCGTGCCCTGCCCGCTCAGGTTGCATGCTCACTCCACGAGAGGTGTCGCATCCTCCTGGGCGCTGGCTCGTGGCGCCTCGCTGACAGACATTTGTAGAGCTGCGGGCTGGGCGACACCTAACACGTTCGCTAGATTCTATAGCCTTCGTGTCGAGCCGGTCTCCTCCCGTGTTCTCACCTCAGGTCAGAGGCACGGAGAGGCCCCGGCTTAGTGTCGGCTTGCTGCGCTACACGCGCTTTTTCTCCAGAGAGTCCCTACAAGGCAGACCCTGTTGAGTCCTCCGATCTCCCTTCGGCAGCCGACGTGGCGGAGCGTCTGGCGCCAGGCCTATACTCCGTTGCATCCTTGAGAACCGGATTTAGGCTGGGTTCCATATGTGTGACCCTACGGGGATCCCATATGGTTGGTTCCACGGTTGCTCCTAAACGAAGCCCGTGTCTTCCCTCTGGGAGAACCCACCTCTCATCGAGTTGGAGTCACCCCAGTACTTCCATATGTAGTACAGCCCTACGGGGTTAGTCCATATGTACTTCTCCACATAACTCCTTCGAAGGATGTGGCTTCCGCAGTGTTCCTTTCCCAACGGAAGGGTACGCTTCCCAGCGTTATCCAATAGTCTCACTGAGTGGGTTTTGGGGAACAGCAGTGATCGACACTCTCTGTGTTAGCCCTGTCCCACCGTCCTTAGGCAAGGGGGTTCGGGTGGCTTACTACAGAGCGCTGGAAGGGGGCAGCTCCTGTGGCGCTTTGGTAGGGATTCCTATTCGTCGGTCTGTCCGACGTACGTCGAACGTGACCGACTGAATGGGAACGTCTCGGTTACAAAGGTAACCCTCGTTCCCTGAAGGAGGGAACGGAGACGTACGTCCCGTCGCCACAGTCCCTGTACCCCGCTGATGCTGCCGCCTATCTGGTTCGGCTCCTCAGCGAAAACCTGAAGATGCAACGCACCTGCTGCTCATTTATACCCGCGCTGCGAGGCGAGCAGCTGATGCATATGATTGCATGCCAATGTGCATTGGCTCGTTGTAGTTACACTCGAAGTAGATTGGCCTCTCTAGCGAGATTCCTATTCGTCGGTCTGTCCGACGTACGTCTCCGTTCCCTCCTTCAGGGAACGAGGGTTACCTTTGTAACCGAGACGTTTATGATGGTAAAACCAAGGAGACGGGATGTGTGCCTTCTAGTGGAAATCAAGGGCACTGCAGCTGGTGGATGTAACAGTTTGGTTCAAAGAATTAGGTTTAATGTCTTAGCAATTGTGAAAAACTGTATTTATTTATTTATTTATATATTACTGTACTGGACAGTATACTGTATTGTGTTGCAGTTTGAGTTTGAGTTCATATTCAATTACTTGGTATTTGAACTTTTCTTCTGTAGTGCTTTTCATCTACTGTAAGATCACTTTACAGTATTGTAATGAAAAATCATTTTTCCTAAAGCTTATTGTTGTATTTTACTGTATTTTACTCTTTCATTTATGTTGTATACTGTAATAGACATTGAGCTGTTCATAATTCACAATAAGATGTTTTTTTGTTGAATTGATCTCACTAGTGTTCACTGGGCAGGAAAGTAGTCTGTGTATTTGTTAGGTTTTCTGTGTCATCTGAGGCTAAAGTTTGATTCTGACTAAAGATAATATGTTTTTGACTAGAATATTTGACTTTGACCTGGAAGTTTGAGGTTTGTACAAGCTGGTGTGTAGTTCTGAGATTGTGTTTATAGTTGTAAGAAAATGGTGAATTGTTTCATGAATTGAGTCTTAGCAATCAAGAAAAGCTATAAGTTAGGTTTAAAGAATTTGAGATCATTTCTACCCTTACTTTGATTTTTAGACCAATAAAATATGTTTTCATACTTAATATGCGTTATGGTGCCAACAAACCGGTTAATTGTACAATAAAGTTCAAAGAGGCCAATGAAGTTCTTCCCTGCAGACTTGGTAAACCAAATAAGTTAGGATCTTGTTTTGTGCACAGGTTTTGTCATGCTGCAAGAAAAATGTCCTCCCTGAACTGTTGCAACAAGGTTGGAAGCAAAGAATCCTCTAGAATGTCATTTTATTGTGAATCATTAATAGAAAACCTGTTAATTAGAAAGGGGTGTCCACACACTTTTGGCCAAGCATGCTAGCAGTGAATTTAATTACAGATGGTGCAGTGAAAGCTGAAGGTGTGTTAAATGTTGGATGACCCTGTGAGCAGCAGAGCTTTTACACAACAATTGGGGTTTTAAGACATCATTAAGACCTTAATGGCCTTGGAGAGAGAGAGGAAAAACAGGCAGAAAGAAATAAAAGACAGAATAAAAAAAGAAAAGCAGGAAGCAAAGTAAGAGAGTAGAAAAGTGGAGAAGAAAAAGTCCAGATGGGAGATTTCTGTTGTCCCTGGAGGGGACAGAAAGACTCAGTGGGGACTTTGCAGAATGAAACCTGCATGAGCTGTTCTCGTTTTCTCCTGTCTTCCCAAAGCCTCATGACAAACACTCACCTTGAGTGCTGAATCACGGGTCCCGTGGGCCTCCGCATGAGGCGCTGATGAATTTTCGCCACGAGAAAGCAGGGGTTATCTCTGAGGTCAACCCGACCCGAGCCACATTCATCACAGCTCTCTTCCAAAACAACCGGCCAAGATTGGAAAACTGAGATGCTACGAGCGAAACGAGAGACTGAAAGGCGGAAAGAGACAGTGGGAGGGGGAGGAAAATAAACATGCTTCTAATGCAGAGGAGGCCGATACAGACACAGGCAGATAGAAGCGTGTTTACTCTGCATTCATGCAGCTGTACCACAGGCTGTTTACAATATTCTTGTCACGGGTAGGTCCACAAAAGATGACGAAGAAGAAGGTTTCACATAAATTGTAGCGTTATCTTTTAATTTAACAACATAAAAGTCAGAAACAAAGCAACAGTGTGTACTTAAACACATCCAACACAAGACAATGAGTGGAGAGAACTGAAGGTCTTAAATACACAGGCAAATGAACTCAATACAAAACAGGTGTGATCTACTTATTAACAATGAGTAACTATGACAACTAATGATGGCAAGAACACAAAGGCCATATCCACACGAAGCCAGAGCTTTCCCTATCCGACCTTTTTTCCCCTTGTCTCAAGAAATATCTGCGTACACACGAAACCACTGAAAATGACTCAAAACGATGCAGCATAGATGCCTGATCAGTAAGTGGCGCTGTAATTCTGACAAAGAGATACACTAAAAATGGAGAATAAGGCTTGGAGCATGCACATAAACCTTGCATGCTGTATACAAACTTTAGTAAAGCTTAGAAATAAAGCTTTACTTTAGTAAAGCTAATAGGCTCAGTAGCTTCTGTGGCACGAACACAAGCATGTAGTCCGCTATTATTATTGTTGCTGTTACGTGACGTAGCGGAGTCTTACTAGGGTCGAGATGTAGGGTGATGACATCATCGTTTCACCAAATATATACGGATTGGCTGTACACATGAAAACACAAGGGTGTTGTTTTCAGATGTATTCACTCTGGGACCCGGTTTAAAAAAATAGCGCTTTCAGGCTCCCAAAACTCCGGATCCATCTGGACGAAACGCTGATACGATACAAAATCTTTACGGACACATCTAAATGCGTCTCCGTGTGGACGAGCTCAAAGACAAGCAAATTAAACATCTATAATGAAAATGAAAGAGAAACAAATGCAAAACATGAAAATTAAAAGGTTTTTTTGCAAAAAAAAAAAAAAAAATATAGTAACACTTTATTTTAGGGTCTTATAGTTGCTTATTAACATGCATATTACTAAAATATTGGCTGTTTATTAGTACTTATTAAGCACATATTAATGCCTTTTTCTACATGACCTTATTCTACATTTTTAATCCTACCCAATATACCTGAACTTAACAACTACCTTACTAACTAGCCTATTAATAAGCAATAAATTAGGAGTTTATTGAGGGAAAAGTCATAGTCAATAGTGAATATATATATTGAGTTTAGAAATGCACTCACACATATACACACATAGACTGTTTACTGACACAAATTTATTATGATTATTGAAATGAGTGAATGAAATACCTGTTGTCCTTGTGCAGTATTGTCTGTCCCATAATTTTAGAGCTCCAACGGGCAAACGGTGGCGGGAATCTTTGGTTCCGCTAAGATAGGGAATCTACTATTGTTAATTGTTTCAGGGACAACGCGGCCGAGTTGCTACTGTTATTTCCTGTTATTGTATTGTAAATGAGATCTTTTGTTGCATAAGAGAGTAGATTATTTATTTTGAATGCTATGATAAACTGTTTCTTCAAGACTCTTTATTATGGGAAAATGTGTATGTGAGTTTGTCCCTCCCCATGGGGTAATGGTGCTGGCCGCCAGTTTAAATGTGCTTGTCTTTGTTTAATGGAGTTAGTCTGTGTTGATTGCTGCAGTTGAGAGCTGCAGGTATTTTGTTGATTTCGTTTTTGGTATTCTTTTTTGTACATTTTTTTTTTTTTTTTTGGAGGAAGTTATTTTTGAAAAGACTGTATTTTGCATTATTGTTTTGAATCTAATTTGGAAGTTCTTTGGATAAGATTTCTCCTCTCTAGTTTTGTCTTAATTTGCCATTAATGTTATTTTTTTGTGTTCGGATTATTCCTGTTTTGCAAGTTTAAATAAATATTCAATTAAACTTTTTTCACTCTGCCACTTATTTTGGCCACACACACACATAAATAAATATATATAAAACAAATATTTTCAATCTTCATTCTGACCCTCTGTATGAAATTATCAGTTTTTAAGGGGCGGCTCCTTCAAGGCTTGTCAATAAACACTGTTATGATTGGCTAATGTCATTGCTTAGGAAACAGTAAAAACGCCCACTCGCTATTGCAGTTTGTGATGCAGCTGCTGTCAGATCCAATACAGCTGGCTGGTTCATCTTTCAACAAAAGTTTCTTTGCAAACTCTCCATTACACTGGGGCTCGTTTACAAAACAAAATGCTCAGAACAAACATAATCCTCTGACACAATCCAGGATTCCTTTAAAACAAACCATCCACTTGTTCCTGACCCCTGGATCCTTCTGAAGTCTGTACAGAGAAAAGAGCTGTTTAAAACGGACGCGTGAAAGTGAACGTTCTTTCACTCTGCTATTTGCCCTGTTGTTGACAGACTGAAGTGAGAGGAGTATATCAGAAACTGAACGCTAATCTGTATATTATATACAGTGTAGACAGTGTCAGTGATTATAATGGATCCTATTTGCTTTTGACGCGACACTCACATCCAGTGTAGACAAATGGCAGCAGTTAAGCTACTGAATGGCAGTGGGCAGGGCCTATGGTGCGATGATGTATAAGTATTCGTCGACGTCTTGCTCTGGAGTCAGTCATATGCAAATATATTTGCCTGTGTGATGTCACAGTTCCCCCAATATCAAAAGGAGTCATTTTTGGAGCTTGATTAAATAAAAGCTTTGTTTATAATGAGGAGGATATGAGGATACAAAATGTAAGGTATATACAATGTTTACTGATGCCAACTTTGAATATGCAGAGGAGTGAATGAGATTCGAGGCATACCAACTACATACAGCCTTTATGAATAAGACAGTGAGACAAGTGTTTTCTCCAATCCAAATTCTGCCTGTTTGTGTTATCTGCTCATGTCTATGTTTGTCTTTTCTAAGGTTTTTGGATAAGGACACACTTCAGCAAGCTTAACAGATACAGTCAGCTCGCAGGCGCGCCAAACAGAGGTCGTTTAATCAGTATTGCAGAGCTGACCTGTGGCACCTCTCTCAGAGGAAGCAGTTCCTGACCTTTATTACTGCTGAGTTACACACCTTATTGCGAGGGAAACTGTAAATTTTTATCACGGGGACACTGCACATGGCAGGCAAAGGTCAGGCAATATACTGCTCCTTGGTCCAGTGTCCTCCTTTTCTCTCAAACAACATGCAAAGTGTCCTTCAAATGCACCTCAATCAAATCTTTCCCCCCTGCACCAATATGAGCACCTCTGTCCCGTATGATTATCTCTTTTATGGCTTAGATTTATGGGTTCTGGGGTTGGAGAGCACCTCCGGAGACGCACGCCAACTGCCAGTGTGTGTAAATGTAATTTATCTCTTTTGCCCCAAAACTTTTTTTTGTACAACTCGTCGTCAACAATGTGTTTAGACAATGTATTTTTCTCCCTCTGACTGTAAGAACTTAAAAAAATCAAGCAAATATTAAATTCATGAAAACCACTGGTCTCTAGACTAAACTAGACTTAAATAATTTGAACTACAGTTTCATAAATGATCCAAAATGATAGCAAACAGAATTTATTTGTGATTTATATAATCTTGACCTATTACATTAGCATTCGATAGCGTATTTAAAATGAAAATTACCCCAAGCTTTACTCACCCTCAAGCCATCCTAGGTGTATATGACTTTCTTCTTTCTGATGAACACAATCAGAGATATATTAATAAATATCCTGATGCATCCGAGCTTTATAATGGCAGTGAGTGGGATCAACGAGTATGAGCTAAAGAAAGTGGCTCCATCCACATCCATCCATCATATACATACTCCACACGGCCCCCGGGGGGTTAATAAAGGCCTTCTGAAGCGAAGCGATGCATTTGTGTAAAAAAAAAGAAAAAAAAAAAGACATATTTAACAAGTTATGAAGTAAAATATCTAGCTTCCCCCAGACCGCCATCCGTATTCAAATTACGAAAAAAATGGAACTGGCTTGGCATCAGTTAAGCTTTTTCTGTAAGTTGAATAGGGAAGGCATAGGACGTAGCGTAAGCTTTTTGAACTGCGATAGTTTTACACTTTCTTCGTAATTTGAATACAGAAGGCGGTCTGGCGGAAGCTAGATATTTTACTTCATAACTTGTTAAATATGTGTTTTAAATAAGGATTTTTTTTTTTTTTTTTTTTTTACACAATTGCATCGCTTCGTTTCAGAAGGCCTTTATTAACCCCCCGGAGCTGTGAAGTACGTTTATGATGGATGGATGTGGATGGAAGCACTTTCTTCAGCTCATACTCGTTATAAAGCTTGGATGCATTGGGATATTTATAAATATATCTCTGATTGTGCTCATCAGAAAGAAGAAAGTCATATACACCTAGGATGGCTTGAGGGTAAGTAAAGCTTGGGGTAATTTTCATTTGAAAGTGAACTAATCCTTTAAAGCGACATTTTGCTTATATATTGCAAAAATATGCCTTGTTTCACAAAAAGTACAGTGGTTTGTTCCTCCCTCTGAAAGTATTACTTTCTAAAAATGAGTGATTTACATGCTATTTAATATTTTATAATATTTGTATTGCACTATTTGTTTAAAGTGCTCCTATTATGCTATTTTAAAGCTTCCTAATTTTGTTTTGAAGGTCTCTTACAACAGTGGTTCCCAACCTTTTTTAAGCCAAGGCCCCCCTCCTCTCCGAATCGATACTCCACAGCCTGCGCATAATAATAATGGACTCACGCATGCCTTATGAACGACTGCTGTATGTCACTGTAATCGTCTTTACCTTCATTACAATCGTCATCCATCAAAACCTTTTAGCGACACTGGTTTTCTTTTTCCACCTGAGAGAGTTAGTTTGCGTATCCTATGTTCATGAAGCAGTTGGGCAATTTGAGCCACCATTCAGTCTGTATTTCACAGCAGCACGATGAGAAACGGCCTGGGCTGATCCGAAACAATCACAGAATACCTACGAGAGAGGTGGTGCCTTGTTTTAAATGTATTTTTTAATTAATTTAATTATTATTATTATTTTTTTAATGTAACATTAATAATTAAATTTATGAATTATATTAATATATTTAAATTAATTTTAATTTATCTTGCGGCCCCCCTGGAGGATCACTGAGGACCCCTAGGTTGGGAACCACTGTCTTACAATATGTTTACATGCGTCTAAGGTCAAAAACACTTTAATTTTCTCATAATATATATTGCAAATCACCTCATTTCTTAAAGAGTCTGAAACCGGTTTGTTTGAAGATTCAGTCTCTTTAAACCCTGTCTCTTCTGAGAGCCTATTCTGCTCCGATTGGTCAGATGATATGATTGGTCGACCTCTTACAGCGCGTGCCAGAAACAAAATGCCCTGAATTTCCGCTCTGAGGCTTCCTCAGCACATGATAAACAGTGATGCGAACAGTAACGATGGTGTTGGTTTTTCCAGATTAATTCCAGCACAAGTTCTCATACTTTTGAACTCCATGCAAAGAGGATTTGCAGCGCTGAAAACAGTGTCTCCTCGACATGTCGACAACACTAACCAAACTCTTGGCTTTAACTACAACTGCAGTGTTTGAGGGTGGGTTCTGGCAGTTCAGAATTCTTCAGAATATACAGAGAAACACTAGGGACTAAACTAGACAATTAACTAGACACCGGTGGAACACATGAGGGCAAATCAAAACCCATAGCAACAAAACGAACAGAGACAAAGGAAACTGAACTGTGAACAGTGCCAAACTAACAGGCTAACAACTCAAACAAAACTCAGTCACAGAAACAGACAATTACATGCTGCATGTAAGGTTATATTTGAAAAAGCCTAATAGGGCCACTTAAATCAATTATTTTCACTTCCAAATATTTTTGAGGAGGCACTGACTGCCTGGTACAGGCTTCTAATTTTAGATATTTCTTCTTGAAAGATATTTCTGGTGTTGGTTAGATTTTTTGAAATTCTTTGAAATTGTCATCTTAAACAATGTTTTATGAAAATTACCAACCACATTAAAACATCAGTAAAAAGGTGACATTTTCTGTGGGTTCTGTATCACTTTTGATATATATATATATGCAAATTTGTGCATGTTTTGTAAGATGATGTCTAATTTGCATATTCATATATTTAAAAATGTTTAAAAGTCAATGTACAAAACATTTCTCCTTTTTTTGATTATTTAATTTGGCATCGTCTCATTTTGATTAAAGGAAATTAAACTTTTGGCCTACTCTAGCACCTCCTGTTAAAAAGAAAAATGTTAGGAGAAGTAGACTGTTCATCAGAGTGACAGCAAGAGAGGAAGAGTGAAACGCAAGGTCATATTTGAATAATGTAGCAGAGTTCCTCACAAGTGTGAGTGCAGATGAGCTTTACTAGACTTTGACCTGATTATTTCAAGTGCCAGTGAAAGTCCTATTTCACCATCTTCCCTACTGCTACAAGTTTCTTTTGATGACCTTTAGATGTGAGCGATTCTAGATTCTCACTTCCAGATATTGATAGATGGTGACCTGCGATAGATCAGACACAGATCTGGTCTTGAGTTGGCAACAGACAGTTGGAGTTAGAGGTTTAGCTCTTGAAAACGTGTCATGTTTTAAATTCCCAGGAATGGACTAAAAAGATATTTCATAGATGTTAATGAGAAAAAAAAAAGTTTAAAATCTTTTCACCTTATGTTTTGCAGTTTCACTTTCATATAAGAAAATAAAAGTTTATCTTTATTTTTATCAGTTTGATTATAAAACAAACTTATTTTAAATATCTGTATTCTTTATTTATTTATTTTTTATTCACAGCATATTGTAAAAAAAAAAAATTAGTAACAACCTTGTCTGAAAAGTGTTCTATTTATTAATATTTTTAATTTATTTTAATAAAACAGCATATTGTAAAACATTTTAGGAACAACCTTGTCTGAAAAGTGTTCCATTTATTAATATTTTTAATTTATTTTAATAAAACAGCATATTGTAAAACATTTTAGGAACAACCTTGTCTGAAAAGTGCTCCTGTAACGTGCAGGTTGTGTATAAACACACGATGAAGAAGATACACATCAATAAGTCTTTACTTGATAATCCAACGGGTAAATACAGATCCAGGCCGTGCCGCAACGCACTATGAACATACGAGACCCGACAAAAACACACCAACTGAACTGAACTTATATACACAGATGATTAACTGAAATGACAAACAGCTGTGATGATTAGTGAAGTGTCCATGGTGACTGACGAGTGGCGGGAACACAGAACAAAGGAGCACATGTGATGAATGAAAACCAAAACAAACAGAACATGACGGTGAGCGTGACAGCTCCATTTATTAATATTTTTAATTTATTTTAATAAATCAGCATATTGTAAAACATTTTAGGAACAACCTTGTCTGAAAAGTGCTCTATTTATTAATATTTTTAATTTATTTTTAATAAATCAGCATATTGTAAAACATGTTAGGAACAACCTTGTCTGAAAAGTGCTCTATTTATTAATATTTTTAATTTATTTTTAATAAATCAGCATATTGTAAAACATTTTAGGAAAAACCTTGTCTGAAAAGTGCTCTATTTATTAATATTTTTAATTTAAAACTCTGTTCTTCAGAAAAAATCTACAGGTCCTGCAGATTCTTCAGTTTTCCAGCATTTTTTGCATATTTGAACCCTTTCCAGCAGTGACTGAATGATTTTGAGATCCGTCTTTTCACACTGAGGACAACTGAGGGACTCAAACACAACTTTTAAAAAAGGTTCAAACATTCACTGATGCTCCAGAAAAAAACATGATGCATTAATAGATGGGGGGTGAAAACATTTGGAATTTGAAGATCAAGGTAAATTGTATTTAATTTGTCTTCCGGGAAACATGCAAGTATCTTCTGTTGCTTCCGAAGGGCAGTACTAAATGAAAAAAAAAAAAAATGATATTCAAGCGAAATAAGAAAAATTTGGACCTCTTCATCCTGTTCAAAAGTTTTCACCCCCCGACTCTTAATGCATCATGTTTCCTTCTGAAGCATCAGTGAATGTTTGAACCTTGTTTGAATGTTTGAGTGATGCATTAAACTAATCAACAGAGAATCCAGTTGGTTACTTTAGCATCCTCACTTTCGGAAGTCTTTCCATTAATATAAGTATGTGATATTTGTGACCCTGACCACAAATTTGTCCTTCTAAGCTAAAACTATGAAAACCTTTGGTTTAAAGATGATAAATAATTCCTGTCTCATGATCCTGTTGGGGGGATTGAAGTTTATATGCGTGTGCATGTTTGTGCCTCATTAGTCTTTGATCCGTTGGAACAGATAAGCACTCAAATATTACTGCTGCAAGGACCATTGGGCACCAGAACGATGCAGAATCTGTCGCCCTTTTTTCACTGTCTCTCACCCCAAACTTCCTTCATCTCCCCTCTTTTCTATCTCATTAAGTCCAAGAGCTAAATATGCACCACACTTCCACACATCTGAGGCCTCGCAGCCTGTACAGTTGGGTCTCCAGTGCTACAGCAGCTATGAGTGATACATCATATCTGCGTGACTTTGATACTGTAATAATTCATCTCACCCCAGCCGGCTATTGCTGCGTAACAAACACAGGGAATAATGATAATTCATGAGTGAAATTCACTGCTCAGATTGGTAGCTCTTTTTAGCACCGACTTTGTCAACAAGACTATAAAATCTCTGTATTATAAATGGAAAAGCTCTTTTCTGGGCTTTGCTTGTGACAAATGTATGGTTTAATAAATTCGGCAGGGTGTTCATGAAATATGGAAAGGGGAAATAATATTTTATGCTGAAAATAATAAGCAACATGGGAAATAATGTGTTGCTCTTTGCTGCAATGTTTTTCCATGTCATTAATTTTGGCATTCAAAATCGCTACGCTTAGCATCTCACGACAAACCGTGAACGAAGACACCTAATAATGTATATAACATAAAACTAGTGTCCAACCTCAGTTTGAATAGTTTATAAAGTGTGTAATTTCCTAATGGCTGTAACAGCACGTGTGCAATCAAACCTCCCTCGTGCCCATGAGAACATTGCTGTAGGCCGCCATTCCCCCCTCGCATTTCCAAAGTGCGTTTCTCTGAGGGCAAATGTTGGAAATGGGTCAGCTTTACAAAAACAGCCATTTTCTGTTGATACACCATGAATATTTGATGATGGCTAACTTCTCTGTAGGGAAAGGCAGATATCAATAAAAAAAAGGCCATCCAGACGGTTATAAAGCCCACAAGAAGGCAGTCTGTCCAACAAAGACAGGGTTTAGATAATAATTGCTTGTAGAAGCTCTAACTAGATGGTAAACTAGATTTGCATTTCCCCAAGGAAATACCAGTGCTTACAACGAAGTAATAGAATGTTGTCAAAGTTTTAGGCAAGGGGCTTTAGTTCTATGTAAATGAAATGCCGCATCTGGGAATTCAATAATCTTAATTCTGTCTTGACAACTCTTGGGTTATTGTATGATAATTGAGATTGGCATGGTAATGGATATGACAATGTTAATGTATTTGGACTTGGCGGAATAGATCTGCTATGCTGCTGCTGCTGCAGAGCAAGTACCGAGACTTGCTACTGCCAATACATTAACATACATAAATCCCCCTCACCACCGGAAAAACTCGAAGAATCACGAACGTATAAGCGGCAGGTTTATTATGAAAAAATATATAAACGTTAAAAAAATGAAAAATTAAGAGAATCAATGAACTTTGAACAACTTACTGCCATTGTGTAAATAATATGTAATTACATCCATAAAAAAAGTAACTGTAATCTGATTACGAGTATTTTAAAAAGTAGTTTACTCGAAATTACAAGTACTTGATTTTTGGAATCTGATTACGTAATCAAGATTACATGTAATCCGTTACTACCCAGCTCTCTCTCTCTCTCTCTCTCTCTCTCTCTCTCTCTCTCTCTCTCTATATATATATATACAGTCAAACCAAAAATTATTCAAATATTTTTTGATATTTTTGATATATATTTTACTAGTGGGTGCAGGATACTATAGTTCCTTTATGTAAGTGAGGATAGCAAAATAAAGTAAACTGTGACATATTATACCCAAAAATACAGTGGACTACCAGTAAAATTGATAAAAATTTGGAACCAAAAATTATTCAGTCACTTTGACCTAACCATGTTTTGCTTAAGTGTTATCTGACATAATTAATATAATTTTTTTTCTGACACAATTTAACTCTGAGATCTTGTCATATTTTATTACCATTTTTTTTTAAACTATAGTGAAATAAACTGTATTAATGAATGAAATCTTCAAGGTGTCTAAATAAATTTTGGTTTGACTGTATATGTGTGTGTGTGTGTGTGTGTGTGTGTGTGTATATATATATATATATATATATGTATATATATATATATGTATGTGTGTGTGTGTGTGTGTGTAAAAAAATACATATATATTTACATATATATTTTAAATATATAACACATAATGTGCATCATCCTTAAAACTATACAGCAATTTAATTTGTAAAACATATGATCAGTTATGGAATTGGGCATACACAAATCAGCTTAGATACTGTAAAATATCTCAGAGTGTGAGATCCAGTTGCAACAAAAAACAATTTTGAGTACATAAGAATAATGAACTGTCATGATTCATTGACAGACAAAGGAATTTTGAATGTGATGATAAAAGCCAATCACCTTTACTTGATTAATGCCATTCATTAGATCGGTGTCTTGATTACCTTAGAGAGCCCAAGTCTTCTCCATCATGTGGAAATCAATGCATGGAGCAGCTAATGACGTAGTAAAAGTGAGTTCTGTCCCTCCTTCTCTCTCTCTCTCTCTCTCTCTCTCTCTTTTTAGATAGATAGACAAAAAAGCTTTACTGCCATGATAAACGAGGTTTTTACATTGGAAAAGCATTAATAAATATTACACAAATGTGCAAACTCTCTGTCTGCAGCCTTTCAGGAATCTGCAGAGCTAAAATATCCCTATTGACGTTTAATAACAGCAAATAGATTGATAGATAAATTATGTAATTGTTCAGCATGGACGCGTATCGATTTCTCCCTGTGTTCGTGGGTTTTCTCCAGGTGATTTGTCACACAGCCGTGTGTTTGTGTCTTCAATGAGAGCTAATGTGGTTTGGGAGGGAGGACTGAATTCAGGTCCAACACAATCGACTTTTGTTGCAAGACAATAGAAAGAGCGAGAAAGAAAGAGAGAGAGAACGCTGAATAAACAGCTGGACGGTAAATATGCTTGTTTGCTGATGAATATATGATATTTACAATAGGTATACAATCGATAATTCATAGATGACAAGTTGAATTATAAGTGGCACTAATATTTCCTTAATTTTTTTATTTATTTATTTATTTTTGTGCTTGTGTATGTGGCAAGCAGGACAAGGCCGAGAGCCATGGGAACAAGTGAAGCCGGCGGCGCGATTGCTAATAAGCGTCACCTGAGTGCCGCACCGGCTTTGAGTCTCACGGAAGGAGATCCGGATGAATAAAAGGAGGAGTCACGACAGTGCAAGACGGGAGAGGACCAAGCCTGGGATATTTATGTTATGTTTGTGTATGTGTGTGCGGCAGTCGTTTGTGAGGAGCTGCCACTTTAGTTTTGTTGTTTGTTTACTGTTGAACGTTCGCCGGTTTCTGCCTCTTTCTTCCCTGAACTACTAACCGTGTTTCAGTTTATCTTTAAGCTGATAAATAACATTTTCATTTTTTTTTTTTGTTTGTTTTATAACACGTATACTGTTTAATACTATATTTCCTGTGCACTGTATCACAGTTTCCACTAAAATATTAAACAGCACCACTGTTTTCAACATTTATATTAATAAGAAATGTTTCTTGAGCAGCAAATTGCATATTAGAATGATTTCTGAAGGATCATGTGACTCTGAAGACTGGCGTAATGATGCTGAAAACTCAGCTTTATCATCACAGAAATAAAAATATAGAATAGAAATAGAATTCAAATAGAAAACAGTTATTTTAAATTGAAAAAAATATTTCACAGTATAGCTGATAGATAGATAGATAGATAGATAGATAGATAGATAGATAGATAGATAGATAGATAGATAGATAGATAGATAGACAATATGCTAGTGCAAGTATATAACAATTAGTTCAAACGTTGACCTGTGGAGGGCAGTAATACACTAGCGTCTACACTGCTGGAATTCTAATAGAGAAGAAGAAGAAAAAGAAGAAGAGAGCTAGTTCAAGACATTGAAGTTGTTAACTATGGTTAAACGGTATATAATTTTTTATTTTTTTTTTTAGAAAATGACCAATCGTTTCGCTAGATAAGACCCTTATTCCTCGTCTGGTATTGTTTAAAGCCCTTTGAAGCTGCACTGAAACTGTAATTTTGACCTTCAACAGTTTGGGGCCAACTGAAGTCCACTAATAATCCTGGAATGTTTTCATCAAAAACCTTAATTTCTTTTTGACTGAAGAAAGAAGGACATGGACATCTTGGATGATATGTGGGTGAGTAAATTATCAGGAAATTTTTATTTGAAAGTGGACTAATCCTTTAATTCTGAATAAAATGTTACATAGTTACACTTACCATGGTACCATTTGCTTGATTATCTTTTACATATTTCTCACTGCCTTAAATTGAATTCCAGAGGTGGGAGAAAAAAAGGAGACAGGAGTTGGAAATGGAGTGGCTCTTCCTCCCCGTGGGGCTGCTGTTCGTTGGGTTGGTTTGGACAGATAGGCAGCAGCTGCAGGGGAATGATAGCATGGTTAGCCGTCGCAGCCGAGTGCAATAATCTCAGTCCTGGCTGAACCAGAGAAAGGGAGCTGTGTTCTAACAGTGGGGCTTCTGCCATACCTCAAGTATCATCATGAACAGCAGTTCTCAGGCCTGTAGGTGAGACAGGGCAAGTGGAGGAGCCATGGGACACTAAGAGGCGTCTTCAGCTGACACACTGACTGGCCTGCTAGCTGATGAGGGAAGAGATATGGGTTAAAAACAAAGATTTATATCAGATGTTTGTTTTATGACCTTGGCTGTGTTGTTAAATGATGATGTCTGAATTAGTGAATGATCTGCTGTTCATTTACTGCACTCATGTTAGTCGCAGTTTGTTATAAAGGAAAATATAAAGGAAAGGAATTATTATTATAGCGTCATCTAGTGTCAGATGGATGTGTCTAAATATGGCTGAGTGTTGGGTGAGCTTTGCAATCATTCTACTATATTTGGGTTCTCTGTGACTTACTGTCTCTGACACAATATCAGTTTTAGGGCAGACCAATAAAGAAAAATAACAATAAAAACAAATTCAGAACAAAAATAACACTACCAGTCAAAAGTTTGGAATAATTATGATTTTTTTTATTTATATATTTATTTATTTTTTGTTTGTTTTGTTTTTAAAAGAGTTTCATGCTCACCAAGGCTGCATTTGTTTGATCAAAAATGCAATATAAACAGTAATATTGTGAAATATTATTTCAATTTTAAATAACTGTTTTCTATTTGAATTTATTTTAAAATGAAATTTATTCCTGTGATGCAAAGCTGAATTTTCAGCATCATTACTTCAGTCTTCAGTGTCACATGATCCTTCAGAAATCATTCTAATATGTTAATTTGTTGCTCAAGAAACATTTCTTGTTAATATCAATGTTGAAACAGTTGTGCTGCTTAATATTTTAGTGGAAACTGTGATACACTACCATTCAAAAGTAAATGATGTTCAATGAACTTTCCACTCATCAAAGAATCTTAAAGGGATAGTTCACCCAAAAATGAAAATTATGTCATTAATTACTCACCCCCATGTCGTTCTGCACCCGTAAGACCTTCGTTCATCTTCAGAACACACATTAAGGTATTTTTGATAAAATCCAATGGCTCAGTGAGGCCTGCATTGCCAGCAAGATCATTTCCTTTTTCAATGCCCAGAAAGCTACTAAAAACATATTTAAAACAGTTCATGTGAGTACAGTGGTTCAACCTTAATATTATAATGCGACGAGAATACTTTTTGTAAAAAAAAAAAAAAAAAAAATAGTGACTTTATTCAACAATATCTAGTGATGGGCGATTTCAAAACACTGCTTCATGAAGCTTCGAAGCTTTACGAATCTTTTGTTTCGATTCAGTGGTTCGGAGCGCATATCAAACTGTCAAAGTCATGAGAACTATTGACATTTCGAAACACTTATGACGTAACCAAGCATCGTTTACTGAAATCACGTGATTTTGGCGCTCCGAACCACTGATTCGAAATAAAAGATTCGTAAAGCGTCGAAGCTTCATGAAGCAGTGTTTTGAAATCGCCCATCACTAGATATTGTTGAATAAAATCGTTATTTTGTTTTTTTGGCGCACAAAAAGTATTCTCGTCGCTTTATAATATTAAGGTTGAACCACTGTACTCACATGAACTGTTTACATATGTTTTTAGTACCTTTCTGGGCATTGAAAAAGGAAATGATCTTGCTGGCAATGCGGGCCTCACTGAGCCATCGGATTTTATCAAAAATATCTTAATTTGTGTTCTGAAGATGAACGAAGGTCTTACGGGTGTGGAACGACATGAGGGTGAGTAATTAATGACTGAATTTTCATTTTTGGGTTAACTAACCCTTTAAAAAAAGTATCATGGTTTCAAATAACCATTATAAATAACTGAGTACAGTACCAAATCAGCATATTAGAATGATTTCTGAAGGATCATGTTACACTGAAGCCTAGCATAAAATAACCGTTGTTCCAAAAGTTCACAATTATACACTGATTTGCCTTGAATCTTAGAAAACTATGAAACTTCAATCTGATGGCCTAATTTAATCTATAACAAATTCAACTCATTGTCTCATTGTCATTGTTTGTTCAGAGTGGCTGCAGTAATGAATACAGGCTAGTTGATTTCATTGTTCTTTTCACTCCTTACAACTGGTGCTATTTATCTTTTGTCATTTCCTTTAGAGTGTTTCTATTTTGATTGTTTGCTTTAATGAACGTCACAACCGTGAAACTGAAAATGAAGTCACTCTCTCCGGGATCTTCTATTTCAAACCAAGCATGTGTTCAATTAATCATAGTCTCAGTTGAATAAAAAATTCTCCACATCATTCCTTCGCCGTCCCTAACGCACAAATACAGAGCCATCATTCTGACCGCATCCAATCCCTGGACTCTCAGACTCTTTTCCACAGTCGCTTCTTGTCTTTTTATGATTTTGTTTACCATTGAGTACACAGGCGAGTCTCTCTTAGAATATATAATTAAATTACTCTGGGGTGGCACTTTGTTTATTAGACACAGTTGCGTATGGTTTTTAGAAGCAGATGAGCTTCATGTGGCATTGACCGGCCCACTCCGGAGCGTGGTTTCATCGGATTAAATAAAGATTACAAAACTGTGGAACAGATGATGATGGCCCTGGGGTATCTTGTGAAGATATGAGGGGAGATAAAACAATCAAACCCACCTCGGTAGCAAACTGACCCCCAGCGCTCCCGAATCAAGGCCCCTGCCCCGGAGGCACTATTATTTTTATATCAAAGCGTTTGAATGAAAAATCATTCCTCTGAAACTTCTAAATTAGAACATTCATGCAATATTGATAGCCATTTATTTAATATAGTACAGCCACTCTATTGTAAGCTAACTTTGAAGTAGCATACACTTTGGACAACTGATGAGCTCAGACAACGGAGGGTTTTTTTTTTTTTTGGTCAGCCAAATGTGAAAGTGTCTCATCACTGTGATGGCTTATGCCACGGTGATGGCTCTTTGTGGTTTTCAGTGTCTGCCATACAGCAAAATGGGGGTCAGGGGAGAAATAGGCCTATTAATATTTCACGATGAAAGAGCTTCATCCCGGTCTATTTCAGCCAGTAGCCACGAGTAGCCTACTTCCTGCGGCTCTGCTCCCATTTATCAATTAGTGGACCTTTTTTTTTTTTTCCTTTTTTTCCAGGGGCATAACATTAAACCTAAAAGGAGCTTATCTCATCTGTGACAAAGTGTTTTCCCCCTCTGTACTTATGGCTGTCGCTAGAAAGAACCTTTAATGTTAAGTGACACATTTGAACATGGGAAATGGGGCCTTACTGTCAATTAATATCCTGTGCCAGAATGTTTTATGAGCATTTAAATAAGCAAGAGTGACCTCACATTCACATAGCTAACTAATATCATGGATTATTTATGAAAATGTCATCAGATTGAGTTCTTTTTTTTTTATGGCAACATCCGTGATTTTATGAATTTCATAAAATAGTAATCTATAAATTAGGACAGTCTCATATTTTTATCCTGCTCCACCAAAATGTTACTTGTGACATACTTGTGACCTAAGCTCAGTTCTCAGCAAACTTCAAATATTATCATGTGTTTTTGAATGATGCAAAACATGGAAAGGGCTTTAATACCAATGCTTTATTACATTATGTAAGGAATAATAAACATAATGTTTACGCAAAGCAGAGGGGTGTTGCATCACCCTGAAAGGGTTTATTTTGTGATAACAACTGTCTGGATGTACATTATCATGCCTGTTACACAGATACTTGCCACATATATAATTACACACAAAATATTGATTTGAGTTGAAATATTTTATTAGCTGACTTGCAATACATTTACAGCTTCCACAAAGAAAAACATCTTTCAGCCAAGACGAATGAACAAAGTCAAACAAGATGAATTTGAACTTGAAGTAATAGATAATGAGCAGCCATCTCGTCAAATAAATAATTACATTGACATGAAATACTGATCTGAGTTTAAACCATTTTAAAATCATACCTATTTGTTGTTTTATATTCCATTACAATGAATGGTTACAATTTATTTTAAGGTGATGTTGTTACAGTGTTATTACACAAATAAGTACTGAATAATACTAATTAACTACTAAGTACTTACTATAGGGTTAGGATTTGGTTTAGGGTTAGTTGGAATTATGCATAATTTACTGTTATTACTATAATAAGTATGTACCATGTGTAACTACGTCACCTTGAAATAAAGTGTTGTACAATGTACAAAATAATCAACTGGCAACAAGACAAACTTTACAACAATATTACAGTACTATTAATAGTGGAGTTGTCCAATTTCAATTGTAATAAAATCAATAAATGAGACACTTGGTGCCAAAATGAATATAAATACATACATGTATAATAATATTAGATATTTTTATATAAATATTTTCAAATGTCTGGAGAGGAATTTTCAGCTAATAACCTAATATTGATTCCTTTGTATGAGTAGAATGAATTTTTTTATGATGCTTTTGTCGAAAAATATCAAATTTTGACCTTCACAGAGGACAGAAAACCATATGGATTTTAATGATGGGTGAGTATATATATATATTATCTCTAAAAATTTAGCTTTGGATAAAGTAATAGCATCCTCCAAAATGAGTTGAACACAGCCAGGAGTGAAGTTTACTCATAAGCGTGTGTTAATATGACATCAGTGAAGTCAGATGAAGACAAATAAGCCCATGTACTGCATTCAGAGTCACTTTTGAGGTCATACTCTCTGCAAACACACTTTTTAAGGCGCTTAGCGCAGAAGCATCATACTAATCCGTCCTCCTGCCGAATTAAACAGAGATCTTAATAAGACAACGCTAGAAAGTTATTTAAAGTTACCTAAGTAAACATGTTTAGAGTTTCTGAGAGTTTAAGCTCAGGGGAGATCTGTGGCTGTAGAGTCACGCCAAATGGATTCAACGCTTCAGGCTTAAGAAGAAAACTGACAGGTCATGTAACACAAGCTCAGGGAACAAAATGAGGAAAGTGAAAATAAATTAAACAGCTATACTTTGTCTTAGTGGGGAAAAATTAAACAATAATAAAGGATATAGCACTTATTTAAACAATATCCAGTCCAATCTGTTAGTGAATCATTTCCACTTTCACAGAGTTCATTTCAAAGAACTGATTTACGTGTACCATAATCACATCACCACGCGGTTCCTGACGTCCGGCTGTGGCATATTACATGTTACATATTCACACACAAAGCCATTTATCACACTTTTTAAGTTTTATAAATAAATAAAACAATAAGTTTTCTATTAAAATGTCATATGTTCTAGTCAGTTTTAAAACTAAAACTTAAAAAAAAAAAACATTCTCATTACTTGAAATAAAATAAATGTTTTCTGAAATAAAATAAAGAATAAAAAACTTAAATTATTTCATTCCAGTTGGAATTAGCAACAGAGGCTTGGGATTAGATGTGTAAGGAATTAATCCTACACACAAGAGCATTTTAGGGACAAAATCCTGACAAATGTCTTGAAATACATCATCTGAACAATGTTTTGAGGTGTGGTAACTGTAGTATAAGTGGAATAATTGACTCCAGGCTGTTTAATTATTGAAAAATGCATATATATATATATATATATATATATAGATACAGTGTGTGTGTGTATATATATATATATATGTGTGTGTGTGTGTGTGTATATATATATATATATATATATATATACACACACACACATACATATATATAAACTGCAGCTAAAGCCATTTCTGTGTTTTGCATCATTAGGTGCGTTGGGGATGAAAAGGTGGGATAAACCTTTCTATAAACCGAACAAAATAAAAATTCTGCCATGTAAACGCTATAAACCGATTATTTTGCGTCTATGTCATCACGTCAAGAGGTCAGGGTCGTCATAATGCAAAATGGCGGCGGCAAAATCAAACTGGAGTGAAACTGAAACAACACATTTATTAAATACACTGAAGAAAGTGTATCATTACTACGGACCTTCATCCACACGCTTCTGCTGTTCGGAGGAGGGAGGGGTAGTATTGAGATGCTCCTTAGAGATGCGCAGCCACCAAAAATGTCAGCTTCCTGCGCCCGTCTTTTCCTCGTACCTTCCAGCATTAATATACTACAAATTCATGCTGTTGCTTGATTAAGTGCAACACTTTACATAAAAATAGCACACATAAGCAATAATGTTGACAAGAATACAAGGCGGCAAACAGGACATAAGCTAATGTGCGCATGTCACAAAGTCATTCCGATTGAAAGCGCCGGCACATGTAAACACCATATCGGATTAGATAACGTCTCATGTAAATAGTCCACCGAATCTTTCAATCATAATGATTTTAATCGGAATGACAAAAAAGTGTACATGTAAACGTGACTATTGAAACATTAGATAATATTCAAAGTTTGAGGATGCACATCCATGCACATTTTTGATAAAACTTGCTGTTTCCCTTATAAAACTGCACTGCACAAAACATTTTAAAAGAGGGAAAATGAATGATCTAGCTCAGGGGTGTCAAAACTCGGTCCTGGAGGGCCACTGTCCTGCAGAGTTTAGCTCCAACTTACCACAACCCACCTGCCTGGAGGTTTCCTGTATGCCTAAAAACCTTGATTAGCTGGTTCAGGTGTGATTAATTAGGGTTGGAGCTAAACTCTCCAGGACAGTGGCCCTCCAGGAGCAGGATTGGACACCCCTGATCAAGCTCATAAAGCAAGAAAAAGAGAAAATAAATTGTGTGAGAAAAAGAGAAACAAAGAAGAGAGAGCAATGCCAAAAAGTGCTGTTCTTTTGACAGCAACCCTTTCCCTGAATTTTTTTTTTTTTTTTTTACAACTGCCATCTCATTGGAGCCTGAAATTCAATTTCATTTCAGATTCAACACAGGAAATATTTGGTTGGACACACCAATCATTTAACAATCAGTATTGTCAGAGGGGATGTTTGAGTGTGTGTGTGTGTGTGTGTGTGTGTGTGCGTGTGTGTATGTGTGTGTGTTCAGGATAGGCAGAGCATGACTGCATCTATCTGAAAAAGCATGAAATTATTCAATCAGTGCAAAGCTTTCAAATCTTCCACCTGCTTTCTGTAAATGACATCAGAGCAAGCTGTGCTGCCATTACATGTAATGCATCTTAACTTCAATCAACACTCAGTCTTGCAAAGTCTAATAATAACGTACTTGAACAAATGTTTTCAACTCATTTTGTCCTTGTAGAGTCAGAGCTGTGAAGAAATGAGACAAAGAAATAATGCTTGATGAAACTGTCTTTTTAGACCACTCAGATATGGTGCATGATGTTAGCACCAGGGAATTCGCTTACAATTTTGAGGGGCTAGTTGTCACACTTTTAACTCCATGCAGTGAATATTGTTTAAAGTGTACAGACACAAACTTTAAATTTAAATAGTAAAACAATTATGTAACAATAGGATTTAGGTAACATAAATGGTAACAGGTAACAAAAGAAAAAAAGAAAAAAAAATCTGGAGATTCAAGTTTCAGCAGGTAATTACTGTATATATTTCACCGAATACAAAAATTTACTGGAGACTTCATGATATCAGTTGTCCATAAATATCCAAAAACGAAGAAGGCAGGAAGATACAGGAAAAGTCAGGTTGTCATATGTACACAGATGCGTCAATCAATCAATCAATCAATCAATCAAACAATCAATAGAAATGGGTAATATCTCAGGTAATTAACTTGAAACAAAATCCACAGTCACTTATCTCAGCTTACAGGCATGGAATTTAAAAAAGGCAGGCTAAGTCCTTTCAAAATGATCACAGCAAGCAGGTGAGTCTATCAAACAAAAACAAGGCTATACAAAGACTGTTCAAACAAGCTGGTAATGAGATGCATGTGCGTGTGATCAGCTATCGAGAGAGTTAGGGTACGTTTACATGACAATGATGTACTAAGTTTTTCCTTTGCATTTTTCATGTACAGATGACAACATTTACACGGATCCGCGGAAACGGCTAAAAACGCTGTATTATGGTGCCAGGCCAGTAGTTGGCGATGTCACTTTGTAAAGAAACACTACGTGCCTATAGACTGAACACGTAATACGCGTGCGCATGACATCACTGTTTTTACAATTTCGCATTTTTGTAGTTTACACTGATACAATATAAGTATAGTTTTCAAAAACTTGCACTGTGAAACCTGTTTTTAAACTTTTTCGTTGTCATGTAAATGAAAGGCCAAAAGTCATAAAGTTTTCCGTTTTTATTTGAAAACTTTGTCATGAAAACAGCCCCTGGGAGCATGTGACAGTTAAATTATATTATATTAATACATTTAAAACACATGAAACCACACTTCACTTATTGTTATAAGACTTGCATTTAAATTTTTTGTGTGGATATAGATTTAAAAATACATGATCTGTTCTAGTATTTGACTATTTTCTGCTGAAAACTATGTAAATGAAACTTGTCTTTTTAAGCTTCAGCAGGGAGTAATAATCCTTTGATAGACTCCACAAATTAAAAATAATATGAGACATGGAGCTCATTTCACTAGCTTCTACATATCATATCCATATCTGTCTGGCTTCATTCCACTTTTTAATCCCAGTAGGTTTTCTTTTATTTATTTATTTTTTATCTGTGTTCATCTAGCATCAGTAAGATACGTTTCAGTATCAGCTCTACAGATTTGCATTTATTAACAGATTTATCTTTCATTGTCCAGAGCTGCAGACCAATTCGTTGTGATCTTTTTTAGTACAGTATCTGCAGACAATTTCCAAAACTGTTAAACCATTTTATGTATACAACTTTAGAGACATTACAAATCCTTTGAGGCTCATATAGAATAATAAATTAATGAAATGAATTGGTTGGTTTCATTGCATTTCTAATAACTGAGAGGAATTAAATTTGTTTGACGTCATCACATATTAATACAGTTACATGATTTGAAATTGTAAAAGTTTCAATATGTTTTATGTGATTTCTAAAGAGTAAATTAATTAAAAGGTCTTTCTTGGACCAAGCTTCTCCATTATTCACTGATAAAGAAGCAGTTGTAAAGATTTGTAATTCCCTATGGAAGTGGACCTATTGTGCTTTTTTTGCATTTTTCACTTTCTTTAATGTGTAATTTTGCTGTCCAAGCATGAAAATGGTCTGCAAAGTTACAAAGCACAAATTCATTCCAAAGTGAGTTATTCTCTATATCAGTGCGCACTGTTTTTTAACTCCCTGAAAAGCCTCAATTGTAGTCTTGAGTTTTCTTCCAGAAATGATCATGTGACAATATTCCTCATTTAAATAATTCCTGTCCAAGGCATGCGTGAGTTTTGTTAGTAGTGTGATGAAACTCGCAGTTATAGTAAGGGGTGTGACATTTCCGAAAATTACAACAATCACAACACACTGGTTTAGCCGACCAATCAGAGCACATTACGCCTTTCAGAAGGAGGTGCTTCATAGAGACCGGAACTAAACAGAGTGTTACTGACAGACTGGGAAGAGAGGTGCTGCAACAATGTCAAATATTTGAAACATAATGTGTTTTTTGAACATTCAAACTTGAAAACCTATAGACCCCAAAAACAAAACCAAGACTTTGTAAAAGGCCATAATATGGCCTCTTTGAAGTTGGGTCAGTATGTAGGCCTAAATTGTACTTTTCAGTTTTTCCAAACATACAATGTGCACACTTTACAGATACCAACAAATACTAATAAGATCATCCACCAATTGAGGACAGCAGGGCTGTGAATCATCACTGTGAATCAATAATCAGATAAGACAAAAATACAAATGTGAACCATGGATCATTCTGTGTGTGTGAGATTCTTGACCCATCTGACACATCACACACAGGACCTGAGCACTGGCCATTGGAATCTAATTCATCGTGAGCTAATCTTAGCCCAGACTGGAAACATGACATTTCCTCTCAGTCTCTTAATGAGAAGAGCAAATGTCTGGTCGAGCTCACCTCTGCCAGCAAAGTGTTAATCATGAATTGATCCGATCTGTGTTCTTTTGTAATTTGTCACTCTCTGCTTCCTACAGGATTTTGCTTTTACAACTAAAATACCATTTATTTATTTAAACATCATTAAGCAACAAAGCTCGATCTTTAAGATTGTCAAATGAACAAAGATTTGATCGTTTCTTGGCTTCCGTGTGTCATTTACAGATCAGAGGTGATTTTACAATCAATGAAACAACATTTAGCTTTTTTTAGCTTTATGAATCTTAAAATAATTCAGTATCTGCCCACCAAACACATTTTTTAGTAATCTAATTTATGTTGAAAGAACACATTTATGGTCAAATAAAAAAAGAAAGATGAAAAATATTCATACATTGATTAAGCAGGGATGCATTAAATTGATCAAAAGTGATAGTGAAGCTATTTTTATGTTACACAATGTTTATATTTTAAATAAATGCTGTTTGCATCACAGGAATAAAATTACATTTTAAAATATATTCAAATGGAAAACAGTTATTTCAAATTGTAATAATATTTCACAATTTTTACTGTATTTTTGCTCAAATAAATGCAGTCTTGGTTAGCGTAAGGGGCTTCATAATAATAATAATAACTGTAAATGAGTAGTGTAAATGAAACTCACAATCAGTGTGGACAACAACTACTTTTCATGAACGCATTTGTTCATGCAGCAACACCGAAGAATTTAGCAAAACTTGAAGAATTCAGAAAAAAATGTGTTCTGACATCTCTTTAGTGTTCAATGTTGTTCAACACCTGTTTGAGACCTGCAACATTTGTAACCTTGTATGATTTAAAATGAAATTCTTTGAGTCATAGTGTAGTCGCAGTGTAGTCGCGTGTAGGCATAGTGTAGTCGCAGATTTCACAGCATGTTCCTAACTTTGCTATTGTCATGACATTTTTTGAGCTGATATGCTATATGTGAAGTTCTGAGATATTAGTTGGGTACTTTAGTGAACCCAACACGTTAACATGTCAAATTGATAATTATCCCCTCGAATAAATAGTGGAGAGGGAAAAAGGATTCACAACAGTGACAGTGCCTTTATTCCATTAAGGTTTTATTCACCACTCTGTTGATCATCGCAGGATTGCTACATTGATTTATTTATTTTTTTCAAAGCAGGTAAAAGCATTGTTGAAGTCCTCAGAGAGCTGGTGTTATTGTAAGTCTCACATGAGAGGCACACACACACACACACACGCTCCACAAACCATGAACTGGTTCTTTATCCACCACAAACTTTTTTTTTTTTTTTGCTACAATATACACGTCACAAAACAATTCAGTAGCATAGTCCTTACAAGAGTGGTTGGTCTTGACAAGTAACTTTAATTCTCATTAGAGAGGAACAAGTTCACTTATGTCACTTTATATGGCTGACAGAACCAGAGGTCTTACTACAATTGCAATTACTTCTGGCAAATGTCATTTTGGTTCCTTCTTATAATGGTGAAATATATGTAAATGTATTAGAAATTCAGTACTACTAGAGTTATATAATTTAGTCAGTCTCATCCCTCTAAGGGATCCTGAGGATGTTTTTTGTGTGTAAACATGCATTAAGGGACAATGTGCAGTCAGACAGTCATTATCACAAAATAAACCCCTGCAGGGTGATCAGGGCCCTCTGTAAACGGGTTTATTATCCACCTTTTTTCTATGCCCCATGACGCTTTGCGTGAACTACGGGAGTAATGTCCATTAAACTGTAAACAATCAGCAAAAGGTTCGCTCTATGAATGCAATAATAAGCATTAAAAAAAAAACTGGGTACAATGAAGTGACATTATTCTACTCACCCTACAACCATCGAACATTAAAAGGAAACTTAAAAGTGTATTACAAAAGCATATTACAGACCATGAATAACACAACAAAGGTGTGATTACTTCCACAGCACTATTACAGACGTGTTAAATATCACTGTAGTAATATATGTCTGTATTATGTAACATTCCTTGCCTTAATCAAAAACGTTCATTGACTGAGTGATAATATTTCAAAATGATTTCCATAATTTTGACAGACAATACATATTGTATTTAGAATATAATATTGTATTTAGCATTTGGGGAGAAAAACGAGAGATTCTTCGTACACCCTGTGAATTATTCATGGGATATATCGTAAATTAAATCGGGAGAACAGACCATAAGTGCAAAGTATACTGTATGTTTCCCCCAATACAAAGAAAAAAAAAAAAAGAAAATAATAAGGATGAAATGAATGCAGCGACTGAAAAGAGCTCTTGCCAGATATTCTTGTGATACCATGTCACATTAAAATACCAAGTATTACGTTATTCTCCTGACATCTGAAAATAGTACATGAAGGAAATTTTGCAGCTTATTCAGTCAAACTGGCGGAATTATTTGTAGCGGAACCTTATGAATTGAAATAATTTGTTTCAGTCTTTTTGAGTGGAAATGGGTTCTAAAGTCTAAAAACACTGTTAAAGGGATAGTTTATCCAAAAATGAAAATTCTGTCATCATTTACTCACCCTCAAGTAGTTCCAAACCTGTATGAATTTCTTTCTTCTGCAGAACACAAAATAAGATATTTTGAAGAATGTCGGTAACCAAACAGTTGATGGGCCCCATTGACTTCCATATTTTTTCTAAACTATGGAAGTCAGTGAGGCCCACTTAAGTCAGTCTCATGTATAAAAAGTCATGTCTTATTGCTGACATAAAACTGAGGCAACAGCAATATGATAAAAGAGACACCAATCTTCAATAATTTCGTTATCAATATTTAGAATCATAAAAAAACAATTCTGCCACCATAATATCCATTTATATTACTGTAGGATGTTTACAGTTGCCAAGCAACATAGCAATTTTATATAGAGGCTTATTAATATAGGATGCCACATCAAATCAGAATTTAGTGTTTTATAATGTGTGATAATGACCGGCTGATTTTACATTATCCAGCTTATTACCTAACAAATAATTTTATCAGGCTTATATAAATAAATGGGCATTGATATATAATATAATATAATATAAAATAACATAACATAACATAACATAATATAATATAATATAATATAATATAATATAATAAATTATTTTGTTCAGTGAAAAGGAAATTGGGGACGGGTACAAAATACACGATACTGTATAATTTCCATAAATCATTATTTATGAATAACTGCTGCCATGATAAATTTACTGTGAAAAAACAAACAAACAAAACTCTTTTTACCACCTGCTATCTCTGAATATAACCACAATAAATTGCATCAGGCAAATACCGCTGACTTCTGTAAATAAGATACTATCTATATTAGCACATACATAATAGCAGTTAGTAAACAAGATGCATGTTTTTGTACTAAAATACTGCATGCAAATGTATTCTCAGTGTGTGTGAAACCAGCAAGATATATATATATATATATATATATACACAAACTGTTTCAAATTATTATGCAGGTGACATATCTGTAGGATTTCAGTACAATAAACATTCAGATTTTACTTTTTCTAAAAAAGTGTTTGTTTGTTTTATTTTCCATATCTTTTTAGATAACTGGTATCAATCTCAGACAGGTTTGTTGAGTAGTTTGCCAGGTTTTCTTAGGTGAATGGAAACCCTATTTAAAGAGGTTGTTCCACATTATTAAGCAAGTCACAGTTCTCATGCAATATGGTGAGGAAGAAAGATCTTTCTGAAGATGAAAAGCATTAAATGGTGCAGTGTTATGCAAAAGGCATGAAAACAACTAATATTGTGTGAAAACTGAATGGAGATTATCAAACTATCATAAGATTTGTGAGTAATTTACAGCACAAGATAACTCGGTCAGATAAAGGCTTATTAATGAAAGTTTCTGTCAAAAAAAAATTAATTGTATTAAAAGGACAGCTATAAAAAAGCCAGTGTTGAGCAGCAAGCAGGTATTTGAAGCTACTGGTGTCTCTGGAGTCTCAAGAAGCTCTCCATGCAGGCTGGCAGTTGTGCAAAAAGTTGCATTTCAGCCACTCCTAACCAAAGCCCAAAGAGAGAAACATTTACAGTGGGTTTAGAAATACATTTTCAAACAGTTTTATTGCTGTGGTGTTTTTTTGCAGCATAGGATAGTGCGTTGTCCTTAATGAAAATCTTTTTATTTCACAAGAAATCCTTCTTTTTATGCCATAGCAGAAAATGGTCAGTTATAAACTCCACATATCTTGCAGAAGTCATTTTGACACCCTCAGAGACACTAAAGGGACCTTCCATCTCACTTCCCAATATTTCAGCACAAATCATCACCCGTTAGCTCCTCGCTGACGTCGCAGTCTTGTTGGAACGTGGTGGCCATTCACCAACCATCCAGAAATCCATCCATTTAGACCATCCATTGTAGTTCGCCATTAGTCAGTGAATAAATCTATTTAATTTTATGTATTTCTAAACCCATTGTAAATGTTTCTCTTTGTGGGCTTTGGTTAGGAGTGGCTGAAATGCAACTTTATGCACAACTGCCAGCCTGCATGGAGAGCTTCTTGAGACTACAGAGACACCAGCAGCTTTAAATACCTGTTTGCTGCTCAATACTGGCTTTTTTTTTTATATATAGCTGTCCTTTTAATACAACAGAAACAATGACAAAACTTTCATTAATAAGCCTTTATCTGACTGAGTTCTCTTGTGCTGTAAATCACTCACAAATCTTATGATACTTCAATAATCTCCATTCAGTTTTCACACAATATTAGTTGTTTTCATGCCTTTTGCATAACATTTCACCATTTCATGCTTTTCATCTTCAGAAAGATCTTTCTTCCTCACCATATTGCATGAGAACTGTGACTTGCTTAATAATGTGGAACAACCTCTTTAAATAGGGTTTCCATTTACCTAAGTAGACCTGGCAAACTACTCAACAAACCTGTCTGAGATTGATACCAGTTATCTAAAAAGATATGGAAAATAAAACAAACAAACACTTTCTTTGAAAAAGTAAAATCTGAATGTTTATTGTACTGAAATCCTACTGATATGTAACTTGCATAATAATTTGGAACACAGTGTATATAGAGAAAGAGAAGCAAAGACATAGTGAGAGACTGTAGCAAATGGCTCCAGAAGCAGACTCGAGCTGAGTGAGATAGAAAGATACGCGTGATGGGGGTGAGAGAGGAGGATTTGAGGCAGGCCGCGGCTGCACAGAGGGGGCTCAGGGATGGGCCCTTTAAAAGAGCCTTTGATGAATGAAGCAGAGTGATTTCTGGGGACCAAGGTTGGCCTCTCCAGGGTAAAAGAGGTGCTGGGGCACCGTCACCTTGTAATCTGTTTCATATCTCCTCTTAGTTGTACTGCAAGTACACTACACAGGCTTTTCTCTTTCTCAAGGTCTCGGAGCAGTTTCGTAAGCCCTGATATTCTCTCTGTCGCTCTTGCTCTCGCTCTCTCTCCATTCCCATCTTTTCTTTGTCTTTTACCTTCCGCTGAGAGAAGCAGCAAAGCCACGCTGTAAAAAGAGAGCATCTGTCCTGTGTCATCTAAAATGAGCAAGGGATCAAAATCACAAAGACGCCTTGCGTAAAAAGACAAAAGATGGAATTTTTACGGCATTTGTGATGAGTTGCTTAAAAAGAAAGCATTATCTTGTCAAATAGAACATCGCAAGATATCATTCAAATGTCTTAGGGGGTACGTGAGTATAAAAGAAGATAAATACATCAGCACGTGCAGGCATATAAATATGCACCTCTAAAAGAAGATGAAGAACAAATACAACTACTTGCTCAACTACCTTGACAGCTGCATGCTTTCTATAGGACCTGAGTGTTCTGTCCTTATTGATCTGTTTGGTCAGCTGATTGGTGTTATGTGAACAGTGACTGTAGCGCTCCTGACCTCTGACCTGTCGGCCCCATGTCGATTTATCCTCTGCACTGCCTATTATTTTCAAGCATCCTTCTTTAGTCAATACGAGGTGATGCTGAAACACATCATAGAGACACACAACGTGTATGTGCACAAAAAACAGTGCAATCTCCCAGCACAATCACCTTTCGTTTAAAAAAAACAAAAAAAAAAAACACATTATTTCTGCCTTACCACTGGAGGTCACGACCTCTGTGATATGACCGCCTTCGCATAACTGAACCGTTTGATCACGTAACCCTTCTTTCGTCAATTTTCTTTGTTGTTTCCAGAGTGCACGGTATTTTAATCTTAAAATCAATATGTTTTCGCATCATTTCCTCCTTGAGTCAGTCAGGCTTCACACTTGGGGCATCTTAACTTCAGTAAATAGGGTGAAATGCTTTATTGCATTTATTTAAGCAAATAAACACAGGCCGTCGATAGTACTACTGACATTTTGCTCTATGAATATTTAGCTGGCAAATATTTGCAGTGAATAACTCTCGCGATTTGTAGTGCGTTATTGTGAACGAGTCCGTGCATTTCTGAGAGAGAGAGAGAGAGAGAGCGTTTGCAGTCAAAGGTCTGGAGCTCAACTTCACTTCATTAATGCAAAACACCGCAATATGAGAGCAGATTTACATACTGTCGACCGAAAACCAAAACAACAATGATGAACTGCTATTTCCTCTTAGGATGGGCTGCTTTGATGCCTCTCTAAAGGAAGAAAGCGAATCTTTTTGTGCCTGGAGGTGGGGTGATGAATACTCAATGAGCCAACAGGTGCCATGTACATGGTTTGAACTACTGAAAAAGGAAAACTTGTGCTTTAAAGTGACGGCTCCTTTGATTTTCTGTGCAACATGCCGCTCTGTTGACTATCCGCTATTGTGGTTTATTTCCTGGGACTGAGCAATCAGAGATTGATTGTTTTCCTGATTTCAACACCCCTAATGAGCAAATGAAATGAACAACTGTCTTCTCGGATATTAAGCCCATTCTTTTAAATACAGACACTGTTAAATGATTAGCTATATTACAAGTCTTTTTTTCTAATTACAATTTGCTTAGCAAGGAATGCAATGAATATCTGTTAGGCTGCTGTCATTGTTTGCAATCAGTTTTACAATTTAGTTTTTAATGACATTTGCGTTCAGTGCGTTCAAGATTTTCTTTTTATTTGAGGCGTTTTGTTCAAAGAATCATTAGAGTTGTCACATTTTTTACTCCAGTGAATATTTCTCAGGGAGGGTTCATTATTGGAAGTCAGTTTCTGTATAGACACAAACCTTGAAGTCTTGGCAAAAAAAAAAAAAAAAGAACATTTCAACTACTGTGCAGGAAACAAAGTACAGTGAATTTAACACACTTTCACCTTTCATGACAACATGTCAGAACGTATGTCACATTATATGGGGTCAGCTGTCACAATAAGAATTAGATTTTTAGAAGAATTCCTATTCACAAAACAGACATTTTAAAGGGTTAGTTCACCCAAAAATGAAAATTCTGTCATTAATTACTCACCCTCATGTCGTTCCACACCCGTAAGACCTTTGTTCATGTTCGGAACACAAGATATTTTTCATAAAATCCGATGGCTCAGTGAGGCCTGCATTGCCAGCAAGACAATTAACACTTTCAATGGCCAGAAAGCTACTAAAGACGTATTTAAAACAGTTCATGTGACTACAGTGGTTCAACCTTTATGTTATGAAGTGATGAGAATACTTTTTGTGTGCCAAAAAAAATAAAAAAAATAATGACTTTATTCAATAATATCTAGTGATAGGTGATTTCAAAGAAGCTTCGAAGCTTTACGAATCTTTTGTTTCGAATCAGTAGTTTGGAGCGCGTATCAAACTACCAAAGTCACGCCCCCCAGTGGTGAACCATTGAAATTTCGAAACACTTATGACGTAACGAAGCCTCGTTTACTGAAATCACGTGACTGTGGCAGTTTGATACGAGCTCCGAACTAATGATTCGAAACAAAAGATTCGTAAAGCTTCGAAGCTTCATGAAGCAGTGTTTTGAAATTGAACATCACTAGATATCGTTGAATAAAGTCGTTATTTTGTTTGTTTGGTTTTTTTGGCACACAAAAAGTATTCTCGTCGCTTCATAACATTAAGGTTGAACCACTGTAGTCACATGAAGGCCCGGTTTCACAGACAGGGCTTAGACTAAGTCAGGATTAGGCCATAGTTCAATTCAACTTTTATAAACGTACCCTAGAAGAAAACATTACTGGTGTGCGTCTTGAGACAAAACAATAACACTGGCATATTTTAACATATGTCAAGACAAGTTACTTTCAGTTGAAACAGCTCAAACATGCATTTTAGTCTAGGACTAGTTTAAGCCTTGTCTGTGAAACCAGAGGGAACTGTTTTAAATACATCTTTAGTAGCTTTCTGGGCAATGAAAGTGTTAATTGTCTTGCTGGCAATGCAGGCCTCACTGAGCCATCGGATTTTATCAAAAATATCTTAATTTGTGTTCCAAAGATGAATGAAGGTGTTACGGGTGTGAAATGACATGAGGGTGAGTAATTAATGACAGAATTTTCATTTTTGGGTGAACTATCCCTTTAATGAATGAATTGTATAAAATTACAAAATGTAAATAAACAAACAAATAAATAAAGTGTACAAAGTTCAATATCTGTGTTAAAATCACAAATCAATTGACCAATAAAGGAATAAATAAAGATCCGTCGAGTTTAGCTACTGGTTGTCAAACCCCACTGCTCCGTTGGAAAATACACTTGGAAAAGGTTTTGCTTCACTGTTGAAGTAGTTCAGCACCTTGGACAGCACCCATAGCACACTACATAAAGAGTTCAGCAACCGGAACAACACGTTTTCAATGCTGGACCCAGAACTGTGACACGACTGCAGTTCCACATCCCTCACAGAGCCAAGTGAGAGGAGGTTTCCTCTACCGGATCAGCGCTCTTGTGCTGAGAGCTGAACAGAATGACAGAAAACTCAGCTGCAGGGTTGCAATCTTACCTACTCAAGACATTTACGCAAACATATCAAAAGAATTACCCATTCATTCAATGAGCAACCCAACAGGTTAGTAATAATGATATTACTATTATAATGTTAAAGGGTTAGTTCACCCAAAAATGAAAATTATGTCTTTAATTACTCACCCTCATGTCGTTCCACACCCGTAAGACCTTCGTTCATCTTCAGAACACAAATTAAGATATTTTTGTTAAAATCCGATGGCTCGTAAGGCCTGCATTGAGGGCAAGCTAATACAGACTTTCAAACGCCCAGAAAGGTACTAAAGATATATTTAAAACAGTTTGTGTGACTACAGTGGTTCAACCTTAATGTTATGAAGCGACGAGAATACTTTTTGTGTGCCATATACATATATTTAAAACAGTTCATGTGACTACAGTGGTTCAACCTTAATGTTATGAAGCGACGAAAATACTTTTTGTGTGCCAAAAAACAAAATAACGACTTTATTCAATCATATATAGTGAAGGGCGATTTCAAAACACTGCTTCATGAAGCTTCAAAGCTTTACGAATCTTTTGTTTCGAATCAGTGGTTCAGAGCGTGTATCAAACAATCTCAAACTGCCAAAGTCACGTGATTTCAGTAAATAAGGCTTCGTTACGTCATAAGTGTTTCGAAGTTTTAATTGTTTATGTGACTTTGGCAGTGCTCCAAACCACTGATTCGATACAAAAGATTCGTAAAGTGTTGAAGCTTCATGAAGCAGTGTTTTGAAATCAGCCATCACTAAATATTGTTGAATAAAGTCGTTAATTTATTTTTGTTGTTTTTTGTTTTTTGGCGCACAAAAAATATTCTCATCACTTCATAAAATTAAGTTTGAACCACTGTAGTCACATGAACTGTTTAAATATATATATATATATATATATATATATATATTGCATATATATATATTTTGCATCAGATCAGTCTGTCCATAGATAATGTTTTCATACAATGATTCTCAGTGTCTAAATATTTTAAAATATTCTTTATGGTGCAGTCATTGATGGATGTAAAGGTTGCTGGTGTACATCATCAGTAGAGGCTTGTATAAGAGAAGCTCATACCACTAACACTGACATCATGCTCCGCTGGCATTTTCCAAAAGAGTCATTCAAGGCCTGGAATCAACCGTTCCCCCTCTCCTAAGTCCACATTAAAGCAGCTATATATAATACAGTAGTAACAGTCACATAATCTCTCTGAGACTCCACTCCTTCTTTCTGCTTGGTCAAGCACTGGGAGCCTCAGTGAGGGGTTGGAAAGGTCTAGATCAGTCAGCCTCTCTGGCAATGCGATATTCACGGTTGCTGTTAAACCACAGAGAGGATTGTGGGTGTAAAGTTTAGTCAGCAGGATTTAACTCTTGCCTAAGACACAACAGACGTGCATTCCTGTCAAAAAGACATGACACTTTTCACGTTAGAAGGTTTTGAAGTTAACAATTGATGGATTTACTCAGTCTAAATAATAATAATAATAATTAAATTATTTTCTTAGGTTATTTCCATGTTTTATTTGTTTTTTTTAATACTTTTTTTTTAATAAATAAAACTTTTTGTAAGGTCACTTAATGTACAGTTATTAGTTTTGACATAATGCTGATTACCATAATATTTTTTAAGGTGCAATGTGTAAATTTTAGGAGGATCTATTGACAGAAATGCTATATAATATACATAACTATGTTTTCAGTGGTGTATAAAGACCTTACATAATAAACCGTTATGTTTTTATTACCTTAGAATGAGCCATTTCTATCTACATAAACAACGGGTCCCCTTACATCAAAGCCGCCATTTTGTGCCGGCATGTTTCTACAGTAGCCCTAAACGGACAAACTGCTCTATAGAGCGCGTTTGCTTGACTGGCTACTCTCTGCTGTCTCAGACTACAACATCTTTGTCCTGTGTTGGCCACCGTATCTTCTCTATATTGCAATTCGCAACCTCACCGCTAGATGCCGCTAAAATTTACACACTGCACCTTTAAAGCAAAAATCTGTTACAGTGAGACTCACATGAATGGTACCAGTCCATAAACAATAAAATACTAAATGTTTCAATAGTATAGCCACAAGATGCAAGCAATATTGTGCATGTTAACATGATTTCAGTGTGGAAAACAATAAAAAAATAAATAAATAAATAAATAAATAAAAAACAATAATAAAAAAAAAAATTAGTAACCGTAAAGTTACGTCCAAATTTTTTAGGCCTAGTTGCCATGAAATTAACGGTTTTTTTTTTGTTTGTTTGTTTTTTGTTTTTTTTTAAACGCTATTATAAATTTATAAGATTCACAATTTCCAAATCCTCAAACCTCTGTGTGTTTTTTTGTGTGTGAGTGTGTGTGTGTGTGTGTGTGTGTGTATTTAAGAAAATTAGGGACCGCCAGGAGTGGTTTTCTTTGTTTCTAAATACAGGAACAAATAAATAAATAAATAAATAAATATTTGATTTCTGCATGAAAATGGTAAATGTGAACGAAATTCATTGTTCATATTCTCCATATAAACAACTCTTCCCCACAAATACCTATGAATACTAATGAGATTTGATCAAAGGTGGTAGTTGCCCTGAAAAATTGAGAAGCACTGAATTTGACCATCAACAATAGGTGCACTTTACAAACTGACACTTTAGTGAAAAGCAGGAGCTATTTTCATCAGCTTAGCGTGTTTACTGGTCCAAAATTACCTTTACATGCTCTTCAGACACACAAACAAAAGCCTTGCCATGTAATATTAATGTCCAACAAGTCTGGTTTCGCACTGGAGGTTTTGTTGACGTGATATCCTTTAATCTTCTCCACAATAGCACTTAAAAAATGCTGCTTATGTGCAAATGGGATTAAAAATGTGTGGATAAATAATGTATTACAAACACCCGTGTGCCTCCGAACCGCCGGTGAATACTAAACCCACGGGTGTGTTTTTATTTATTTCGACACTTTGGTCTCGCACACCTTCAAAGAGACACAGCGCTTGTTTGTCTTTCATTAGTGTCGAAGCACAGCCTATGCTCCAAACCTGCGGCAGAAATTCAATACTCTGTCTTTTCACCTTAGAACGACACAACGGCCTGCGGTTTCGCTTGCAAACAGGAGGACGTTCTGTTGCGAGATCATATATACCGCGTTTCTCTTCACTCAGACCCAGAGCCTTTGTAGTCCCAGACATCCCACTCTCATCCGAGTCCCAGATGAGCACTTCGTCTGTAGCTGGGTTAATAAGGTTATAATCTCACCATTAAAGCACATAATTTTTTTGTCTCTCATGGCACTCTTTGGAGGGTAATCCTGTTAAAGTTGAACTCATTTATGTCAGACCATAAACATCAGATGGATGTGTCCTTCACTTTGACGCAGTCCGCTCTATTTGGGTGAAACTAGAGGAATAGAGACAGCAACAGAGAGGCTCTCTGGGGTAGACAAAAGTTACACTTCAAAGTTTGGCAGAAGTGTAACAGAGTAACCTAAAGTAAAAGAGTAAAAGAGTTCACTGAAGGGGACACAACAGAATACTGCAGATGTTATTAGAAGCCACAATATATGGCAGGATAATATGATCATTAATGACTGGAAAAATTCCATTATTATTATTATTATTAGCAATATTATTAGCAATATTATTTATTATTTGCATATATATATATATATATATATATATATACTTTTAACCAACAATTTGTGATGGCATAGTCGCTTGTGCAATTCTATTTTATTTATTTATTTATTTATTGCATGCTAGACCTACTGTAAGCTGTCAAATTTGTCAGTGAATAAAATAAGTTTAAGCATGATCTGGAAAAATAATTTAACAAAGTTATGTTCAGCTAAATTACTTGAGACTCGTTCACGCTGGATGTTCTTGCATTCTTTGGCTGAAACGTCACTTTAGAACTAGTAACGAAGGAACGTTGAGCCGCTTCATTGAAGCTTATTGTGTTATGTAGAGTATAGTATTATGGTATTATGAGAGAGAGATCGACTAAACGAGTGTATTACCTGCATCTGATATAGCATTCATTCTTCAGGTCGATGTACATAATATTATATCATTTTTATAAAAAATAAAAATAAAAAAAAATAGTTTGAATGTCCGCTGAGGATATCTTTTTCTTTGTCCTTTTAAAAGTAAAGGGGATTTCCCACAGCACTAAAACAACTTCAAACTCGGCCTACGGCTTTGAAAAAAAAAAAAAAAAACTGTAAAGCGTTTTCTTTGCTCAAGAAACACTATGTCTATAAAGGCTAATATTTTATGTATTTGAAGAGCGGAGAAGAGTCTTCGTCTGATATTTCCTGTCTAGTTTAGCCAATATGCTATAGACTATAGAGGATGCACGTAATATTAAATTATCAGATTTAACATAGCACAATTCGACTTGCTCTGGAACAAGTAATAGATTTATAAGATCAAAGATTGCCCGTTTTATGTACCCAAAATGAATTATGTCTCATGTTTAACCACAATAAGAGCCAGCGGCAAATCCCCGAAGCACTGGCCGAGATGAAGCTGTTCTCTGCGTGTACACGACCCCTGAATGGCCGTTGACGGCCTGGAGCTCGCATCTCCGAAAACATCTAAACAAATTGTAAAATAGGCGCTATGATTAAATATAAGTCACATAATTCAGGTCTAAACAACTACATTCTTGCCTAAAAAACTCTTAAAACTACAGTTCATGGTACAACAAGTGCAGTATTCGCAAAAATTACGGTGGATTTGCTCGGCCGCCATGACGGTCGCTTCAAGCGGAGTGATACAAACGGTGAAAAGGTAAGAGTGCTGTTATCACTAGAATATCGCACGGCTATCAGCCAATCAGATTCGAGAACCAGAAAGAACTGTTGTATAAATATATATAACACACTCTTAAGGGGCTATATGTAGAATTCAAAAACCCTTGTTATTAGCGACACCGGTGGCTGTTAAATGAACTGCAGCCAGCAACTTATTGCTCGTGCTCGCACTCGTGCACACGTAACATACAAGAGACTGAACGTGATTCAAGGTCCCGATATACTCACGGTGACAGAGAACTTTTATTTATTTATTTGTTTAGAAGTAAAAATAAGTTGGAAATACCTTTGCAGCGATACTGTTAAGGAACATCCCGACGCCATCCACGCTGCTGAGAGCGACGGTTAGATGTACATGTAAATATGTGCTGCATGCTTTCCTCTCGATAACAAAATGAACACACAACAAAAAATGGCAGCGGTGAGAAAATAACAGTTAAAAAAGCATCTGTTCATAGCGATGTGGATATATTTGCAAGCTCTGCAATTAGGGTTGGGTATTGTTTTAATTTTAGCGATTCCGATTCTGCTTATCGAATCCGGTTCTTATCGATTCTCGTTTCCGATTCCAATATTTTTTTTTATGGAGAAAAAAAAAAAAGAGCAAATACTTCAAGAATAATGTTTTTACCTTTTATTCTTGCCACAATTCGTCTACTAATGAAATAAATAACACTTTCAATAAGGAATGATCAGAAGCAATTACAAACCAAAACTATTTAGGTATAACGCAAAAAATACAACATAAAATATATAACAGGCAGTTGCTTTTGGAGGCAGTAACATAAGAGAGATTAAAATGCAAAGTCAGTAATATTAAATACATTAGTACTCCACTAGGTGGCAACAAGTGACTGTTTAAAAATGAATTTTTCATTGAATCATTCATTCAAGAGTTGTTCAAAACGGTGGATCGTCCATTAACTAAACAAGTATTTATCAATAAAACAGAATTAAATAATTTTTAAAAAGTGATTGAATGAATTATTCAAATTAATATAGGCTAATTTTAAATAAACTAGAACATGTTGTCCTGTAGCTGCCCGATTGTATTTAATCGTGATCACTATTTAAAAAAATAAAGTAAACAAAACTGATTGTCAGTTTATCCAGAATTATGCGGCTCTAATTCGAAGGTGAATGTCTTTTCATCTTTGTTTTATACCTGAGTGTGAGACACTGCTATTGCTAATATTAGCTGTATCTGGTACTTTGTAGCAGGACTCGCGGCTGGGAGAGTTGGGGCCCTTCACATATCGCGTCTTTTGCACGCGCAAGTTCATTATTTCAAATGTAGGCGCGTTATTTCAAATGTTCGTTATTTCAAATGTTTCCAGGCGCGCCTATGCCGCGGCGAGATGAAAACATCTCAACTTTTCAGAATACATAGCAACGACAGACACCACGGGAGCGCAAGCGCTTTGGAAAGGAGTGGCGTGGCCGCGCTTTCTACGCGTTTTTAGACACGACATGCGAACGGCCCCTTAAACACGGTGCATTCCTTCAGATTAATGCAGTGTTGAAGCAAAAGTCAGTGCCGATTGTAATGAACTGCACACGTGCGTGATGAGATAAGGTCTTTGTCGCAGATCCTAGCAGATAGATACAACTGTAAAATGCTCACTACCGTTCGCCGTGCGAGAATGACTGAAAAGAGTCAGGAATCGATAAACAGAATCGAAATGCACGCATCGTATCGAATCCCCGGTTCTTTGAAATTTGGAACCGGTTCTAAAATGGAACCGGTTCTCGATACCCAACCCTATCTGCAGTTCACCAGCATCATGTCGACAGATAAGGTAAATAAAATTACACTGTTAAGATAGTTTGATTATAAAGTATCTTTGAGACTATAGACTAAGGATCCCCAAACTTGGTCTTGAAGGGCCACTGTCCTGCAGAGTTTAGCTCCAACCCCAATTAAACACACCTGAACCAGCTAATCAAGATCTAATTAAGCATACTAGAAACTTCCAGGCAGGTGTGTTGAGGCAAGTTGGAGCTAAACTCTCCAGGACCGAGTTTGGAGACCCCTGCTATAGACTGTGTAGATCTGGCTATGTGAGACTATAGTTTGAATTAATCCCTTTTAGTTGCATGGCGCATTGACATTACGGTACAGAATGGCTATGTCAACATTATCCTGAACATTGTAAATGCATTTGTGTCATGTTTCATTGAACTGAAGAGAGGCTCTCGGTTGGAAGCGCACGTAAACGTAACATGCTTTTGATTTACCTGGCAAAAATGTCCCACGTCCTTCATGTCAAAATCCATATACAGGCTTTCATATCAACCTACAAAGTTTTTTAAGTTTAGTTACAAGTTGTTCACACAATGGCAATAAAAAAAGTGAATAATGCAAAAAATTCTTACATATAGTCCCTAAAAAAAAAAAAAAATAAATAAATAAAAAGTTCCAAAAGGGGTTTTTTCAGTGATGCCATAGAAGAAACATTTTTGGGTTCTCCACAACCTTTCAGTAAAAAAACAACAAACAACAACAACAACAACAACAACAACAACAAAAAATAACAATAATAATACTGAAAAGTAAAAAACACTTAGTGTAAAGAACATTTTGATAATCTAAATAAGTTTTTTTCCACTATAAAGAACCTTCAATGGAAAGCTGGATGTTGGATGTTAACCATAGATGCCAATAAAGAACCTTTATTTTTAGAGCACAGATTGCCTATATGCACTAAAAGTCCATATACTGAGCAAAGTGTCAAATGGCAAATTTTCAATTACAAAAATTAGCTAGGCACTCTGGGGTTAAAAAAAATAAATAAATAAATTATATATATATATATATAATATAGTCAACATTTGAAGTGGATCAAAACCTTTCATCAAAGTTGTCCTAAAACCTTCTTCTTAGGACAACTTAGTTCTTAGGACAACTTTCATTTCAGATTTCATTTCAGTTTCAGATTTCATTGGTATCGTAACCAATAACCACCAGCTTGTTTTGGCTTTATATATATATATATATATATATATATATATATATATATAAAGCCAAAACAAGCTGGTGGTTATTGGTTACGATACCAGCCATATCTGTGCAGACTGATCTCGTTCATATTCATTTAAGTATTCATACCTAAAGAGCTCACTGTACACAGTGGCGGTACGGAAACATATAATTAAATGTAAACCTTTTTACTGATGAACAATCTTGAACTGAAGTACAAGATTTGTACAGACATGTACAAATCTTTATGACTCCTGTGATGACTGATCGAAACTGAAATGAAATCGAGATGGACTAATAAAAATGAAGCCATTTGCACTATTTGTGTGGCTGAATTTAACTATCAAATCTCAAGTATGAAAAATGTATGTGTGCTGGTACCACACATAGGTATGAATACCTATGAATGCTAATGAGATCACGCAGTAATGTCACTTAATTCCTAAAGAGCCAAAAACCTGCTGTTTGTATTGTTGCCATTTTTATATAATGCATTAAAGTGTCTACCAATAAATCCCAAGAGATCCCAAATGATAGATTGTTTACAATGTTGAATCATAAATAAATGCCTGTTAAAATATGCATTTGTGTGAATCTGTATGCTTTTTGGCGATACGGATTTTGGAACATGGATTCTAACACAACTATTTATTTCCCTGCTCCCAAAACACTCATTTGAGAGGAGAGGTCTCCATAACAGCACATGTAACCTACAATGGTTAATAAAAGTAGCAGAAGGGGGGGAAATTTCTAACAATCTTCAATTGTTCTAATTGGCATCATTAATTTTCTCTATGGGCCTCAAGATAATTACATGACATTAGTGTCATGTATAATGCATGAGCAATTTCACCCCCCACATTCTACGGCCCAGTGTTGGTGTGTGTGTGTGTGTGTGTTATATTTTAATTTTCATCTTGAAAACAGCATGTGTTTAAATTCACAGTGAGCATGCATGCATTTCTTTTTCTGATATGGAGTGCAGTTCGTTATATAATATATTCATGGTCGTCAAATTATCTCGGCATACTGGTGACATCTACTACTCAATAGCAAATGCAGAGTTTTACGGTATATTGATATGGTGCTGCATTGCTTTTCAGGCTTGACAGTTACGCACACATGCATTGCTATGCTAAACAATATACAGTATTGGTTAAACAATAATAAACAGTCTTACATGACACTATCTAAAATGGGGACAGACTAAGGTGTGTTAATTGAAATAGATCGTCACTGAACATACAGTATCATAACAATGGCCATGTACAGTCAGCTGTTCATTATCACAATATAAACCCTGACAGTGGACAAATGAACTTACATTCTTACCTTCTTGATGTGAAATTGTATAATGTTATTATATTATTTTACAAATAGAGAAAGAGTTGTTTCACTAGCAACAAATTCTCATAAAAGATGAGTTTTCTAAGATGTGTCAGTAGCATCTCAAAACACTAACTAAACTAAAAAACTAAAATTAATTAAAACTAAATTAGTTAATATTAAACACTGCAATACCAGTTACGTAAATAAAAAAAGAACAAATTTACTTTTCTTAGATTCACCATCACTGCGTCCAAAATCGCTTACTGCCTGAGTAGGTACTATATTTGAATTTGAACTTAAACTTAACTTAAAAAAAGTAAGTTCAATATAGTATGTATATGGGTAGTATGAATGAAATTCGGACGTACTACATCCGCCATGTTGTTACTGTCACGTGACCTACCAGCATCAGTTGAGTCGCTTCACTGCCATTCAGAAATCCTCTCCCATGGCCTCATGGGAGAGTAAAGTGTCTATCGTATGCACACTTCAGAATCTCGGCGGAAGTAGTAGGTCATCCGGGTAACTTTTCACCTATTGTTTTTCAAATACTATATATTCGGGCCAAAATCGCATACTGTCTGAATAGGTACTATATTTGAATTTGAACTTAAACTTAACTTAAAAAAAGTATGTTCATTATAGTATGAATATGGGTAGTATGAATGAAATTCGGACGTACTACATCCGCCATGTTACTGTCACGTGACCTATCAGCATCAGTTGCGTCGCTTCACTGCCATTCAGAAATCCTCTCCCATGGCCTCATGTGAGAGTAAAGTGTCAATCTTATGCACACTTCAGAATCACGGCAGAAGTAAGTCATCCGGGTAACTTTTCACCTATTGATTTTCGAATACTATATATTCGGACATACTACTCTGCTGGCATACTGTTTTTTGCTTACTATAGTAGGGAAGTATTCGATGCCGGATGCAGCACATGTACACTTTTGAAAAGCCTTTTCTTCCTTTGAACTTTGACCCTTGAAGTACTTTTCCTTCTGCTTTTTGTGGATTTTCAAAATTCATGTTTTTTTTTTTTCTTTTTTAACATTGATCAACAATGAATAAACATTCATTTTCAAATTATTTCTATAATTAACCATTTTGTTTAGCTTGTTTGCACACTTATTAGACCTTGCATGCCTGATGCCTAACCTGGGAAAATAAAATGAGTAAAAATAAATAAATAATTGCAGGAGACAAACGGTTTTTCAGGCACCTATATATATATAAAATTATATATATATAAATTAAATATAATATAATAATATAATATTAAAAATGTGAAAAACCATTCTTATTATTTTGTAAAATGTTAGGCTAATATGAGGTTTATTGAATATTTCAATTATTTTCATCACTGAAACGTCAAGGAACATGTTTTTTTAGCATGTTTTGACAAAAAAACAAAACAAAAAAAAAACAAACCTAAACAACATTACAGCACAAGCAACTCATATAACCACAAAACATACACAAGATGCACAATGTATTTTTCTTACTTTTCTTTATTTCTCTATATGAACTTGACAAGCATCATAAAGTTCACATCACATCTTATTCTGTCCATCAAATATGCATCAGATGTGGGCATTTCGGCTGAGGATAACATTGATGATGTAATAAAATGATCTACTACATGATGTAATACAATGATGTAATAAAAACAGAAACGTTTTTCTTTGCATTTTTCGCATACAGACGACAACATTGTAAAAAGATTCCCGTTCACACAGATCCATGAAAACTACTAAAAACACTGTATTTTGCATGCCAGGCCAATAGTTGGCGATGTCACTTTGTAAAGAAACACTACACTTTAAAAAAGAATTGTTGGCTTAACTTAAAAAAGTAAGTTATCTGGATGCCTTAAAATTCTGAGTTCATTGAAATTAAAAATTTGAGTTAATATAATGAAGGTGATTGGTTTAATCAACAGAAACTCAAAATATGTTATCTGAACCACATTAATTATTTAAGTTGATCTGACAAAAGAAAAATTGTTGTGATAACAAATCATGAATATATATATATATATATATATATATATATATTGTTTTTTACAGTGTAAGTGCCTGAACATGTAATACGCATGCATATGACATCACCGTTTTCACAAATTTGTGTTTTTGTAGTTTACACAGGTGATAACGGTATTGTTTTTAAAAACTTGTACTCTGAAACCCGTTTGAGTCAGGCCCCAAAATGCAGTGTAAATGTCATGTAAATGAACGGCCAAAACGCATTGAAAGTTTTCTGTTTTTAGTTGAAAACTTTGTCGTTTAAATGACCCCTTGGCTTTCAGGGGTACGGTAGGGTGCAGGTATCCCCCTCTAAGCAATTTGGGAAAGCATGCCACAAAACTGTAACTTTGTAAGCCACCAAACGTTTCTTTGGTCATTGTTCTTAGTTTGCAATGCTTTGATAAAAACACACATGTGTTTATGAATATAGCCCATTAATATTTTATCATTTACTAAATTGGCTACATGATTGCTGACCAGCAGCAATGCAGAAATCCATTGTCAGAAAGAAAGAACAGATTAAAAGAAAGAAATAATCATTTAAGGGAAAAGATGAAACATCCACACCATTACACAACAACCATCCAAATATATTGAACATGTCTTCTCCTTCATGGCGTCATACCCACTATTTCTTCACTCACCCTGCCACAATCACTCATAATCAAAATATTGTTTATCAGAAAGCTGACTGCATTCGCTTTGGGTCACACTTTATTTCAATGTTCCCCTTTAGACATTCTGTTGACTACAAGTTGCACTTACATGTCTACTAACTCTCATTAGAGTATTAGTTGAGTATTTGTAAACTGTCAGAGGTAGGTTTAAGGTTAGTAGTAGGGGTTAGGATTAAGTTGACGTACTTGCACAGTTACTTATAGTCAGCAAAATGTCTGTTGGGGAGCATCACAGTAAAGAGACATTAAGCAAATTGTCTACTAATATACTACTAACACTCTAATAAGGTTAGTTGACATGTAGGTTCAACAATAACTTATAGTCAACAGAATGTCTAAAGGGGACCATCAAAATAAAATGTTACCTAGTTTTGCAATGTAAGATGATCACAAAAATAGTTATCCATATTGTGAGGTGGTCAATTTATTATGTCTGTGACGTGAATGAGAGATTTCACACAATTTTATTATTGCATTTGTGAGCGTGCATATGTTTGCGTGCGTGTGTAGGGAAGCAGTTGGAAGCGGCGGTGTCTTGGAGGTGCTTGTTCTTTGAGTCGTGTACTGTGGTCGTGAATGTGTTCTTCCCTGTTCCATATGTAGCAGATGACCTCTATTAGCTCCTTGCCCACTTAGGTGATGTAAACCTGATTGAGTTTGTCGACTGAGGCCAGAGTATTAATTTGAGGAAAACACACACCGACACATGCTCATTTCCACCTTGCATACACAAGCGCAAGCCCAGGTGCACTCGCAAGGCACAACACCCACAGAGCGTGAATTGCGTTTCATAATTCATAAACTTCAAAGACAAGGCGTACGTCAAGCAAAACAGTGGGCAAATGTTTCTTATTCATGTTTTCTGATGCCAGCTCGGAGCTTTTGATTAGTGTAGGTGGGTTAAAGATAGGTTCCTGAAAGGATAATTGAACACGCTAAATATGGCAATCAGTCTCTGTCTTAATCAACGGCTCTTAATTGTTAATGAAATTACAGGATGGCTAAAATACCATGTTAATATTACGCGCCCATATTTGTCATTAAATCCTTTTCTTTGAGGGTAAAAAAGCCACTCGTTTGGCTCGACAAAAGGACGCTAATCATAGAGAAGCGAGATAAAGTAAGACACGTCGTGCCTGGTTAGCTCAGCACTAGCGCATGCAATGATATCCAGCATCAAGATGAGGGCAAAACACCCTTGTAATCAGATGGAAAGACTTCACCCCATTACCATCTAAAAAGCAAATTAAGGCTCTAATGAACATAAGCAGAGAGAGCAGACAGCAGCTAATTAGTTATAGGCCAAAAATAGAGAAAGATCAAAGAGACATTCATGCGTCCATCTTATCTCACTGTTCAAAAAAACTCAATGAACTACATTTAAAAAGCACACAAAGTCAGCTGGGAGTTCGCTTGCTTATTTTCAACTTTAGAGAGGGTAAATAGAGTCTAAATTAGTTGCTGGACTCTAATTTGAATAGGTATTTTAATATCACACATGACTATAAAATACTTTTAATGCAGTGGTTCTCAACTCCATGCCATGTGCGAAAAAATGAGCCGCAAGAAATATGTAAAAATATGTTCAATTTAAACTAATACAACTGTGCATTTACAATAGAAAAAACAGGTTACACTTCTATTAACCATAAGTAACTTTGCAACTACATGTAAACTAACTCATTATTAGACTGTTAGTAGACTGTTAGGTTAGGGTTAGTAGAATAAGTTTACATGTAGTTGCAAAGTTACTAGTAGATTTTCTGTTGGGGAGCATCAAAGAAATGAAGTAGACCATCAAAATAAAGTGTTAACAAAGATTGATGTCAAAGATTATGCATATAATCAAACATCATAGCATTTCGGTGCAAAATTATCTTGCATAGAACCAGTCAAGCTAGACAAACTAGTTGCCAGATGCCAAGTTATACACTCAACCTCAAGACCATAAACAAAAATAGTCAAGGTACAGGAAAATATGTCCCAGACATATCTTTTTTGTTTCCTAATAAATCAAACTGTCATCTCTGTAATCTCCAAATGCTGTCATTCGTTATCCATGAAAGCATAATAAGATTGATAGAATATTCTGTTATACAGTATGAGCTCTCAAAGGTTAGATCAGAAATATCTTTCCTTCTGAAAAATAACGTTATTGTATTCAAGACTTTAAGGCATGTGTCTATAAAGAAAAAATGCATTTAAAAATAAACCTACTCTTAGAAATATTCAGTGCACTCTTAAAAATAAAGGTTCCAAAAATGTGTGTTCTCAGATTCTGTCATTAAGTACTCAACCTCATGTCGTTCCAAACCTGTAAGACCTTCGTTGATCTTCGGAACACAAATTAAGATATTTTTTATAAAATCTGAGAGGTTTCTGAACCACACATAGGCAGCAATGTCATTGCACCTTTCAAGGCCCAGAAAGGTAGTAAAGACACCATTAAAATAGTCCACATGACTACAGTGGTTCAACCTTATTGTTATGAAGTGACTTTTTGTGCGCAAAAACAAAACAAAAATAATGACTTTATTCAACAATTTCTTCTCGTCCCTGTCAGTTGACATAGTAAACAGTTCACAGTCCAGGTTCTACGTCAGAATGCTGACTCAGTATTGGCCGACACTATACACGTGAGCAGCCCAACGCATGCGTGTGATGCTGACACAGGAGCTGGCCAATAATGAGTCAGTGTTCTGACGTAGAACCCGGAACCTTAAAGAAAGAACCTTTTTTCCCACTATAAAAAAAACCTTTTGTGTAATGGAAAGATTCTGTGGATGTTAAAGGTTTTTCATAGAACCACCGATGCCAATAAAGAACCTTTGTTTTTAAGAGTGTGGAGTAAAAAGTGTGACAACTTGGCCCTAGAAAACAATTCTGGGCTTCAATTCCAGCAAAAATAACTGCTGTATGTTATGAAATGTACCATTGCAGTGATACAAAATCATGAATACAGTAATATGATATTGTTTGTGATTATACCACCCTCCTCTACTACCTCTGAAGACTTTCTCTTTTTTAATTCTGCTTTCTATCAAAACAGATTATTAATTTACTCAAGTCTTGTTACAGGTCTATGGAAGTGTGCTTGGGGCGTATCGCTTTGTTTCTCAGTAGAGAAAGAATGCATTTGAAAGAGAAACTGTAAGCAGGGAGGTTTTGAAAGTGCAGATTTTATAATTAAGCCTTCTATTTCTCTGAATAGGGGAGTTTAAATTGCCCTTTATTGCAATTTCTTCCTACAGGCAGTTTTGAATAGACACACATTAATTTGTCTATGAGAACACTCTCATTTTAGGCCAGTCTCTATTGGTTTAAAGGAGAAAAGGTGCTTAATTCAGCCAGTGCATTAAAATTATATCCATCCTGTTGCTGAGATAAAGCTGGCTCTTCCCCATTGCAGACACAAACAGCTTGGCTCAAGTGCTGAGTTTGTATTGTGGCAAATATGGAGTCATTATGAAGAGAGGGAGAGACTAAACTTAAAACAAATATTATCAGAGACGAGAAAATGAGACTCCTGCCAAAGTGCCGTTGCCTTAGGGAAAGCGGCTTGCCTTTATTCAGCGGGAACAGAGTGCTACCATGTCGCTTCACACTCCACAGCACATATTGCTGGAGCCTGGAAGCTCATCCAAAAAATATCTGCACAGTAATCAAGACGAGCACTTTAGCCTCTAAAGATTTCTCAATTTATTTATTTATATCATTTTATTTGTTTATCTCTTTCTCCCATGGGGAAGACGTTGATTTGGTGCATATGCAGTTTTCCAAAAATTGCCTTGTAAACATCTCACAGTTGGTAGTTGGTACAGTTGGACATTTTGCTGGAGAGAAAGTTGGCACAGTCAAATGAAAGTACTAAAAAATGTGATTGTTTACACAAGTTTTAGTCCATTTGAAAGTAGTGGCTTATTAGTTGAAGATCTGCGCCTTAAAAACACAAAGATTGGATCTCTGAGGTCATGTAGGCTGTTTTGCCATCACCATTCTGCCAATTAACTTGTGCCAATTAAGTCAAACCCGTAATGATTTGTATGAGTTAACATCTTTAAAAGCTAAGATACTGTACAAGTTGGTTCATACAAAAAAAGCATGACTTTTTCTCCCTCTGACACAAACCAACACCATTAGCACACTACCCAAAACTTCAATTCAAGAAAGGTACATTTGCCAATAATTCAAATAAAACGCTCTTCCAAATGTATTTATACAAAGCAAATTACAAATGAATGTCAATAACCTGTATTATACATGCTCTCTTTACTCTCTCCTTATCATTTCAGCTCAATCACAAAGTTATTTTTTGACCAAATCATGCAGCCCTACCCAAAAGAATGAAAATTCTGTAAAAATGAAGGAAAAAAAGAAAAAGAGTTCTATACTATTTGCATGTTATAATAGCATAAAAATCTTACATGTTCAAATCTGGTACAATTGAACATGATTTTTTGTTTGTTTGTTTATGCATCTTATCTTTAAATAAATAAATAATAGAAACAAATTGATTCAAATCTACTACACTGACAAATGAACAAACAGAATTTCTTCTCATGGATCTTATTTTTACATACTGTACATTCATACATGAACTAAATACATCTAAATATAAAAAGAATAGCAGAGTCCACACCACAATGATAATTACACTGAGAAATGATATCGTTGGAATCACTTTCAGAAAGATTTTTTCCAGCTGATGAATGATAAAAACATTATCAGCCAATCAGAATCCATCGTGCTTTAAAGGCACAATCTGTATTTTTCGCCGCTAGGGGTCGCTAACCTCTTCAAAACAATAACAAAGGCGTAGATTGAAGACGCAATGAATGAGCTGGAATCACTAATTGTCGTTATGCCGATGGGTCTAATAATGTTTATGGGGAAATAATGTTTATGGATGAGTGAATGCATTCATGTTTTTAACATGATTGTGGTATGAAGCAGGGCCTGGCCGAGAATCGCGGGCGCGATTGCTAATGAGAGACAGATAAGTACCACATGGGAGTCCCGGGATATAAAGAAGGACGTTTCATTCTACCGAATTACTCGCAAAGCTGAAATAGTACTCATACAGGTCAGTTTATTTGACGAATTAAAATTGTGAGGTAACGCAGCGCTGTTTCACTTGGTCTAACGTTACACTATCATACTAAACTGCATTTGAGTGTGTTAAAAGTTGTAATGGTATTCTGTGTATTAGTTTGTTGGCTGTATGAGACTAAGCTAGATCAACATTAGAATATCATACTGATGATATTCTAACATTTCATTGTGTTGAGCTATATAACATTGATTTGAGTTATGTACATTTGCTTACCTGTCTAATAACGTGCAAGAGCAGCGTCTCTGTCAAGTCGAAGTTTGTCGCAAGGCTCTCTCCATCTCGAAAACGCCACGCCGATATTGATCCTCGTTTTATTTCTCCTTTTGTCCCAAAGTTTGCTTGCCATGGTCCATAATGTTTGAATGAAACAAAAACAGCATGCCGCTAGACTTTATGCAGCTATCCATTTCTGTTGCCATGGTTACACAAGCGGAAACCAGGGATAACAAATTCTTGGAAACATTTAGGATAATGTAAGTACACAACTGAATTAAATATATAACACTGTGCAAGTGGTTTTTGGATATTTTAATATAAAAATCTTACATATTGTGCCTTTAAAGGGTTAGTTCACCCACAAATTAAATTTCTGTCATAAATTACTCACCCTCATGTCATTCCACACCCCTAAAACCTTTGTTCATCTTCAAAACACAAACTAAGATTTTTTTGATGAAATCTGAGTTTGTTTGGTTTTTTTTTATCCTCCATTGAAAGCAACGAAATTACCACATTCAAGGTCCAGAAAAGTAAAAACATTGTTTAAATAGTCAACGTGACCACAGTGGTTCAACCTTAATTTTATAAAGCAACGAGAATACTTTTCTCGAGAATAACTCATGTCATTGGTGGACATGCACTGGCCATAAAGATTTAACTTGCTGTTGTTTTTGCTACATTCATAGTCGGGGTTATAGTACAATATGTGCTCTCTCTCTCTCTCTCTCTCTCTCTCTCTCTCTCTGGATCAAAGCATCAACGATTGGAGGATCAAAGAATGTATCTATAAAATAAGAGCCTGGACTAGTAGAATGTCAGGTTCACCCATCATGCAGGACTCCCAACCAACAAGTCATGCCTTCCAATGCCTTTCTCTGATGCCATGTTCTGTGTGAACATAAACTTATGCAGCAGTGAGAGATGCACTGCACTCCTTCTTAAGAAAGTGTACGCTGCGCAAATTGGAGAGATGACTAATTCTAGCCCACGTGAGAATACTGTGGGGGAGAAGCCTTTTAATTGGGTTCCTGTTTCATTGTGTTGTTACATTCGTTAGCGAGCCAGATTTCAGTGTTTTCCTTTTGTTTCTGTTTTTAACGGTCGGTTTCCTTTAACAGTTACATTTTATTTTTTTTCAAAAGCGCTATTTGATTGCATGTTTACCTAAGAACTGAGATGTCTGGTAATATATAATGTCTTTCAAGGCATTTTCCACCAAAACAAGGTCAAGACAATATAGATTTTGCCTGTTTGACTGGAGAAATTGGAGTAGCTGAAAACTAGCCATGGTAAACCAATTTTGTTCAGAGATTTAGTTGATTGCTGATGCCTTTAAGACCGCAGGGCAGCTGAAGTGAACTCGTCCAATGACCTCTATTGATTTCTGCATGCTTTGGACTTAAGCTGACTTTACTCTGTTAATGTAAATTATTTGGAAGTAGCCTATGTTACAGTGGACATCTTAGAAGTAATTTTCTAGTTTTCTAGTTTTCATTCATGACACTGAAATTGGAGGAGTCCAAAATATGGCGCAAACCGATGCACAGGTAACATTAGGTACTTGAGTAATTTTAGCTTGAAGTCTGAGAAAGAACATTTCGGAAGGATTTCAAATTGATATTAGCTGCACACTAAACCAGTTAAACCTGTTAGAAGTGAGCTCTTAGTCTTATCCAGATGGTCAACAGGGCAACTTTTCCACAATGTTGCCTGGCAACAACACTGGAGGGAGGCAAAAGAATGAAGCAAAAGATAAATTGTTTATATATTAAGCTTTAGAAGTAAATCTCAGGGTTGCATAAGCTAGCTGCCCAGATTGTCATAGTGTTTCTTATTTCTAGAGCTGTTACCCAGCAACACTGTATTTATTATTATTATTATTATTATTATTATTATTATTATTATTATTTTTTAAGTTGTTTTAAATAATTTGTTCAATCAAAACCAAAATGCTGCCATCATTTACTCACCTTCACCATTCCAGAACAGCACAATACAAGTATAGTTTTCTGCTCTGAAGCCATACAATAGCTTAGTGATATAGAGAGGAAAAGACTGAAATTGAATTTATTTGAAGAAAAAAAAAAAAAAAAAATCAGCTTTTGATGTCAAAGATTATTGGTTCTCACATGAGCTGGGTAGTAACGGATTACATGTAATCCTGATTACGTAATCAGATTCCAAAAATCAAGTACTTGTAATTAGAGTAAACTACTTTTTAAAATACTCGTAATCAGACTACAGTTACTTTTTTTATGGATTACATGATTACATATTATTTTCACAATGGCAGTAAGTTTTTAATAATTCATTGATTCTCCTAATTTTTCATTTTTTTTTAACGTTTATATTTTTTTCATAATAAACCTGCCGCTTATATATATATATATATATATATATATATATATATATATACAAAATTATCCTACAACATATGTGACATTAAATAAGGGTTAGCACAAAAGTAATCTAAACGTAATCCAAAAGTAGTCAGATTACGTTACCAAAAATGTGTAATCTAATAGATTATATTACTGATTACAAATTTTGTCATGTAATTTGTAATCAGTAACTGATTACAATTCATAAGTAATCTACCCACATGCTTGAATGTTAAATATATTCTGTGATATTTGGACCTTTTTAGAGCTTGGCATTAAAACAGCACTGGTCACTTCCATTGTTTGGACTTTAATATTCTGCAAAACCTCTTCTTTGTCCATAGGTCCATGGGTGAACTTTACCTTTAAATTGTGAAGGAACAGTCACATGCTGTTAATGCAACATGTGGAATATGAGCATGTTGTGTTCTTGATGTGATTTTAAACATACATATTTTCACATGAGAATACAGAAATTACTCTGCCCTTTAAAACTACTGATTTCAGAGTCCATGTACATTTTTTTTTTTTTTTTTTTAATGGGAGATTACAGGGTAGGAACTAATGCCCTACTTCTTTAAACATCATTTCCAGACTAGTTTGTTTCCCATTTATTCCCTGACCTCAGCAAACTTCCAATCTAGTCTCTCAGCACATAAACTCAGCGAACGCTTTCTCTGCCGAGTTGTAGGTCGAGGAACACAGATTCTCGGTGTCATACATTTTTTTTCTTCTCTGAGTCTTAGTTCACAATCTTCTGGTACACATCAAGTTTTTGTTTTGTTTGCTCTGCATGGTGGATTTGAAACTCAGGAGTCATGATATTAGTAATAGAAAAGTGTGATTTTACCCTTCACTTTAGCAGTGCCACAGGGACCAAAACGGCTCTGGCACAACAAACACAAAGGTACAGAAAGTATTAAGCAAGTACTAGTCTGCAGAAAATATGCCTTGTAGAGAAGGTTTTGTGTTAGTTGGATACTGAATGCATGAATGAGTGCATGTGAATGGAACACTAGCTTACTATTTACTGAATATTTTGCAGTATATACACTGTACAATGTACACTATTATTTAACAATAGAAAGTGCATTATGCAACATTTCAAACAGTGGTATGTTATATCAGCCAGCAAGTGTCACCCAATTTTTATCTTTCATTTTAGTCCTTTTTCCCATTTAAAAATATATTTATATTGTCAGTCCAAACAAATAATGCAGTGGTTCTCAAACTATTTCACTCCAAGGCCATTTTTCAAAAAACAATATTTGAAGGCTCCTTCAAATAACTTCTGTTGTATTGACAAAGGTTTTTATTATTATTATTATTATTATTATACAGAAAGTAGGAGTGGCAATATATCAAATTAAGCAAATAAAATAATTATAAATTATTTAAAAAATAATTTCAATAACTGAATGCTCTTCACTTTTTATTACCAATGAATTCCTATGACTTTTGTAGTCATTTGTGATGTACAGTTTTATATATGTATATATATCTCGTCATCTTGGACAAACACACACATTTTGTTTATATACATATAATCACGTCATGTGCACTGAATTGTGGGAAACGGTAGTCTTACATAGCCAGACCTTCAGACTGACAGCAGAAGGTCTAGACTCCAGAGCAGCATTCATTGGCCAAGGACCGCCCATAGGCCGTCTGACTCGCATGTAAAGCAACCAATCACAGTTTGTTTGTTCTGTTTCAAAAGGGCGTACAAATGTAAAGCCGATGTTAGTACAATAACAGACTCATGTGACACTCATGTACTCAAGGTCATGTGACAATGTAGCATACTACTATTTGAAACATTTATAATGAAACAACCAAGTGCTGTACACAAGGAGACCCTCAGTACAACTCAACATACACATGCAGTACCCTACAGGCCACATCTTCAATTACTTTCTCATGTCCCGAGACCTTTAAAGTTTCCGTAAACTTGTTTAGAATAAAGTACCAAGTCGGTTTGTTTTGTAGAGACTGTCTGCTCGCCAACATGCGATTAAAGGCAGTTGAGGAACGACCTACGCTATTGTTGCTGAAGGTCTATGCAGTGAAACGAAATCTGCTTCATCAACCTTTCACAAGGTTAAAGGCTTCCACAAAAGACTCCCCCCTCATCTCCACAAAGCCGGAGAATGGGGCCAACATTGGATTTCACATGATCTTATCTCATTTGACGGTCAAGATAGTATTTTCATCTCCCCCCACCCCCTCGTCCCTGCACAATAATCCATTTCCCTCAATTCTGGGTCTTGAGACCAGCCACAGAGGGCCATTGGATCAATATTTGCCAAGTTTAAACTAGAGGATTATCCGTCTGTCAGGGAGTCTAACAGAAACCCTCCAAGGTGACATGAATCCTTTTCTGCCCACCACCATTTTGGAGGTCACCCTCCCCTCAGAAAACAACACATTCATATGCATTTATTTATTACATTACTAGTTACAGAAAAGTACTATGCTATACTTTGGAATTCACAGCTTTGAAATATCAGCTTCTGCTTACATCAAGAATCAATCGTTTGTGGACCATGCATATTTGCTGATACTATTCACTCGGCAATGACTTATCAAAACAACATCTCATTAACAAGAAATCCCCGCAAAGCCACTACGTAAACAAACTCAAACTGATGCTCCTTCCGTAGACCAATTAAAATGAGCTACCCACTGACAGTACAACTGAAATTTGAGGTTTATAAGCAACAAAAGAGAGTACATTGGCAGGTTGGCTGCTCATAATCCCAACCAAATTCCTTGCATTCGTTAAAAGTGAACCGTGTTCAAGGTCACCAGATCAGCAAAAAAAAATCATTTTGAGGTCCTCGTTATTTGGCAGCATGCGACTTGTATGTCTTCCAACTGTTGAAACTTTCTCATGCCTAATTATAAGGACTGAGTAAAAATCCTTCTGACACTTACTGTAGATGCAGCAAAATAATAATAATAATAATAAAAAATAAAATAAATAAATCCTTGGCTCTGTTGGTCTTAGTGGGCTGAAAAGTGAGCATGCTTCTTAAAAATGATCACAGCATACAGTATCTGGCCTGGCTTAAAGTTTTAGACTACAAAGATGCAGACAAAATATTGATAAAAATGAAACAGGTTTTCCATTCAGTAGTTGCCAGTGAGGAGCATGACATACTAATTTTGACTTTTGAAGTGTTTTGATTGTTTGACTGCTTGACAGTCCCAAGGCCTATTCAGTGTGCATTTATGTCAATTTTATACATTTCATGACTGATTTGGCATACTACTCAGCATTACAATAATTTGTCAGATTTTCAAGTTGAGCATAATCAATGGGAGCTGACTTTTAAATGTGTCACAAGACACGATAATTTCTACTGTTATTTGTCTATTGGAATGAAATGCTTTACAAATACTACATTTTACAAATCATATTTTGGTAATATGTCAGCCAAGATCATTTCTGGTTGTGCTACAATACATGTAATGTGTGGCAGCTTGAATGATGGAAGGAACAAACTGCAGAAGTGCAATTAGCTGCCAAACAGATCTAAACTAAAAATTAACAGAATAATTCACTAAATAAAATTCTGCTATTGTTTACTCACTCATTACCGTGCTCATTTGGGTTTAACTTTTGACAGCACCGACATCGACACCGAAAAATGATTCCACTTTAGACATTCTAACTATAAATAACTTTGCAACTAAATGTCAACTAACTCTCATTAGAGTATTAGTAGTAGACTGTTAGTAGACTGTTAGGTTAGGGTTAGGTATAAGGGTTAGTAAATAAGTAGACATGTACTTGTAAAGTTATAATTATATTCAGAACTAAAATGTCTGTTAGGGGACAAACAAAATAAAGTGTTGGCAGATATTAAAAGGGTAGTTCACCCAAAAAATGAAATTTATGCCATTAATTACTCACCCTCATGTCGATCCAAACCCGTAAGACCTTCAGAACACAAATTAAGATATTTTTGATGAAATCCGAGAGGGATTTTTTTTTTTAATCTCCCATAGAAAGCAACGAAATTACCATATTCAAGTTCCAGAACAGTAGTAGAAAAATAGACATTGTTTAAACAGACATTGTTAAAATAGTCAATGTGACTACATGGTTTAACCTTAATGTTATGAAGTGACGAGAATACTTTTTGTGCATAAAAACAAAACAAAAATAACCATTTTTTTTTTTTTTTTCAACAATTTCCTTTCTACCCTGTCATTCTCCTACGCACTTTAACAATGTCTTTACTACTTCAACGTGGTAGTTGCATAGCTGTCAATAGAGGGACAGAAATCTCTTAGATTTCATCAAAAAGATTTTCATTTGAAGATCTTACTGGTTTGGAACGACTCGAGGGTGAGTAATTAATGACAGAAATTTCATTTTTGGGGTAAAACTAAACCTTTAAAGGGATAGTTCATCCAAAAATGAAAATTCTGTCATCACTTACTTACCCTCACGTTGTTCCAAACTCGTAAGACTTTTGTTCATCTTCGGAACAAATATGAAGATCTTTTTAATGAAATCTAAGAGATTTCTGTCCCTTTATTGACAGCTATGCAACTACCACGTTGACCCTTCAAAAAGTTCATAAAAAGATAGTAAAACTAATTCATTTGAAGTGAGTGGTTCAGTCCAAATTTTCTGAAAAGACTTGATCGCTTTACACAAGTTCACTGTCATACATAGAGTATAACATGGCAGATTTTTAGTTTTTTGGATAACCTATTATCCTTTAAAACATGTAATTGTGCTTTTCTTTGGTGCTTTGTGTCCATGGGGAATGTTTCCGCTCCCTTTCTTTTCCCGAATCCGTATAATTCCAGTGCTCTCGAACAGGAGCTCAATGTGCCACGTCACTATAGGAACGAGGCCATTCGCAGCCAGCGGAGCAGCACTGGCAACCAAGCAAGGTTGCTTTGTCCATAAATGTTTAATAAAAGAATACACATAACAATTGAACCTCTCTAGCTCTGCGCAGGGGAAGCGTGTCCCAAGACCTGTTGAGATATTCCATTTATTTGTAATACCCTTCACAGCTCCCCGCAGTCATGTGTACTGCTCCGCTGGGCTATGATACAAATTCATACCCGTTAGCCTCTCAGAATTGGATCAATTTGGGTGATATTACCCCACAAAGTCAATCTCAGGAAAAATAGATAGTGGATGTATACGTTCAGAGCAGATGCTCTGTTGTAGCAAATGCAGTTTTATTCTGTGCTCTACTTCTGTGCTCCTGTCAAAATCTCCAATTTCAAGGTTAACCCTGTGACTTAACTCTCCAGTCAGAGCTATTATCTGCAACATCTTCCAAATAAATAAATAAAATAAAAAAAAATGTTAACACAGATTAAACTGGTGAAATTTATATTATATGACACAAGAATGTGTTTTGCCTCTGTTGAAATTTTTTTTTTTTTTCTCAGGCAACCCACTGATCAACCTGTCTATGCAATGTTGTATCCAATCTATCAACTCATGTCAAGACCAGCTAAAAATATAAACCTGGTTACTTTCGTTTGATATCCATGTGAGAATACCAGGCAGAGATGTGAAAAGGACAAGATGAAACTATCCGTACAACACTGTTTAAATGGAGCAAATTCCAACCACTGTGATCCCACAAATAGTTCACCAACCTAGGCCCTGTTTACACCTGGTATTAAGATGCATTTTGGTCGATTGGATCACAATCAGACGAGGGCGACACATTCCCATTTATACCTGGTGCTTTAATCTGTCTCATTTGTCCACTTTTGCCCACTTCTGTCCTGATATCTTCAAGGGGAGGGTCTATGGGTGAATAAATGTATGGGCTTTTTCAAATCTTTCGATCTAATGGTCTAAGCTCATGCAATTTACACATGAACATGCATGAGAAGATGAAAAAACATACATAGAGCATCAGCTTTGGTTTCTGCTCTGATAGCCGCAAGACCACGCCGAATTTTGTGAGTGCGTGTTATCAAGAATGGTGAGAGAACATTGTGCTTGGTACTGTATGTTAATCATCTTCAAACCAAACTTAGGTCTTCAGCCGACAAAGGTTAAATCCCATCTGGCTAGCTCGATTCCCATAATGTTTACGCATTAGGTCAGTAGGCTGAGAGTAGGCGTTCTTTTGTGGTTGTTCAAACACATTCAACCACATGAGCGCCTATAGGAAAGTAATCGAATCAAATGCGTTTCAAGGTCAAGGTCAAGGTATCTTTATTAGTACCCGAAGGTAAATTTGTTGTGCAGACAGGAGATTCAGCAATCCATCCTTAGGACAATCCATAAGACATTAAAACATACAATAACTATAAAATGTTAAAAAATAAAAAGTCATGAAAATGTGCATGTTTTCGACTACCTCTGGACGTAGTCAATACTGGACAAGCTCAAAACGTTTTAGAGCCTGTTTACACCTGTATTTAGCATTGTCCACTTCACTTGTGATCGGACTGACAAAAACGCTTCTTAATACCAGGTGTAAACAGGGCCCTAGGTGTAAAGTAGTCCCACCTCAAAAGGATGATTTAGACAATTTATATTTTATTCACTGAAGGATTCATGCAAGTGTTTAAAAAAAAAAAAAAAAAAAAAAGATTCAAATTTACTCTCTTTGGCCTGCTTTTCTGTTGGTCATGAATTAGAGCGCTGCTTATAGAATGTTGACAGGTTCTCGTAAACATGACCATATTACTCCTTTTTTGTCTTCTCTGCAGTTGTTGCTGCTCTGTTACAGGATTGATTGTAAGATCTTGTTGTTCATTTTTAAATCTTTAAATGGCTTTGCACCATGTTATCTTTCAGACTTATACTACAATTTTACTACAATAGTTTTGCTTGTTTCTAAGTCTAGGGGTGACCACGTTTTTGCAGTAGCCTACACGTAACTTCACAGCATATGTAACTTCAATACAAGACAAGGAACACAGGAGAACTCAGTATACAGAGGACTCTAATGAACTGAAAAAAGAACAGGTGTGTACTTAATTAGAAACCATAAAAACAAAGAGGCAAAGGAATCATTGGCAAACAGGAACAAACTAAAACGCAACAAAACTAAACATAATCCTAACACATACTATATAGTCATTAAGTTTACAGTTTTTTACAATTGATAGGACCCATTTCTCAATACTTGGGTCACTTTTTCAAAACTCTTCGCACAGTGAGCACAACAGAAATCTATGTGGGCTAAACTGTGGATCATTTGGTTTGGCACAAAATGCATTCAATGACTACATCTTTCAAATTACATTAATTCTTTTCTCACTTCAACACAACAAACGCCAAAACTCAGTGTACCTACAGGCCAATTTGCACATACTGTTTTCAAAACTGTTAAGCTTAAGTTCAAATACAAAACTGAAAAAGACAGAAATATGCTGCATTTCTACAGTAATATTACAGTTTTTTAGAGACGCTAGGACACATTTCTCAATACTTAGGTCACTTTTGCAAAACTCTTCACACAGTGAGCACAACAGAAGTCTATGTGGGCTAAACTGAGGATCAATTATCATTGCTTTGGCACAAAATGCATTCAATGACTACATCTCTCAAATTTCATGAATTCTTTTCTCACTCAGACACAACAACTGCCAAAACTCTTTGTACGTACAGGCCAATTTGCACATGCTTACATACTGTTTTCAAAACTGTTAAACTTAAGTTCAAAACAATAACATAATACAAAACTGAATAAGACAGAAATTTGCTACATTTCTACAGTTATGTTCTACAGTATATAGTTATGAAATATATTCTGAATCTAAAAAATCAAATACTATCAAAACAATTAGATGCAACTGAACACCTACACAAGCATTAGTCTTTCAATTTCATTACCATCAATTCAAAAGGGGAAACTTTTTCAATATAATTTTGTCATGTAAACATGGACCATGTAACATAAACTGCAGTGAATTATAAGCAGTAGAGAGTGTCATTCTTGTTTTGTAAAGAAATTTTAAAAAAGAAAACATTGTATAATGCTAACTGATGTTAGTGTTTTTAGGTCGATGTTTTATGAGTGACAAAGTGTGTTTGCTCAGTGAAAACCTTTGCTAGTGTTCTGGAAGAATGAGTTGATTTGAGACATGTATGAAGTGTTTTGGTAGATTTAGTGCATTTTGAATATGAAGTTAAACTCTGTGCCAAGATGAAAGTTGGTTAGGAGAACTGGTTGAAGAGTTTTGAAAAAGTGACCTAAGTATTGAGAAATGTGTCCTAGCGATTGTAAAAAACTGTATAATGAAATATATTCTGAATCTAAAAAATCAAATACTATCGAAGCAATTAGTTGAAGCTGAACACCTACACAAGCTTTAGTCTTTCAATTTCATTTTCCATTCAAAGGGGAAAACTTTGGAATAATTTTGTACTGTTATGTAACAAACTGTAGTGAATTATAAACAATAGAGAGTGTTATTCGTGTTTTGTTAAGAAATTTTACAAAAGAAAACATTGTATAATGCTACCTGATGTTAGTGTTTTTTAGGTAAGTGTTTTATTACTGACAAAGTGTGTTTGCTGTGTGAAAACCTTTGCTAGAGTTCTGGAAGAATGAGTTGATTTGAGAGGTGTGAAGTGTTTTGATAGATTTAGTGCATTTTGAATGTGAAATTAACTGCTGTGCCAAGATGAAAGTTGGTTAGGAGAACTGTGTGAAGAGTTTTGAAAAAGTGACCAAAGTATTGAAAAATGTGTCCTAGCGATTGTAAAAAAAACTGTATTATAACCGATAGTAAAGCGATAAAAGACATACGATAAAGTACCTAAAACTCACTTATCTGCATGGTAAATGTGGCAATGGATCATATTTGTTAAAAAGAAACTGCTTGTATTTTAAATTTAGTCAGTATTTCATGTCATGTTATATTCATTCATTACAATAGTTCAATTTATTTTGAAATAGCATACAAAAAAGCTATAATTTAGTTTGCAATAATGTGCCTGTGAACTGTAGCAATCATTTGCTTCATTGTCTGTGCGTATTATATTTCTTTTTTATGTTCTGGATATAGCCAGTTAATCTCATATATATTGGATGCATTTGAGTAAGTTAATTAACCCTCTAGCAAAGCGGTTCAGTTTTTTTTTTCTTGCATTTTAATTTACGTTATGTTTTAATTAAACTCATTTAATTATAGTTATGATGCATCTTTATTTCTCACAAAATCAACAATACTTTCACCTAGAAAATATTTTCACCTGCAATATCATTGAGATTAACACTGGGAAGGCCTATGTGATATTAGATTGATAATAACAGCTGCGACTGTCCACCAAAATCATCCCGATTTCGTCCAAAGCTCACAGCGAAAGTTAGCCATAACACCTGCCATGTCTATGAATAGACTGGAATGAGTCAAAGTGCTCGCTCACGTACAAAAAGCCCCCCGCCCCTGTGCCTGGCCCCTGTCCATTCACCCAGCCACACTAATGATTCAATCTGTCTGTCTGTTCTGTGAGAGCCCTTCTCTCCTGGGCAGATGCGCCCTCTGAGACAAACCTGAAGCAGCGCGCTCACCAAGGCTCGGAGTTTCTGACAGGTTTAAGGTATCTCTGGGATTTAAGATGAAATCAAATCCTCAATTTGGCCCCTGACAGTCCTTGAGATGTTTGAGAAATACAGAAGGGATGTGTGTGTCTGTGTGGATCAGTTTGGAAATGGCCCCCTCAAAGCTACCAAAAAATATGTTCTAAGAACGTTTTACTAACATTCTTATTAAGTAATGAAAACATTATTTCTGAATGTTCTCTGAACATTAAAAATGTCCAGTTTTAAAGTTGTAAGTTGTAAAGTTACTTACAGTTAGTAGAATGTCTAAAGTGGACTATCAAAATAAAGTGTTACCCAACATTCCATTAACATTACTTGAACATTTGTTCATAACTTTGAGAGAACATTTCCATAACATTCTGAGAACGTTCCCTGCTAGATGGGCTTCTCTTGATGGAGCATATGAGCACACCTGGCCATGAAAAACGTCATGTTTTACAAACACAAGGAAATGTTATATTACCACTTTGTTGTCATTTTGAAAATTGTAGACATATACAATCTTGTGTCTGTGTGCTTTTGCGGTGAGGAAGACAGGTATAAACCTCAATGATATAATGCGATCCATTATCCTGTTGAACACCTCTGGCTGTTCCATGCAGCGTTTGCTTACATTGTATGCGTAATGGATCTCTTTTATTTTCCACTGTTCTCTTTATCGTCGGTAATAAATAAAGTTGTAATACCCATATGGAGTGTTATATTTGTTTTGCTTTTGTAATGTCCAAAGAAAAAGAAACAAAACAGCATGCTCAAATGCATCCATGGGAATTGTCTTGGCAGTAAGACCTATTGCCAATATTAAACTTTGGCTTGCTAGACTACGCTAACCACTCGCACGCTGCTAAGCATGAAACATTAATGAAAACGCACAAAACCTCTGCTGTGCCGCAGCACAATGACCAGCTCTCTCCAGAGGAGAAGTGATTTCTGTGCTTGAGAATGCATACAAACAGCATCTCCAGTAGCTTAAGTTCTTCTTTTTTAATTCTATGTTACATTCTGTTTTTCAAGGATTTCAGTTATTTGTGATACTACTTACAAATTAGAGTGTTAAAGCCTACTGTATTATTTGGCACACAAAATTGTAAGGCCTCTAAATTATCAACATGATGTAATCTTTGCTGAAAAAAACCTGTTGTACACAATTTTCTACATGCCTTCTGTCGTCTGATTGATAGTTTATGCTTTTTTTAGCAAGTAAAAGGCCTTTTAGTATAATTCTAAAAATGTCACCCTTCAAGTCGAGATACATGTGTCTTTACTGATTTTTAAAGTAAACATGAAAAGCAGCTTACATTTACTTATCCATGTATCTTTTTTTTTTCAAATCCATCATTCCTTTGGGGAAGGTTTATTTGTTCATCTCTCAATAATCATTGTGTTGTATTATATGTTTTAAAACTACAGAGCTTTGATCATAAAAGTAAGCATTTAAACTTCATCTTACTAATGGCCCCGATATACCTCAAGAGAAATTAAAGAACGAACTGATGTCACATCATTTTGAACAAAATCAGGCCAAAACGAAGTTCATTTGGAGGTCGTTTTGGGAGTTCGAAACAGCTTGCCAAAGCGAACTTTCCAGAAAAGTACTACCATTGGTCCATGTAATAGGTAGGTGTGTGCGGAGGCTCCGCCTTCTGTCACGTGGAAATCTTTTCCGGTTCATTTCTCCTGTTCAGTCCGTCAGGTCAGATGTCCACAAGTGAAATCATGAACACACTGGAGAAAATGAAGTTGTACTTCACTGACACTGTTTTTCATGTTTAATACGGTAAAGCTGTTTGATTTTAAGGAATCTATTGTATAAACTGCTATATAAATAACGGAGTGTCTATTTACACTAAGTGCAAATAGCGTCCCTTGTTGGCCAACGCTATTTACACTAGCTCCGCCCACCAGTGTCTGGTTGGGCCACTCAAGTTTTAAAAAAGACGCACAGAATTCAATGTCTTCAGTGGTGCAGCAGTAGCGATTAATGCTCGCAGACCTGGCTTTTAACATGATTAACGCGGGTTCAAATCCACCTTTTGCCAAACTCGCATTTATTTTCAATAAAAATGAAAATAATGTTCTAAAATTGGAAATAAACTGCGAACGAGTGTTTAATAATAAAAGTGTTTATTGGGTAAGGTTAGGGGAAGGTGTAGGGAGGGTTTTTATTTTCCCAATAAGGCAGCATCCATTTAATAATTTTAATAAATATAATCATTTACACTCTATGATATTATTGCATCCTGTTAATGTACAAAAATCCTGAGGTACAAATAGTATCTGCCAATATAAAGTATAGATAGCATCTAATTAATATTTACTCTTATTGCAAAGAAAGAACTGATACTTTTACATGGTGTAAATAGAATCTATTGCTATTTTCACCTAGTGTAAATAGCATATCACTAAGAAAATGCTGCTATTGTCACTTAGTGTAAATAGAATATATTGCTATTTTCACTTAGTGTAAATAGCATCTACAGCTATTTGCACTTAGTATAAATAGCATAGCTAAGAAAATATGCCATTTTCACTTAGTGTAAATATCATCTAATTGCTATTTACACTTGGTGCAACTTAGTGCAATTAGCCGCTGCCTATAAATAAATGTGACGTGACATTACTAGAGTGCCGAATTCCAGAGCTCGTGCAAACATATCCACGTTGCCATGATCAGATACTTCTCTTATGCTTTATTAAAAAAAAAAAAAAAAAAAGTTTGCTGTTTTCTCAATTTTGTTGTTTATTTTGTTATTGAGAGGAAAGAGTGACGTTCATCTAAACGTCACTCTCAGCAGTGTGGGCGGCGTTGGATATTCGCTAGTATTCACAGTATATCGCTAGTCACGTATTTCGAACTTCATTTTACCCCTAAGCGAAGAACAAAAAACAACTTCGCCATGAGTATATCAGAGCCTTTAGACATGATTGGGAGATAGAGAGTGTGGACTGATATTTATATGCATTTTAGTCTGTTATACTGTTATAAAGATCTCATTGATTTACATTACAATCATCAGAATTTCAGCAACTGCACCAAATTGCATATTTTTGCTCAATTTGGGTCTCTGAATAAAATTTTACAGAAAAACAGATTGTCTAATTTTTGATATAAAACTGCTTCTCTGTATAAGCAACCGGATATGTTTATACATTATGCTGTATGTAAAATATATTTTTTTCTGTTGTTTTTCTATTGGTCTCTAAATATTTACGGCATGTTTAATTTATGCTAAGAGCTTATTACAAAGGTGTCAGCTCATGTTCTTACAAATTGAGTCTTTCAAATGGATCAAGAGGATTTCTTAATAGCGTTGAGTGCTGCTTTAAAACCCTTGAAGTTTCTTCTCACACCTTATTGTACCTGTTTGTTGAGCTGTATATAAATGGCACGTTTCAATGAGAACACATTTCACACACTTGCAGGCAGCTTTCATCTTGGAATTGATTGCCTTGATTTGTCAGAAGAGACCATCTCGGACGAACATGAAAGAAATGATGTGTGTTTACGGTGGATAGAACATTAGTATCTACCTTCCTGCATCTGCTTGCTACTAGAGATCTAGAGGAGATATCACAGAATTGCATGTGAACTTGTTCTACAGCACCTGCATTCACACTAAAAGCCACTCCTACTGAAGCATGAATAATCAAAGGGCAGAGTCTGAAAAAGAAGAAGAAAAAATAAAGGGGAAAATTACTATTTTCAATACATCATGACTGATAAAGGTTTGGAACCCATCGGGCTACGAGAACCACAAGGACAAGAATAAATATTTGCGACAACAGATGATACATATTAGTGGACGCAGGCCATATGCAAATGGTGGCTGCAGGACTTGTTGGCTTGGCGCGCCATAGTGGGCCGATTGCGAGCAAACAGCGGGGCGACCCAGCAACAGCCGCGCTGACAGTGATCAAGCTGCTGGGGCTGGAGGTCTTTGGAGACCTGCTGGAATCATTAGTTCTCTGCTCTACTTCTGCCATGAGATGTTTTCTTAGTGCCAGCTTTGGGACTTCCCAAATACCCCTATTGTTTAAAATGGCTTGCTGGATACAGAGCATTTCCTAAGCAGTCTTTTGTTTGCTCTGCGAAAGAACCAACTTTACTCTGGAAGCGAATAAATGAAGCTTTCCATCACTACCCCTGTGACTTTTCGCAGCTTTTTTTTTTTTTTTGAGTCTGGTTAGCTGTATTTTACTGATTTGCAAAACAAATGGCCCCAGGCTTGTGAGTCAATCAAAGCCTCGAGGACTGACAATGTTTTTTATATAGCAATGGAGCAAGGTTCTCTGCTGACAGAATGAGAGACTATGTGGTGTAATGGAAACAGACTAGTGTCATTCTCTGAGCTGTAGAGGACTCTCATTAACACATTTTACTAAATGAGAGGATCTTGTCTGTCTGCTTTTGTGGTTGTTTTCACAGCAGAGATCCACTCGTTGTTATTCTAACTGAATGTTTGCTCTCATCACTCTACATTGTACCATTAAAAACTATCCATTCTTTCAGTTTTATATTATCTAGCTCTTTTCTCCATACTGTATGTACAGTATATGGGTCATTGACAAATATGGTTTTTAAAAGTGTAAAAAAAAACATAATGGAGATATAATTAATTTTGAAGTTTTATTAAGTGTTAACAATGAGATTATGTGGTTTTTTTTATAATCAATTAACACTGCTTTTGTCATTTTTGCAAGATGGACAAAATTTGTCACCAAAAAGTAATTCGGTTTAACCAAAATTTTGGTTTTACCGAATGACACTTTTGGTTATATCGAATGACGATATTTTCAAACAATGCTAACAGGCTAATATCTAGCTAGCTAGTTAGAGGACAATCAAACATTTTATATTTAGTACAAGTTTTTAAAATATTACAACATTATAGCGGTTTTACCGAATGACCTGATGTTTCGGGACATGCGTATGAGCAAGTGAAAACATGATTTTTTCAAATAGTTAAAAGAGAGTTAGTTACTTTGCTTCATGACCATGGCTGCGTTCCACTCCAGTTTTAGACACGCACTCGCGAACTTCCCTAAGCACTTCCCCTCGGGGGAATCCCTGCCACCATTTTGAAGTGTGTTCCATTTCGAGAAGTGGACGAGGGAAGTTTATATGGACAGACCCTCGCTCCCTCGATTCTGACCGAGGGAGTGAGTCTACTTCATATGTGCACTTCAGGCAGCTCCATAACCCACAATGCAACACGATTGTGATGTCACCGCATATCGCGTTTAATTTACCCCACCACAAACAACTCTATGATATATTAATTATTTTTTTAAATATTTAAAACACACATATATACATATAGAATGCTGCATTAAACAATTTTGTAAGGGGAAAAAATAAATAATAAATCGGCTCCATTGCGGATTCCATGTGATCAAGGGCTTAGGACGTTCCAGTTCAGCCCATTGCAAAGGTTCCACCAGTAGTGGGCACTCATGCAACGTAAGCAATGATGTACATCCGAGTCAACGAGACTGAGGGAAGTTAGCGAGGGAAGGGCATTTAAAAAACGAACTGGAACGCAGCCCATGTGGTCCTTTGCAGCTGTCTGAATGATGTCACATCCTATCACATGATATTGACCGCATGACTTGATCCAAAATGGTTCCTTTTTTGGTTACTCCGAATGACATCAATGAAATTCATTTCTCCGGACATTCTTTCTCATAACAAAGCAACGACTTCAACACATAATTTTAATACCATTTAGCACTATGTTAATATATGTTGTTGTAAAATCATGCCAGAATAAAAAAAAAAACAACAAAAAAAAAAAACATTTATTACATTTTAAGATATTTTAATCACAAATGAACTGGCTGTATTGGCCTTTGGACGGTTAAACCGAATTACCTTTTGATACTTCAAAATCTTTAATATACCTTTATATGTAGCAAAATATAATTAAAACTTTTTGGATTAAATAAAAGAGATCTAGTTGTACTACCTTGCATACTTTGGATGTCATATCTTTTTTTTTATTTTTATTATTATTATTATTAAGGCCTTTGGATGAAAAAAAAAAAAAAAAGACCCGTCACGACATTGACCCATATACAAAAATGTTTGAACAGTGGTTTGTAGAGAAAACAGTGATTTAATTTATTTCCACATATAAAATGGATCTCACTGAAAAACAAAAAACAAACAAAAAAAAAACATTTTTTTCACTCAGAAATTGCTAGAATGTTTCACAAATAAAGTTTCACATAGAAAATTTTGGAGAAACATGTAAAACGTACTCCAGTATTTTTATTTACAACTTACATAGTTTACTTTTTTTTTTTCATTTACATTTTCTCTTTTAATTACTTTAATGTAAATAAAACAAATGAATACACAAATGCTTGCCATCTCCGTGAGATTGAGACAGAGAAACATATCGTGTAGCCTATCATATCGTACAAGGTTAAAATATTTAAATAAACATATCAAGTAGAAGAAAATGTGTATGATTCAGTATCTTAGGTGATATTACTCTTGTCAAGCTGATTTCTGAGAGATGCATGGAGGCAATGTGGCTATTTGATTTGTGCTCATTTCATTCATAGAGTTTGCACTCATTCCCTTCACACACTCATTTTTGTGTATTGATTTTAGAAGTTTATGTATGGCTCAACTGTTGTCCAGCAAGCACGAGGAGTGACTGTGTCTGCAGAATATTTTCCCTATTATTCAGTAGAATTTGTTATTTGTTTTGAAGCCATTATCCGTGCCTTTCCGAATAAGGTATTCGGCTTCGGGAACATCCCTAGTCTACATGGTGAAAATCAGGTCCTGGTAGTCCAGCTGTTAGGGCATCTAGGGCAGCTTGAACCAGCCAGAGCATGTGAATCCAACTAGCATGGGTGGCTTTAGCTGGATTTCCAGCAGTATACTTCACTCGAGTTAATGATGTGAGGGGAGGATGTTGTCTCTTGGAAGTTCATTTATCACTCCAGTCAACTTATGTCTACCGAGTGACTTATCTATCTCCAACAACTGAGCAACAAACGTGTGCATCAAAATCCACAAGGTCCGTTCTGTGCTAGCACATGGCACACCATTGTACAGGCTGGCACTGCCTGGCACAGACCATCTTTGGAGGATTCAGTAGTCTTCACTGTGCCATCCAGCACTCAGATTGCCAGGAAACCTATTCAAGCTCTCCAAGTCCCTCCACCCCCATTCTACATCTCTTTCCTGCCCCATTTGCCCAACAGAGACTCGCACATAAATGCCTCGTTCATCCTGGTCTCATCCATCTATGACTGGAGCCGGATGGAGGACCCTCACCGGATCCCTACCTGCCATGACGTCCCCTCTCTACCTCTCATCACTCCTTCTGCTCACCCCCCAGCCGAAGGCACTCCATACCCACGGCGATAAGTACCATCTGTGCCGTCACCCGCCAACTCCTGCCCCCGAGGAGCGAGAGCTAGGGGGCGGCTTTCCCTCTCGTCACCCCCCTCGTTCATTCTCAGCGCACTTCTCTGTCAGTCTGATAATTCTTCCTTTTGCCTCTCTCTTCCGAGCTTCTTTCCTCGTCCCTTGTGTCTGGACCAGGAGATGAGATTTAGGAAGCCTCTAGCCTGCTGTGGTTTCTGGCCATGGAAGTAAAGCTCCTGGCATACATCTTGAGTCTTTGTGTCACAGCTTACAATGGAACTGTATGTCGGAAATCCATCTAAAGCATGTCCATGTCCCTCATATGCTGCCTGCTACCTGCCCACACCATAATTCATCCTTTTTCCTTTCTGGAACAACTGCATGTGCAAACTCTGCTTTGTTCAGGATGTTCAGTTCTTGTTGGCCCTTGTGAAAAAGAAGTACACTTAGGCATACTTACACTAGATTCATTAATATTATTGGAGTACATTTTACAAGAAAATACTATTTCAGTCTTTTATTTGTGAAATTTACTTGCAATTTCTGAGTGAAAATTGTTTCAAAGTAAACCATACACCCTTTTTTCAGTGTACTTATTACAAAATAATAATAATAATAATAATAATAAAAATATTTAAGTGCAAACTGAATGTAATGTTTACAGAGACTTATTTACAAATAAATTAAACTATTTTATAGTTTAAATTTATATTAAATGTAATTAGTTGAACATCAGTGTGCTTTTAAGTAGGACTTAAGTATATCTTTATTTGTAATTTCATAATTACCTATATTGTCTTTGAAATGTGGTTAAAGTGTACAGTTGAATGTACCGACAAGCATTTATGGTAAACTAAAATATACTTTAATACAGTTTGTTGAAACTGTATTAAAGTATGTCATGTATATTTGTGAATGTCATATTTTTTTAATGAAGAACTTGCAATTTAGTACATTTAAAATAAATTAACTTTAAATGTAATATCAAATAACACACTACAGTTAAAGTTCTATCAAATACTTTACATGTGATTTAGTATGTTAGTCAACACATTAAAATGTGTACTTCTTTAAAGCATTATACATATTATCAAAATTATTTAAAATGTACTTTAATGTAAAATTTTGAATTTGACATTATTACAAAGGGCACTTTTTAAAAGTGTACTTAATTGTGTACTTACACTGTAAAAAATGACCTTGATTTTAATGATAAAAGACTGTAAAAATGCTACCGTTACAGGTGAGGCTCCCTCCGGATCATCAGAGGGAGCTCTCACCAGAATATTGACTGTTGCATTTGGACTCCATTTCCCATAGGCCCTCATACCTGGGACTGAATGCACACACACCTGCAGTTCATCACACACACACACTATTTAAGCACGACACACACACACACCACCATTGCGAAGTCTTGATTTGCTACGGTGGTCATTTCTGAGCGTTTCTTTGTGGATGGTTATACTGTGTTTGATCTTGGACTGTTTCCTGTTGTTTAATTCTCTGCTGCCTGCCCTGACTATTGCCTGTTAATTGGATTGTGATTGTACGTTGCCTGTCCTGACCTTTTGCCTGATTTTTGGACTGTGTATGTTTGCCGCCTGCCTCGACCCAAGCCTGTCCCTGTTTACGATTCTGTTTTGCCTGCTCCATTGCCATTGCTGTGTCTCGGCCCTGTACTGTTTGACTCTGGCTAAAATAAAGCTGCAGATGGATCCTCACTCCGCTGACTCTGCGTAAAAACAGTTAATTGGTTTACAGAAAGTTTCTGTACTATATACGGTGAATAAATGTAATAGATCTAACGGTACATTTAATGTAATTTTACGGTAAAATACCATTAAATTTACAGTTTTTGGAAGTGAAAAATAACAAGTCATTGTATAATTTACAGTGAAAAAAACGTAAATTGACATTCCCACAATTCCCTGCGTGACACTTCACATTTGATGTATTTTCGTTGAAATAACTCTGTTTCTTCTTAGTTTTTTCTAATCAGTTATGTACATTAGGGTTTTATGTTACATCTAATGTTGTTAAAATAATGTTTATTGCATTTTTAAAATTTCATGTGTGTTACCATGATGGTGTTTAGTGTTTGTGTGAATGACACTGTGTGCTTCTATATATTAATATTGTCCTTCTCAGCTTGTGGAAAAGCTGCTTGTGATGAACTTAGATTCATCATGTGACTTTCATCACGACTGTGATTGGTGGTTGTCAGTGTATTACAAAGGTACAAAACAGATATTAGTACTTCAGTAGGGTGGTAAATTAACATTATATCAGTTAATTATATACACTTTTTTTTTTTTATCGTAAATTTAACAGAATTTTTTTTTTTACAGTGTGTAAAATAAACAGTTATGAACCGTAACACAAATACGTTATTACAATATAAACCTTTAAATTATATGGTTTTAAACTGTAAAATAGACAGCTGTTCCATAAAACCTAAAACGTTGCTACCATATTTTTTTACGGAAAAGTTTTTTTTTTTTTTTTTTTTTTTTTGCAGTGTAAGACGTGGAAGTGTATTCTCTTTAATTACACTTAATTGGCTTTTATTTCAATATTATAACATTATCTGCAATTGCAGTTTTATTTTTATTTTTTTTTACATATATGGCTGCACTTTATTTGGTAACACTTTATTTTACAGTGTCCTTGTTACACGTTACATGTAGTTACTATAGTAATAACTTGAAATTATGCACAATTACATGCAACTAACCCTAAACCAAACCCTAACCCTATAGTAAGTATATGTAGTTCATTTTTATTACTCAGTAGTGTATAAAAACACTGTAACAAGTACACCTTAAAATAAAGTGTAACCCTTTATTTTAAGGTGTCCTTGTTACATTGTAATTATACGTTTACATGAATTACATGTACATACTACATAATTAGGGTTAGGGTTTGGTTTAGGGTTAGTTGCTTGCTTAATTTACTACCATTAATAGTCAGCGTAACAGGGATGCTGTAAAATAAAGTGTTACTAAATATAGAAGATTTGTACACTACAAGTGCACATTCAGTACAAAGCACACTTCTTTTCCCAAGGGGTGTTCTGTTTTTTTACTCAAACTTGTTAACTTGTATAAATTCCTAAAGCTCAAACAGTAGATCATGGCACTAGCTACGTCGAAGGTCATTGGTTTGATTCTTAGGGAATGCATGAATTGATCAAATGTGTATCTCGAATGCAATTTAAATCACTTTGGAAAAATATAAACATCTGCCAAATGCATACATATAATATCACAAAAAGAGATGGGCAATTGTGGTTGAATGAGTTCTTGAGGAAATGCCATGTTGATTAATGGCAACAGAATAACGCAACATAACTAACGACAGATTGGCGAAAATAGAAGGTTCGAACATGTGTACATGTCTACAAAGTCTCGGAAGGAACAAAGCAAACACATCACGCTGAGATCCCTTGCCAAACCATTTGAGAGTAACGATTTGTCCTTGTCAGTGGATGACACATTTTTGTTGATGAACATTGACTGTGTTAGATTAGCCGGAGTGTTGTTTCCTGTTGTGATCCAATCCACTTCGGCAGCATTTGAGTTTAATACAGCAGCAGGCGTCTAAGACCTCTCTCTTACCAATTCAGAAAGCAGAAAAAAAAGAAAGAGAGAGAGAGGGAGGAAGAACGAGTTTAAGAAAACATGCATGTCTCGCATGTTATTTTCAGGCTTACACTCAAACGAATCCAAGATTGAGGATTAACCTTTTCGTTCAAGAGGAAGGGTGATGACAGCTCCCACGTATTTTATCTTATTCCATTTGGTGAAACTGCTCTCCTCGTCGGGTAATTTATTTGTGTACTTGCGCCCTTAAGAGACACGGGACGCTGTATCTGTGAGTGACTGAATATGCCAGACCATTAGAAGGTCAAAGTCATCAATTACACTTATGCACGGCTAAGAAGAGTGCTCCTGCAATCCAGTGCGAGATTCGGCTTTAGAGGAGAAGATGTCTAGGATGTAGGTCACGGCAGATTAAGACAAATGGATGTATCCTCCGGAAGAATCAGTCTCCATTCGATGCTGGACCGCAATTACACCACGTAAAGACACACAAGAGTGGGGCACTGGGTCAATGAACATGTTTACACTGCTCACTTTAAGATTAATTTTCATAATTAGATGGACAACACATTCGTCTCTCATGAGGCATTCTCGAAATTTAATTTTCTTCTGTGTTACTCTGGTTTCTGGAAAGGATAGATTCTATAGCGGCTTTGCACTATCAAAGAGTTCTGACTATTAAACACAACTAGCAAAGATACTGTTGCATCCGTGTAAATTAAAAAAAAAAAAAAAAAAAAAAAAAATCAGATTTTTTGGCATTTGATTTGGGCCATATTTAAATGCGGTTCCAATACTGGTCATCTGACAATCATCTAAGCACAGTTGTCCTCTTAATTTGGGATCAGGCTCACATAAAGTTCATTAAAGCAAAGGAATTCCTATGTGTGAATCATGATGAGCAGGTGTTAAAAGATTCACTTGTTACACTGTGTTTAGATTCATTAATCTTGAATGTACATTTAAATGGATGTGTTAGCCAGTAATCGATTTAAAAAAAACTAAAAAGCTGGTGTGCAGTATTAAAATATACACAATTTTTTAAAAAGTTGTCACATGTGCAGCACACTTTCATTGAATGGAAATTTTGTACACCGTAAAATTTTTCGAAGTTGTAAATAAAACTTTTCTTTGAAAACTTTCTTTTGTAATTATTTGTAAAATTCAATAGAAATTTCTTTATGAAAATTGTTTCAAAGTACAGTAAATCCAACACCTTTTAGTGTGTTTATTAAAGGAAACAATGCCAAACAATTTATTTTAGAAATGTCTTTTACCTGTAAATCCCTTTGCATCTATTCCATACCTGCACATTGTCGAATGAATCCATTTAGTTGAGTCAGTTTGCCAATGTACTGTAGCAAGGAAAAATAAACTTGATTCTCTGCAAAGATGTCTTGATATCATACTTAAAGTGCCCCTATTATGCCTTTTTTAAGGTTCCTAATATTGTTTTGGGAGTCTCCTACAATAGGTTTACATGCATGCAAGGTCAAAAAACACTTTCGTTTTCTCATAATATACATTTAATTTCACCTTAGTTCTCAAAGATACGAAAACGATTCGTTAGAAGCAGTTTGAAGAATCTCTCTCTCTAAACTCCTCCTTTCCGTGAGCCTGATTGGTCAGATGGCCTAGTCCTTTGTGATTGGTCTACTGCGTGCACCGAAACGCCCATTGCCATAACTGAATGACAGCTATCAATTCGCAAGACATTGTATACAATACATTTTACCGTATCAATTTGAGCTCGAGTCCGACGATGAAACGTCTGAAGTAGTCGATCAACCAGAAACTGGAGCAGGATGTTTCCCTATGGTAAGTGTCACCTTAGTTTGCGTTATTTATAAGACATGATAGCTGAAAACCTCGAAACATAAGAAAAAACATTTAGGCCAGATGTGTACACAGACTTTTTTGCCATAACTATTAACAAAGAAAAATGGCTATATCGTTGTTTGACATTACAATGGGTGTTTACTGTTTACAGAGAGAATACTTCAACTAGTTAGCGTGGACTAGCGTGGACAGTGCGAGCACCTTAACATCCTATTACAATACAGATAGAGCTCCATACTACTGTAATAATAAAAACGCAGATGAAAAAAAAGACAAGCTGCATTAATCGACAAATTTTTAGACAATATTGGACCCACATCTGAATAGCAGAACTACAGAAACGTGAATTAGCCGGTTAGAGGGAGACAGACCAGAGTGTACGTTACACAACATAACATACAAAACTACAAATTTTGAACGATTGATAGAAAATATAAACATCAATTATTAATCATACTTACAGGTTGAGATTCAGAGGAGCAAGCTGGTCCAAATAAACTGAGCACTGATCCATATTTTAAGACCAAGCACTTTGTGAATTCTGCGTTAAACTCCCCTAGGTTTGAGAAGCAGTCGTCAGTAAAATGACGGGAACACAACAAAAGATTGTACTGCTGTGGTATTGTTGAAAAAAAAAAAGAATTTTCCCTGGCGTCTGCACCTGCAATAAGTGGGCGGGCAATATGCTAATGTTTCGTTGTGACGTCACAATGATACGTAAATCGTTTTTTAAGAATGTTAGATGAAATACAGTTACACTTTATTTTCAGGTGTCTTGTTATACTGTAATTATACATACTGAGTAATATTAAGTAACTGCATGTACTTACTATAGGGTTAGGATTAGGGTTTAGTTTAGGTTTAGTTGCATTATGAATAATTTATAGTTTTACTATAGTAACTGCACCTAACATATGTAAAAATGACACTGTAAAATAAAGTGTTACCCAAAATACCAATAAAGACTTTTTTGCAATAAAAGTAAACAGACATATAGCTGAATGCATGTCAAAATACTATATCTTGGCAGTGTAAAAGCAGTCTAGCTTAGAGAGATCTCACTGCCCCCTTGAGAGAACTGACATTGACATTTCTTTTTTAACCACATGCTTCATTTCCACTGAACCACTACTTTTCTCTCTGCTGATGAAAAAATAATCACTTAATCGTGTATTTCTAATAAGCCTCTTATTGGTCTGTCACACAGACCCTGGCAGAGGTCTCTTCTGGGAGATGTTTATGACAGCATAGTAAATGGCCGATGCATTTTCCAGGCTATGGCGAACCCTACAACCGAGAGAGAACCCGTATGGACTGACCCACGCAGTAAAAGGATGCAAACGCAAATCACTCTTTTTCTTCCTGTGCAGACATGCATCATGGTGAAGGTCATTGGAATGGGAGTCGAGCTGCTCCTGATGGACCCCTGGGGTCCCATTCATCCAGAGGCGACAACATCAGTGACATTAAACAGATCTGACTGACCTGAACTCAGCAGCTACACATGCAGAATTTCTGTAAGATGTGTACTTACAGCCCCATCTCTCTTCATTTTTTTCAGTTTTCTCTCAAAAAAAAACATCCCTTCAGAACATGGAAGACATCTTTGGAGGTCCTCTTTGTGTCCTTGTCAGATCATAGCATCTATTACACAATGCTTTTACCTAGATTTCTATCTGGTTGTTTGACCCTAAAACAAAAAAGTAGTAAAAGTTCCTCAAAGGAGGAGAGTAATGGATGAGAACTTTAGAGCTAAATATATATAGACATCTGCTCTCTCTCTGACACCACGTGAAAGAAGAGGAGAGAAGTCTTTTAATTAACTCATTAATTAGATATTATAACTGACACCCCACTGGTCTACTTTTAAGTGTGGACTAGAGATATTTTGAGAGAGCGAGCGAGAAGCTTTGGGTAAAGGAGATTTTGAATGTTAATCACAGTGCATCGCATTTCACGAAGCGAAAACGAACCTGTTTACATTTAGAAATGCAACTTGAGACAAGTAAATTGTGTGGACTTTGTAAAATCACACTTTCATGGACCATCTATCATGTCTGAAACAGTTCTATAAGTAAACATCCCCTGTGCAGGAATCCAAACAATCCGGAGAGGGAAAGACGGCATTACAAATGCATGGTGGGAGGCACAGCTTGTTTAGGGCTCTATTTGTATAGTCGGAATGGAAATGTGACACAAATCCGTGTTTAAACAAAAAGCTTCAAGCTTACAGAGAGCCATTTCATCATTCAGACAGATACCTATGTCTTAAGAACAAGCACACAATCAACTACAATAACACGTGAACGTTCCTGGTGTAAAAAGTCACCTTGTGGAAGATGAGGGAGGGGGACGGTGCTGGAAAATATAGCTAAAACCATCTTTTGGTAAAGGTTAAATGGTTTTTAGCTGGTCCAAGTTGGTGATTTATAGTCATCAGTTGATCCAAGATGGTCTAGTAGGTTGATCAGATGACCATTGACTGGATGACCAGATAAATCACTTTGGTCTGGCAGAAAATGGCCTACTTAGACAGGAACATTCCGCTAACCAATCACAGTTTGTTAGTTTTATGTGCCATTTAAAAGCAGGTATAAATGAAAACAATGATGTTTAAAAACTGAAATAGTAGTGCCTGGCGCTCACAACGCCAAGGTCATCGGTTTGATTTCAAGGTAGTGCATGAACTGATAAAATGCTATACTTCACCATAAGATTTAAAGTGCCCCTATTGTGGATTTTTGAAAATTACCTTTCATGTAGTGTGTAACATATCTCTAAGTGAATCAAAACATCCTGCAGTTTTAAATCTGAAAGTGCACCGTATATAAAGTTATTGTCTCTCAAAAGGGTCGATTCAGAGCCAATTAAACGAGTCGTTTGTAAAACGAATCCCAAGACGTTTCGTTGTGACGTAGCATATTGCCCACCCACTTATTGTGCGCGCAGACGCCAGGGAAAATTACTTTTTTTTTAACAATACCACAGCAGTACAATCTTTTGTTGTGTTCCCTCATTTTACTGACGACTGCTTCTCAAACCTTGGGGAATTTAACGCAGGATTCACAAAACGGTTGGTCTTAAAATATGGATCAGTGCCCAGTTTATTTGGACCAGCTTGCTCCTCTGAATCTCAACCTGTAAGTATGATTAATAATTGATGTTTATATTTTCTAGCGATCGTTCAAAATTTGTAGTTTTGTATGTTATGTTGTGTAACGTACACCCTAGTCTGTCTCCTGCTAACTGGCTAATTCACGTTTCTGTAGTTCTGCTATTCAAATGTGGGTCCAGTATTGTCTAAAAATGTGTCAATTAATGCAGCTTGTCTGTCTTATTACTTGGAGTAATGATCAAGGATGGAGCACGACTTTTGTTTACAAAGTCTAATGCATTATCAGCTATTCACGTTTGTGCTCGGCTAACGTGAGAGTTTACAACATACAAAACAAACTGTTTTTTTCCTCTGCGTTTTTATTATTACAGTAGAGTGGAGCTCTATCTGTATTGTAATAGGATGTTAAGATGCTAGTCCGTGCTAACTAGTTGAAGTATTCTCTCTGTAAACAGTAAACACTCATTGTAATGTCAAACAATGATATATAGCCATTTTTCTTTGTTAATAGTTATGACGAAAAAGTCTGTACACATCTGGCCTAAATGTTTATCTTATGTTAGAGGTTTTCAGCTTCGCTTGGCATTCTGATACAGTTCCCACAGGTGCACCTACATAAAGTATAACAGTGACGCTGCTATCACGTCTTATAAATAACTAAGGTGACACTTACCATATAGAAACGTCCTACTCCAGTCGTGATTGTGAATCAGTTTCTGGTTGATCGACTACTTCAGATGTTTCATCATCGGACTCAGGCTCGAATTGATACGGTAAAATCAATGCTATCTTTTCTGTCCATACATTGTATACAATGTCTTGCGAATTGATAGCTGTCATTCAGTTATAGCAATGGGCGCGCGGTGCATGCAGTAGACCAATCACAAAGGATTGGGCCATCTGACCAGTCAGAGCAGTGTAGGCTCACGGAAAGGAGGGGAGAGAGACTGATTCTCTGAACTGCTTCAAACGAATTGTTTACAAAAGATTGAAAACTCAGGTGAAATTAAATGTATATTATGAGAAAACGAAAGTGTTTTTTGACCTTGCATGCATGTAAACCTGTTGTAGGAGACTCCCAAAACAATATTAGGAACCTTAAAAAAGGCATAATAGGGGCACTTTAATTTGTTTAAAGGGGACCTATTATCCAAAATTCATTTATATAAGGTGTTTAAACACTGATGTGTGCCCGCATTGTGTGTAAACAACCAGCCTATAATGGTAAAAATCCACTCACTCGTTTTTTTTTTTCTAATTCCTATAAATCAAACATAAGAGTCTCCGTAGACTCCCACAGTCACTGAGGACATTGTGGTTAAATTTAATTTTTGAAAGAAATGTCCCGAAGAAAATTGGTAAACACTTATATGTTCGCGCCAATCATTTTGCGGCGGACTGCTTCACAAACTAGGGTCTTTTCAATGACTCCAGTTCAAACATATAAGGCTGAATACCACCACTGACAGTTTCTGACATTTTCAGTGCATTAGATTGTCCTGTTTTGTTGTTGCCAGTGTTCTGGAAATCTGTCTTACACCGGTATGCCGGAGCATGAGCTCTTGAAGCTCCACCCTCTTCTTGAAAGGGGGTCAGGAGCACCAGCTCATTTGCATTTAAAGGGACACACACAAAAACAACTAGTTTTTGCTGACCCCCAAAAAGTGGCAATTTTAACATGATTAAAACTTTACATACACACTTTGGGGACACCAGAGACTTATTGTACATCTTGTAAAAAGGGGCAAAATAGGTACCCTTTAAATAGGGTATCATGAACTAACAATGAACAATTTGTACAGCATTTATTAATCTATAAAAATTGTAAATAATAATAATATATATTTGAAAGCATAAATATGCTCATTGTTAATGCTCATAATACATTAGTTAATTTATACAATTTAAAATGTTTAAAAATTATGAAGAAATTAACAATAACCAAAATTAATAAATGCTGTAAAAGTATCAACTCTTTCTCTGCCAGTGTTTATTTGTTTTTTGTTTTTTTTGTTTGTTTGTTTTTTGTTTTGTTTTTTAATTACCAGCCAGTGCTAGCATTTTTAATAATTTTCACAAAACTTCCATGGCCCCCAGAATATTTTGTTGTAAAAATATCTGAACATGCAATATATTAAAAGAAAGAACAGAGCCTTGGTATAGCACTTGGTATTTTTGAGTGCAATTAGCATCAAATGGTCAGTAAATGGACTGTGGGCAGCCTGTCTGATTCTGAGGCTAATTTGAGAAGAAATAGAGACCGAACCAACACTGACAATAAGAAGAAAGTGAGGCTGAGAGGAAGGATGTGGAAGAGGAGAGGGGTAGATAAAGGCACTGCTTTTCTTGGACAGAAGCATGCTAATGACTCCACTGAACACGGATTGTTTTGAGAAAGTCGACAAGAACTGCAACATGTTTGCGACACAGCAGAATAGCTAATCCCTTAGCAAGATTAGCATCTCTGATTGAGTGCGAGCAGACCCTGATTAAAAAAATAAATGAAATAAATAAACAGGAACTAGAAACACGGCCCTGGGGCTTTGTTTGTGCTGGATAATTAGCGAGAGACACCCTAGCATCTCTAGTCACAGTGCAGCTGCTCAGGGAGAGGTCTGTGAGCATGCCACACAGGGATAGAGCAACTTTGGGGAGGAACAGCTGTTATTTCGATGACAGAGGCGGTGAAATGGCACTGGAAAAGCGAAATGATGGATGGGAGTGAGTCATGGAGGTCGTTAAGGGATGAGAGACGCACACCTCTTGTCCGTGACATCACTCATGATCGCTGATCAAGTTAACGTGTCACGCTGGAGAGATGATCGTCAGCGGGCCTGTAGATAGAGAGAGAGAGTGGGTGCAGAGAAAGGAATATTTATGAGAGGGAAGACACAAATGGAAAGGGAGAAGTTCGTAAAGGAGAGGATGTAGAGAGACGAAAAAGACAGAAAAAGAGATAGAGCACTACAGTAAATGGTTCTCTGGGATTAGAGTCCTGACAAGTTGGATGACATTTTGCCTTCAAGAGGCTACAAGCGGCGAGTGACAGAGGGAGTGACAGCTTCCTCTGCAAGAATTTGCAGAGACTCGATGTCCTTTTCCTGCAAAGAGAGAAAAAAAAGTGGCTGGTCCGCAGCGCTCGCCTATCTTCCTTCTCGTGTCATAATGCGTTCCAGTGAAGAGATCACAGAGAATGACCTCTGGAGCTGTAAAAGTAATACTCTACAAACGCACACACACATATTCACCAGTCAGATCTTTTGATCCTACAAGTCAAAGTCAACCAGTTCTTAAGCATCAGAATCGCTTCATACTATGGCTGGTGTTTGGTGTGATATTTGACCAATTAGAATCAACATACACAGTAGCTGCATACAATTCATTTAACTATATTAGATACTTTAATCATTAATAATAATTGCACTGTTTGCATCACAATTTTAAATGTGATTATTTGTGCAGCCTACATTTTAAATGTAGGTTTTTGCAGAGAACACAAATGTGGCTTGTTAATGATTTTTTACTTGTTTTGAAAAACGATGAACTTGCTGCTGTGATAAAGATTTCTTTGCAAAACTCAGCTTGATTTCAAAAGCACTGGCCGCAGCCCAGATCTAAACTAGAACAAGCACTTTCAAGTTATTTCTGGCTATAGTTCAGCTAGTTTTCTTAATTAGCAGGCTTGGGAGGGTTACTTTAAAAATGTATTCCGTTACAGTTACAAATTACTTCATAAAAAAAGTATTCAGTAACATAATCCAAGTACCACAATATGAAAGTAATGTAATCTGATTACTTTTGGATTACTTCAAGGTCATATATATATATATATATATATATATATATAAAGAAAGGAAGAGAGACAGAGAAATTTGGGGGGATCAACTTTACTATAAATAAATTGCATTTTTAAATTTAATTTTAATTATTTCTTCTCAATTTCTGCAAGTTTTTAAATGTTACACGTTCCATACTTTTGAATGGGTCTCAACAATAAAAATATTTTACAAATCTGATAAATTGTCTATTGCAATATTATTATCGTTGTTGTTGTTTAGAGCTTAAAAATATAAAAGTCACATCACATCGTAAACAAACTGAACAAGCTCGGATCAGACATTTCTGTTTATGTTTGTTCTGCTTTCATTTTAATGTTTAGCTTTTAAAACCTATTAAAACTAAGCAATCGTGTCTCATTTCCACAACTTGGGAATACACAGCCCTGAATATATATATATGTAAAGGGCTATTCAGACATCTAGTGGCCACAGTATGGTATTACAGATTATTTTTTAGTCCTTTGATAAAGAAAGTGTTTTCGTAGCTGGAAGGCAGAGTTTGCACTGTACAACCATGTTGTTTGCACTTTCTTCTTTGAAAACAAAATAGCAGCGAAATTTCCATGAATTGAAAGCGTTTTTCCCCGCGGGCAGCATCGTTTCAACTAGCAGCAGTGATTCAATCTGCATCTGAGGAGACTGTAGACGGGTGTTATTTGCGCATGCACCAGCGGGTGGCTCACGTGAGTCATCACTGGCAACAGAACCAGGAAATACTGTATAAGCAAGCAGCGCTTAATATGTGTTATAATGGCAAAATAATGATTTATTTAGTTTTAAATTAAACGATTTTAATCCTGATAGTATTCCCCCTTTTTTCAAAATGTAACTGTAATCTGATTACTACGTTTTTTGACGTAACTGTAACGAATTACAGTTACTGGATTTTTGTATCCTGATTACGTAACGCCGTTACATGTATTCCATTACTTCCCAACCCTGTTTATTAGTACAGTATAGACTCAGGTATTATATTGTGGCTAGCAATCAAATGCATTTATGCATACTTAAAGGATGTTACCACTTAACATTTTTTTGTTATACTGGTTGAAAGTCTCCTCATATCCTGATAGCGATCACTATGTTAAATGGTCTAAATGTATTTTTATAAACATATATCATCTGTGGAAGGCATAGGACCATAAAATGTTCATTCAAATCATTATATTCGGTCCGAATGAAATAATACGATGTCCTACCTGCCTGTCAATGTAGGCAATGTTTTTACATATCCTCGCACACCCTGTTCGCGCAGACATTATACGTCATCAGCGTGTTTCATGCTATGCAGAGTTTACGTAGACAAACGTCATTCACGAGCACCGCAAACAAACAGCAGCCACTTTTTACAGTTCCTAGTACCAAATCAAAACAACGAGCTTATGCTACGTTCACGCCATAACTACCGTAATTGCGGCCCCGTTTACACTAGTGCGTTTTTGTTTTAAAACGCATAAGTTTTGCTACAGTTACGCCTGTCATTTACACTATGCCGGCGTTTTTGAACCTCAAAAACGGAGACTTCTGAAAACGCTGCAGAGCCCGTTTTAGTTTGAAAACGCCAGGGTTGCATTTCAGTATAAACCGACCAAAACGGAGACTTTTGAAAATGATGGCCTGCCCATCAATAACATGGAGACTGAACTGCAATCTTTGCTGGCTTTGCTGTAATTTTTAGCAGCCATTGTGCAGTTAAACTCAACATTTTTTTAATACTGCAGCTGCCTACATGCACAAGAGGCAACTATTTACACTTGTATGCGTATGCCCAGTGTGCATGAACGGTCATGTGACATGCGTATTCGGCCGTGTACACTAGACGGAGATCGTTTCTGAAACGCTGTGGATTAATTAAAATAAACATTTTTCAGTTTGACTTATTATTTATAATTTATATTATTATTATTATTATTATTATTATTATTATTTATAATTATTGTTTACTTTAAAAAACTGGGTTGCTTTACTTAAATTTTTGGGGGGTAATCTGTGTCTAAAAATTTTGCGTATTCTTAACTAATCGGGTTTTACAGTGCACCCATCAATGATTTACTGGCTGCATTTGTCAAAATATTTGCACAAAGAATACTTGCATTCTAAAGACTGAATGAAAGGGTTAAAATAAATGTTATACACTAATTAAACATTTTAATTTTAAAATGTATTTCTGCAGTTTATCAAATATACTGTATACATATTTTTTCATTCAGATTTCATATTTTGAAAACAGGAGCCCAATATTTTCAAATTATCATTTTTAAATGCACATTTTCAAAGCAGTATAATTTTTCAAAACCCAATTCATTTGATAGTTGTGGCTGTGAAGCCAGACCTTTAAATAGACATTCACACAGACATTCACACATATTAATGGAATTAAGGGGAATTGGGAACTATGTTAATGTTAATAAACTGTTTAGTTTTGCTTTTCACTTTAACACATTTGACCACAATTGGATAATTAGATTTGATAATGCTTTTCCCTACTCTAATTTAATAATTTAATAATTCAGACCTTGAAAACCAAGCAGCTGAAGAGTTCTGACATAGACAATATGAGCAAGAATTTCAGAAGCAAAAGGCACACCATTAACACGTGTGCTTTTATTAAAGCTGGAGTTTGTATTTATATAATTTCTGCTATCCTAGTGTTGCCTAATATGCAGAGGATCTGTTTGTTTCAAAAGTTTTAACCAGCCCAACAAAGCAAAACTGACTCAACCAATGGCATGAGTTTGGGGCGGGGCTACCTGAATGTTTGACCAATAGCAGACAGAGAGTGTTTGAGAAACCTGCTTGGATATATTTTTCTTTAAATATAAAATTATTCATGCCTTCCCATTAGCTTCAAATTACTAGAAATATTTGCTCTATTACTTTCATATATTTCTCATCAGTAATATAATAAATTAAAATTCTTAAATATTAGTGGTGGTATTATTCTGAATTCCCAACTGACTCTTAAATATCTTCAAGAGAATTGCATGAACAACCTTCTGAGTTGTTTATGCTGATTGATTTTACTTTATGTAACAGGAGTCAGAGATTAGGAATCAAGAATGCTAAATATTTTAGTAATATGAGAAAGGAGAGCCTTTAGTGAGATAGTAAATGGAGTAATATTTCACGCTGGTAATCAGATAACAGTTTGGCCCTTTAATGAATTAGCGTAAATATTACTTTTTTTTTTCCTCCTGCAATTAATTTCAAACCTAATGCAGATAAAATGTCCCACTGTTAGATATAAATTGAGCCCTGTTTGAATCAAACGTTACTAGGTTTCGGTGTCGCTGGCTTCAGCTTTCATAACAGCACACATTCAATTCAGTGCGGCTCTTGTCTAAGCAAACAGTATAATCTTAAGAGAGCTGAGGTCATGTCAGATTCCCTCTGTTGTCTATTGACCTTGCCCTCCATAAACAACACATTTACTCCTTACGTTCCCTTTACACTAAGTCAACATGGGCAGATGAGACCCACAAAGCAACTGCTGTCAATGTATCCATGGGGTTAAGACTCAATTTACTTTTTTTTCCTCCACGTTTTTTCTTCTCTCCTGAAAAGCTCATTTCCCTAAGGGCAATTATAATAAGAGAATCGATGCTTGAGTGAATTTTAATTTGTCATATGGAGAGAGGGAAAGATATTTCAATCTACAGTGTGACTGTTGTCATTAGTGGAGAGAACGATGAGGCAGAGACACAGTTTGAACGCTGGACTCTCCAACAGTGACAGTAGCAAAAATTAATTGTTTCAAAAACTTGCTTAAATAGGGACGTATTACGTTTCACCATTTACTTTTTTAGTTACTTATCTCACTGTCGCCCACACAGAATCTTATCCAAGGTGTCTTGCAACTGAAACTGTCATACAGTAAATTAAATGGGCTATTTTTACTACTGTACCTTTAAGACTTTACCTAAGACTAAAAATTACCTCTTTGCATTTGTGAAATGAATAACTGTGCTTAAGTGTGAGTTGTGGGTGTGCTGTAAGGTCTTCAAAAACAGCCTCAAGATTTCTGAATGACCCATTTTTGCAGTTTCAATAAATGGCCTGAGTGGACTGTAGAGGGAATTTTGTGTTAGAGACTCTTTACTCTAATTTAAAAAGACTAAGGGAAATATATAATACAGTATGATCACTTCAAACTCAACCTCAAAAATTACTTAAAATTACTGGCTATATATACACCGATCAGGCATAACATTATGACCACTGACAGGTGAAGTGAATAACACTGATTATCTCTTCATCACAACACCTGTTAGTGGGTGGGAGATAATAGGGAGCAAGTGAACATTTTGTCCTCAAAGTTGATGTGTTAGAAGCAGGAAAATGGGCAAGCGTAAGGATAGGAGCGAGTCTGTCAAGGGCCAAATTGTGATGGCTAGACGACTAAACTGCAGCTCTTGTGAGGTGTTCCCGGTCTGCAGTGGTCAGTATCTATCAAAAGTGGTCCAAGGAAGGAACAGTGGTGAATCGGCGACAGGGTCATGGGCGGCCAAGTCTCACTGATGCATGTGGGGAGTGAAGGCTGGCCCGTGTGGTCCGATCCAACAGACGAGCTACTGTAGCTCAAATTGTTCAAGAAGTTAATGCTGGTTCTGATAGAAAGGTGTCAGAACACACAGTGCATCGCAGTTTGTTGCGTATGGGGCTGCATAGCTGCAGACCAGTTAGGGTGCCCAAGCTGACCCCTGTCCACCGAAAGCACCAACAGTGGGCACGTGAGCATCAGAACTGGACCACGGAACAATGGAAGAAGGTGGCCTGGTCTGATGAATCACGTTTTCTTTTACATCACGTGGATGGCCATGTGCGTGTGCATCGCTTACCTGGGGAACACATGGCACCAGGATGCACTATGGAAAGAAGTCGGCGGAGGCAGTGTGATGCTTTGGGCAATGTTCTGCTGGGAAACCTTGGGTCCTGCCATCTATGTGGATGTTACTTTGACACGTACCACCTACCTAAGCATTGTTGCAGACCATGTACACCCTTTCATGGAAACGGTATTCCCTGGTGACTGTGGCCTCTTTCAGCAGGATAATGCGCCTTGCCACAAAGTAAAAATGGTTCAGGAATGGTTTGAGGAGCACAACGACGAGTTGTGAGATTCCCAGATCTCAATCCAGTCGAGCATCTGTGGGATGTGCTGAACAAACAAGTTCGATCCATGGAGGCCCCACCTCGCAACTTACAGGACTTAAAGGATCTGCTGCTAACATCTTGGTGCCAGATACCACAGCACACCTTCAGGAGTCTAGTGGAATCCATGCCTCGACAGGTCAGGGCTGTTTTGGCAGCAAAAGAGGACCAACACAATATTAGGAAGGTGCTCATAATGTTTTGCCTGATCGGTGTGTATATATATATTATCATTATATATATGACATGATGTGAGGCCAAGTATGGTGTCCCATACTCTGAATTTGTGCTCTGCATTTCACCCATCCAAGTGCACACACACCCGGGGAGCGATTGGGGGTTAGGTGCCTTGCTCAAGGGCACCTCAGTTGTGGGTAATGAGGGTGGAAGAGAGTGCTGTTTATTCGCTCCCCCCAACTACATTTACTGCCAGTACTGAGGCTCAAACCCGTGACCTTCAGGTTACAAGTCAGACTCTCTAATCATTAGGCCACAACTGCCATAAATAAACAAAATATATTCATATATAAATATACTGGCATTATTTACGCAACATTACTAGATTCTGTTCATCACTTTCTCAGCATAGCCTTATAAGTCCTTATTCATACTTTGGTTACATCACGGATTGATTACTGTAATTCTCTTTATTTGGCCTTCCTGAAAAACAACACTATCGATTACAGTTAATTCAGAAGTCAGATGCTAGGATTATTACCCATTCATGTACTTTTGAACATGTATCTCCAATTCTTTTCCAACTACATTGGCTGTTCGTTATCGTATCCATTACAAAATTTTACTGCTCACCTATAAAGCTCTTCATAATTTGCCTCCTCTTTATCTTTCAGATCTTCTTAATTTGTATATTCCTTCACATTCTTTGAGATCATCGTCTGCAGAATTATTGACTGTTCCAAATTTCAAGTTGAGTTCATTTGGCGGTAGGCCTTTCAGCTGTGCAGCGCCAAAATTATGGAATTCCTTGCCATTTCACATCCGCCAGTTGGATTCTATTTCCCTTTTTAAAGCTCAGATTAAAATGTATCTTTTAGAATAGCTTTTAGTGACTTGATTGTTTGATTGTATGTTTAATCTGTAAATCTGTGTTTTTGCATAGCTTTGTATTTTACTGATTTACTTTTATGTTGTACGGTGTCCTTGAGTGTATTGAAAGGTGCCTATAAATAATATTATTATTATTATTAATGCATTCACTAATGTTAATGATAATAAGTAATATTAACTAACAATGAGCAATACATTTGCTACATAATCTGTTAATCTTTGTTAATGTTAGCTAATAAAAATACAGCTGTTCATTGTTAGTTCATGTTAGCTCAGATCCATTAATTAATATTAAAAGACACATTTTTTTTTTATTATTTTAATATTATATTTGTATATGTACCTTGCAAAGACAGCACTGCTTGTGGTCTCAGCCAACCCAACACTTCATCACAACCACAATCACGACGACATTGCTAGAACTGCCCGGTCCTGCAGACTCTTAGACACAACTCTTAGTCCAAGCTCTTGTTCTATCCAGACTGGACTATTGTAATGCTCTCTTGGCAGGCCTTCCAACATGTACTGTCAAACCTCTGCAACTGATCCAGAGTGCTGCAGCAAGAGTGGTCATTAACAAGCCGAAGGGAGCGCACGTCACACCTCTCCTCATCAATTTGCACTGGTTGCCATGTTGCCGCTTGCATCAAATTCAAGACACTTATGTTTGCTTACAGAACAACCACTTGCTCTGCACCCCTATACCTAAACTATCTACTTCAGACCTATGCCCTCCAGAAGCTTTCATTCTGCAAGTGAACGATGCCTTGTGGTGCCATCCCAAAGAGGCACAAAATCACTTTCACAGACTTTTACCGTGTCTGTTCCCTGCTGGTGGAATGACTAACTCAATCTGAGCAGGTGAGACTAGCCATTTTCAAGAAACGGCTGAAGATGCATCATTTTCGTCAAAACTTGACCCATTATTACTAGCACTTACTATTCTGTTCTATTTATAAAAAAAGAAAAAAAAAAATGCTATGTGTACTGTGCTAGACTAACTGGGACTTATCACAGCACTTATATATTGTTGACCTATTGTTGGTTTTGATTGCTTCCATTGTTCTCCTCATTTGTAAGTCGCTTTGGATAAAAGTGTGTACTATATTATGTAATTGTAAATGTATTTATAATGTTGAAATTAACATTAAGATTAATAAATGCTTTAGTAGTCATTTTGACTGTTAGTTCATGTAAACTAATTTAGTTAACTAATGAAACCTTACTCTAAAGAGTTTCCAAATAAACAAATATCCTTTTAAATAGATGAATGAATAAAATTATGCTCTGCCTCTAATTTTTTTTTTTTTTTTTTTTTTTTTAAACCAAATCCCTCTTTTTCATTCCTTCCCCTCCAACTACTTGGCTTAATTCTGGTATGTTATTCTCACTTTTTTGGCCGGTTTCACAGACAAGGCTTAAGCTAGTCCCAGACTAAAATGCATGCATTTGTGTGACGAAGGCATAGCTAGCTAGCAAAATGTACTGTAGGCTGTAGTAACTACCAGTATTGACAGTAACTCGTGATTGAGCAGGTGAGCCGCTGTAGTGTTATGGCTGGGGCCATGCTCGGTGGCTCTAGTGCGTCATCGACAGTTATTATAGTTAGGGGCGGGACCATACTCGGTGGCTCCAGTGCGTCATCGAGCCACCGTTTTAGCCCCGCCCAAAAAATCCTGAACACAGAATTGATGAAAAACTGTTTAACAGTCTAACTCCACAATTCAGTACTACATAGTTCACATTCTTTGTAATGTGTTTCAGAAATATATTTGTAACATTTATAATGTGTTTAGAAACAATTCTCAGAATTGACTTTACAGGGACTTTAAAAATTATCCAAAATCAATTTTTGAGCAAGTACATAACCAGCCAGTGTTCAAAACTATCTTCTTACTTTAGCCCGATTCACAACGGTAAGCTTGTAATAATGTTTTATAATAAAATCGGTACTGGTGGGTTTCCGCGGGAACTCAGAGCATGCAGCCGTTAGTCTTTGCGTCATTACGTCACGTCTGTAAACAGAAAGAAGGAGTCCCAGCTAGTATAGGCTATATGGCATGTAAGAATGCTGCTGGTAGTAGATCATTTATAGCCTTTTCTCACAACAGCTGGAATAATTAAACTTATGATTTTGATGGCAGATTGTAATCCAGAAAGGTCCAAATGACAATCATCAGTGACAACTGAAGATTCACCCGTAGTCAAAAGCAAAAGACTTTTGCTACAGAAACTGAAATCTACAGGTAAAGCTAATACACACTAAATACACAGTCACGCAATGCTGATGTTGTTAACAATTTGAGAACAAAGTATACCAATAATAATAGACTTAATCACCATTGGTAGCACGATTTATTATTATGCTTTTTTTCTCAGTTGGTCAGAACAAAAGTGTCAGACATGTTGTTTACTTGTTCAGATGACATTTTCCCATGAAAATTCTTATTTTGGTCATACTTCCAAGACGTAGAATCTGTCATCCGTGGTGAGGAGCCGTGGCGATGCACATAAACCATGTAAAGATAATAATTCCGCAAATAACTGCAATTGCAGGTTTCAAACAGAGATGGCAAGTTCTCAAAAAAGGGCACAAGTAAACCAATATCCTTCAAAAAGTTATCTTCAAAATAACAGATAAATAAAATAGTAAAAGCCTACTTGCACTAGACGTGCTGGTTTGGACCTCATCTCATATATAAAACACCTGCAATTCAGCAAATAGCTGCTAATGCACTCACATTTGTGTAAAGAATCCTCATTGACAAGTTTGGGTGAGTAAGGGTAAGTAACTCATGCCTATTGTTCTAGTGTTTTAATTCATGTGTTTTAGTGGTTAACGTGTATAGACAATCTAAATCTGAACATCTAGTTGGGTTTTTTAATAGGATATCTAATCATTACTGCAATTCTAAGCACAGCTTTAAATGGACTCCAGTTTCAGATCATCTTGCAGTCTATGAAATGAACTGAATTAATTGGCTGTGACTTCAACACATTCAGCCAATTGTAAGGTTTCTCTCTCTCTCTCTCTCTCTCTCTCTCTCTCTCTCTCTCTCAATTTTTCAATTCAATTCAAAGTGTGCTTTATTGGCATGACAATTGTTACAATGTATTGCCAAAGCAAAATAATCAAAATAAATGTACATATACAGAAAACAAAAAAAAAAAAAACAAGTAGAACAATCAATCAACATTTAAGAATTCTATGAGCAATTTAGAATTCAGTGTGTATGTGCGTGAGTCTGCGCGTTTATGTGAGTGAGTGAGTGAGTGTGTGTGTGTGTGAGCACATTACTGATTAGTCAAATCCCTCTTTTTGTGACAGGCATCTCTCTCTCTCTCTCTCTCTCTCTCTCTCTCTCTCTCTCTCTCTCTCTCTCTCTCTCAGTAATCCAACCAAAGTTCCTTTTAGACAAGTCAGTCCCCTCAGAAGCCATCTTGCCAGCACCCCAGAGCAGCAGTAAAACAGCATATCAGTGACAAAACAGCCTTGGTTTTGCTCGTATTTTACCCATTCATTTCCTCTAGGGATTTCATTTCCTAAAAATATCTAATTCAGTAAACAGTTCTAAGCTTTGAACCAAACCAATCAGCTTTGAGATGAATCACAAAAGTACTCAATTTGATAAAATACTGGAAATCACAATAAAAGACATACTGTAGGGATAAAGACTGTGTATATACTGTCTTTTATAGTGTAAGGAACTGCTCATCATGTTATCAAATCAATTTCTCTATGGAGAAAATTTTTTTTTTCTGGAACACTGTTGCACTTTGCAGGCATGCAAGCTCTTCTCTAAAAAATAAAAAGGTTTATTAGTACACAAAATAAAATAAACCTTTTAAAATAAAAAGTTTTTTTTTTTTTTTTCTTCAGGGTATTGTTAATTAAAAATGAAATGTGTAATTTCTGCACTACTAGCATCACCAAAGGAATTGCGAAAAATAATGACAGGTTTCCAAAACACTCTGCCATTAAAAAAGATAACCCCACCCCAAACTCACACAACTGGTCGAGCCAATGTTGTTGTATTTGGTTTAGCACCACAGAGTCAGTTTTTTTAGAGCCAGTGTTTCAAATAAAATAGCCCACATAGCCCACATCATCATTAATTTACACAGATGTCGTCATTTTAATGTGCACATTCGTATCATTGTGTACCTGCTGGGGGCTGTAGAAAAAAAAGCAAACAAAAAAAACAAGGCATAAGACAGTTATACTAACATTGCAGCATCTTTTCAGAGTCAGAGCAGATAAAGCAGACAGCGCTCTTAATTACCTGCCTGTTTGTTTCGTGTACACTGCTCTGACATTCCCACAGATACAGCTAAACTAAGCACTAGCATTTACTATAAGATCCCCAACATGACCTTTGTGAAGCTGTCAGCCCTCTAAACACTAATAAAAAATGAGAGTAGTTCCCAAGCACAAATTCATGCTAGGATGAGTCTGGGGAGTGATGACATGAGAGTGGTGCATTAGAAATCATATAAGAGCAGCGTGTTTCACTGTACACCATCTGCTACACAAGAGTCCCGGTAGGGTTGTTTCAAGCATCTTCAGAAAAGTGGGGTATGGCTTTCTGTCTTCTGGAAACTCACAAATCTGCATCAAGTCAACGGCTGCCAGCAGTTCCCAAATTATCAGCTGCCCCAAAATGGTGTGCCAGTTTTATGTAAGCTTGTAATAAAATTTAAAGAAAATATCATATAAAAATTATTTAAAAGATTAAAGACCCACTGAAATCATTTTACTTTTTATTCCTGTGTTAGCATATTTCTTATTAAAAGGGATCATCCCTTTTTTTTTTTTTTTTTTAAATATAGCCAATATGCTTTTGTTTGTTTATATTTACCCAGAAGAGAAAGACTGTAAATTTTAAATGTAAACTACCGTTCAAAAGTTAGATTTTTGATAGGATTTTTGGTAAGGTAAGACTTTTGAAAGGAGTCTCTTATGTACAGCGAGGCTGCATTTAACAGTAATATTGTGAAATATAATTACATTGTATCTATTTGAATATATATATATATATATATATATATATATATATATTTTTTTTTTTTATAAAAATATATAATTTATTCCTGTGATGCAAAGCTGAATTTTCAGCATCTTTACTCCAGTCTTCAGTGTCACATGATCCTTCAGAAATCATTCTAATTTGCTGATTTAATGCTCAAGAAACATTTCGTAATATTATTAATGTTGAAAACAATTCTGCTGCTTAATACTTTTGTGGAAACTTTTTTTTTTTCAGGATGATGAATAGAAAGTAGAAATTTTTCCTAATAGAAATAGAAATATTTTTTATAAATGTCTTTACTGTCACTTTTGATCAATTTAATGTAACCTTGCTGGATTAAGTATAGACATGGACAAAAGCTACTGTAATTCTGTCTAATATATACAATATATGCAATAGTATATTAATATCACATTCAATATATATTGAAAGTACCCTTCTATACATCACTGTACCATATCGACCCAGTTATTAGCTGACACTATATTTTTAGATCAAGTTTCCTGTTGTCTGGGATCACTGATCTGATTTGTGTTACCTCTTTGTGAAGCTGCATTTCATTACCCATCAGAATTAATGTTAGACAAATAATTTTTTGAATGTAAACCCATTTGACACAAATGCAAACATCTATTTGTTTCCTAAGTGCACCGAATCAAAGGCTTCTTAGGATACCGCAGATTACCTTCAAGAAGGGCCTCCCTTCCTAACTGACTATTGATTTGTGACTGAGAGCTCATTATGCTCAAGTGCTAAGCACTAATCTTTTGAGTTTTTTTTTTTTTTTTTTTTTTTTTTTTTTTACTGCCCTTTCAAGATGAATATCAGATGCAAAGACAATTTAACAAGCTCAACTTCAATGAGGAAAGAAATCCATTTTAAATGAATAGTTCAGGGAAAAAAAAAAAAAAAGATTCTGTCATCATTTATTCTACCTCATGTCTTTGTAAACCAATATGATTGACTTACATCACAAAAGCAGCTTTTCTGGAGAATATCCAGGTGGCTCTTTATCATGTAAAGAAAGTGAATGGGAACTTATGCTGGCAAGCTCCAAAGAGAAAAAAAAGTCCATAAAAGTATAATTCAACCTTTTGCAAGTTTTCTATGTATTGAACAGACTGAAATATGCCCTCCACTGTAGCTCAAAAATTAAGTTTGGCACTGGTAGACACATCCTGTGTGATTTCATTATTAGTTTGTGGGTGTCTTGTGACCGAACTTCACCTCACCTCACGGTTTGACACCAAAAGTGAAGGGTTTGTGATACAGTGGATGGACAGCACCGTATTCTCATTTTGGAGTTTGGCAGTCACAATTTACTTTTACTAAATGGAAAAGAGCTGCTGCAGCGTATAATTTACAATGTTCATTTTAAACCCTACTTTACACTGTGAAGTTACTGCTTAATTTAGTAAATTAAGTAAAATGATCACAGTTTTGTAGAAAAAGGAAATAAATTCAGAGTGATATTAAAGCTCCATACCTTTTTTTTTTTTAAGTCACACTTTACATTAGAGTCCAATTCTCACTATTATCTATCAACTACGACTTTTTTTCCTCAATATACTCCTAAGTTTATAATTAGTTAGGAAGGTAGTTGTTAAGTTTAGGTATTGGGTAGGATTAAGGGATGTAGAATATGGTGGTCATGCAGAATAAATCATTATTAATATGTGCTTTATAAATACTAATAAACAGCTAATGTTCTAGTAGTATGCATGCTAATAAGCAACTAGTTAATAGTGAGAATTGGACCCTAAACTAAAGTGTTGCCGTTACTTTGTTCCTTATAAAGTACAGAGCTGTGTTGACATTAGTGGTTAAACGGATCGTTGTTGATCCGTGATCCGTACGGACCAAGCCCCACGGTTCGGGACGCATGTGATTCGCAGATCAATTGCAAGTTTAACCGCAGTAGAGTGAAAGGTTATCATTTGCACGTGTTTTGTCTTGCTAGTTTACACATTAAATAGATATAAAATCATTCCAGCGCTAGAAGAGGCAAAAGAGGATTTAATTCGGTATCGCACGCCATGCTGTTATCGGTGCGCACAGATGCACATACATACAAGGCTCGCGCACGCACACACACACACACACACACACACACACACAGAGAGAGGCGCGTTTCAGATCGCTCGCAAACTCCAAATTGATTTCTCTTTCGCGTCCTCAATGCATATGTCAGTCAAAATACAAGTATTCTCGTAAACATATTCGGTTGTCTTAATTGAACGAGGTGTGAATTCGGATGTGTATCTATCAGATGTGTGTGTGCATGGGGTCTTACTCTTAAAGTGACAGCAACCTATAAATACCTGCTGTTGTCTGTTGTGTAAATCAAACAACAAAACATAGCTTTAACAAAGATTAATCTATATTAAATTTATACAGTGAACAGTATCATTTTACATTTAATTATTACATTTCTGTACACGAAAATTAATACTACAGTTAGACCTTATACTTTATTTGTAACTTTATGTTGTATTTATCTATGCTTGTAATTTGATGTACAGTATTTGTTCTTTTTAGAGTCTGTTCACTTGCCTTTAATAATGTATTAGTTAGGCTAGTAGTTTCTGCTGTGGTATCGGAGTAGTTAAAGTGGGCTAAGTAATAAATGCAAAGTTACCCCCCATTTTTTTTTTTTTTTTTTTTTGCTGATCCGAAAAATGATCCGATCCGTGACTTAATAACCGTGATATGATCCGAACCGTGAGTTTTGTGATCCGTTGAACCACTAGTTGACATCTATTCCCCCTTTTTTACATTTGCTTCATTTTTATCCTGCATCTGAGCCCAACTTGCACATTTTCCCGAAAGCTTCTCTACAGTCTATCACACATTTCTCATTTCTGAAAACCTAATTCTATAGTGTACCTGGCACATGCACAAACTGAAAATGAATGCTGGTTAAATGTCCTCCCGCAGACCTGGGATTAAATTCAAAGCAGCTAATTTGCAACCATTGTAGAATTCAAACCATTCAGTTCAGTATGTACTCTAGTTTCTTAAAGACACACAGGTGTCGTTTTTGTCAATAAAATAAAGATCTGGTATTTCAAAGATAAATATTAGTACCACTGTCACCATGTTCAGTGTCACAGTGAAAAGCATCATGACTGTCTGGCTTGTGAAATCTGTAAATATAAGGTACAACAGGACTAAACACATTTTTTTTTTTTTTTGGTTATAATAAATATGAATAATATGATTAATATTATTATGATTAACAATCTATAAAATGATTAATCTATAAAATTACAACAACAAAACTTTAAATATTAGATAAACCAAGCACAGACTTGCATTGCCGCCCACGTTTGCGTCAGAAATGAGCCGAAGTTCCCAGTGCACAGTGAAACGCGAATGTTCAGAAAAGTGCTGTAGTGACTTTTTTGCCATCTATTATACTGTACAAGAAGAAAATAAAATTAAATGCGTCTTTTACCACAGTGCACCTTTAGCCCCATTGCACTCTAGCATTATTCTATTTAAAAAGTTTGTGTACTGTCAAAACACACATGGTTGAATTTTTTTAACAACTTGCAATTATAATAGGCCCTAATTACAAAAACATCTCTCAGCATAATCCTTCAGTTTTAAGTGGAAAGACTACGAGGCAAACTCACTTTGAATAGTTTCCAAGAGAAACCATTGAAATTTCAGTCCATCTGTTTGCTAGAGTAGCTAAAACAAATTATGGCTGAGTGCATGTGTGTTACTTTCCTCTGACCTCTTTGAGGAGGTAACGCTATGATGCTAATGGCAGATGGAGGACGAACACATGCCGTTAAAAGCGGCGGATGTTCAGTTTGGGCTTTTCGGCGTGTTCGCTTTGAAACTCAGCAACCTGCGATTGCAGGAAACGAGAGTCCAACAAGTTTTTCCACTTAGCCGATTTGCTCACTTAGACACATAGTCGGTTCCCATACGGGAGAGACCACACAGCAGAGAAACATCGTCTGAAGTGAATTAGACATATTACAGACAAGCTCAGCTCGCATGACTGAAACATCGCTTTGAGATTTGGAGGCAAAAGACATGATGTATATCTCCCGGATATGTTAAGCTAGTGACCACCTCACCTGTCACTGAGGTCTCTCAGAGAAGGTTGTTAAAACCCATCTCAGGATATAGTGAGGGAGAGTCGGAGAGCATGTTGAAGGACGGGGGTTGACCTCTCTGCTTTTTTCTTCTTTCTGACTGGAGCCTCCATCCAGCTTGAGAAGTAACTCTAATGAGCAGAGCCCATCACTGCAGATGCCAGCTGCCTCTTTCAAACACCGCCGTGCTCACAATTTCTTTCTCTCTCCCTCGCTGTCAGTCTTTCTTGATGGCACAGCACGCCTCCAGGTTCGGCCCTGATCTCTATTATGGTCCTCCCATCTGCCACAGGGTGTCATGGGGCCCAAACTCAACCACAGGGCCCTTGTCAGGACCAGGCAATGAGGGACGTGAAGTAAAAAAAAAAGGAGGATGCGGCACAGAGGATGGATGGAGAGCTGCGGAGTGACTGCCTCCCTCATCACTGGTTTCTCTTGTTCGCCTTCCTTCTCTGGCCCCCTGTCAGTATCAGTGACAAGAGCCACTCTCATAAAAACTTAATGAAGCGTCTTGGTAAAGGAGCGAGAGCCAGGGCTCACAGATTGAAGGCCTGTGTGAAGTTTGGGGAGGGACAGGTTATGCTTGACATCCACAGCTATCATTTTAAAACTCCAGCCGAGATCTATTGGGAGAAAAATGAGATACAGAAAAACTCGGAAAAGAAGAGGAGCAAGTTGACTTTTCATGGTAAACAGGAAATGAAATGGGTTGTTGTAACCATAAATGCATGATAGGAGATCATTTACCTCTTTTTTTACACTGACAGGGTGCAGATGCTCAACCTGGCCACTTTCTGCACGCTCTCACTGATGAAAATATAGCTGTCTTAAAGGGCACCTATTATGCCACTTTTCACAATATGTAATATAAGTCTCTGGTGTCCCCAGAATGTGTCTGTGAAGTTTCAGCTCACAATACCTCACAGATCATTTATTATAGCTTGACAAATTTGCCCCTATTTGGGTGTGAGCCAAAACATGCTGTTTTTGTGTGTGTTCCTTTAAATGCAAATCAGCTACTGCTCCCTGCCCCCTTTCCAGATGAGGGCAGAGCTTTAACAGCTCACACTTTGGTTGCTCAACATCAACAAAGCTGGAGAATTTCATGCAGCCAAAATGACAATCGTCAATAACGGTGTTCAGCCTTACATTGTTCAAACCAGAGTCGGACACTGATGGAGATACTAAGGAAGAAGTTACAACTTTTAGAATGGAACTGGACGTTTCTGAATGGTTAGTGGATAAATGTGCTGGCCTTTGCAAATAAAAATAGCGTTTTTCATGCCTTGTCTTTAAAGAAAACGTACAAAGTTTTTCAAGACAATCACCTTTTACACTGCTCTTTACAAACGTGTGGTTATACAGTATATAAACAAGATTTAAAATAGATGACATATGGTCTCTAAGACAACAATAGCTTTAGCCACATTTGTTGTGGAACTAGTTAGCAGACAAATCAACTGAAATGGCAATTTGCTCAAAAATCATAAAAAATAAACAGTGTGACACTTACTTCTTCTGGAGGATCACGAACAGTTGGTACAGATCCATCCCTGAGTACCGATTTTTTAGCAAAGTCTGCCTTGTATTGCCCCTTGTTCACAAAGCAGTCTGGAGTGAAATGATTTGCGCAGACATAAACGAATTTAGGTAGAGTTTGGGGTGCATTATCTTCAAAAATAAAACTCATCCACTGCATCCTCAATGGCTCAGATTTTGGGAGAAAATGAAGAGTTTTATGTTCAGTCTTACATCAAAATCAGAAAACCAGGAATGCTTACGAGACATTGTTGACGCTACAGCTGCTCGAGCGCGGAGAAAATGGCAGATGGCGTACAACTCACTGAGGGCGGAAACTATGGTAATGCAGGTGTCACGGAGACACAGCCAACGCACACCAACACACAAGCATCGTCACCAGATCTCAACACTCCGCCCACTCGTTCTCTCTCCCCTGAATTCTAATCACGAGCACCTGCACCTCATCACCACTGACACAATAAAGACTCACGGTTCCCTCAGTTCTTTGTCTGGTCTCGTTAAACATACCTGGACTCCTTACCTGCTACTTACCTGCCTCCTCGTCGATTCCTCCTCGTCTCCAGTGTCCTGTTCTCCGTGTTCTCCTCTTGTTCCTGCAAAAGATCATCCAAGTTACTCACCAGCTAAGTGTCTGTTCATTTATGCTTGCAACGCTACTCACCATTTCACCTGCTGTTCCCTGTGTTCGTGTCTCTGTTAATAAACATCTGTGATCTTACCTCTCTGTCTCTGTCTGAGTCTGACAGAAGACCAGACCACCAACATGCAGAGCGCCACGAACATGGGCGAGGATCGTACATCGGATCCGTTGACCAGTCTGGTTGACGCTGTACGATCCTCTCTACCATCTCCACCCTCAAGCACAACACCCGACGTCACAGACACCATCGTGCACGCCATCCGCCAAGGCCTTCTTCATCCTGCACCCACCGCTGCCTCTGTCAGTCCCATGGCCCGACCAGCGACATTCTCTGGTGCGGCGGAGGATTGCAGTGGTTTTCTCCTACAATGCTCGCTTTACTTAGAAGCGCAGGCTCATCTCTTCACCACCGAGCGAGCCAGGGTGGCGTTCATCATTTCCTTGCTCTCAGGACGAGCATTACAGTGGGCTCAACCCCTCTGGGAGTCTCATGCCCCAGTCACCGCCACCGTTAACGAAGTCTTCAGCCACTTCCGGGAAGTATTTGGACAGAATACCGCCGATCTCTCCGTGCATGACCAACTGTTCAGTCTCCGCCAAGGAGAAGAATCTGTATGTATGCGCTCCGATTTCGTACACTAGCGGCCGCTAGTGGGTGGAACGAGGTGGCGCTAATTACAGCTTTCCGCCAGGGACTTCATCCTCAAGTGAAGCAGTTAATGGTTGTGTACGACGATACTATGGGATTGGAGAATCTGATTCAGAAGACCATCCGAGTGGCTCAACGTTTCTCTGCGTGTTCAGTGCCCACTGTTAATCCTCTGCCCACCACACCATCTGTCGCTCTTCCAGCACCAGAACATATGCAAGTGGACTCTTATCGTCTTACCCAAGTGGAGCGTCAGAGAAGGATTCAGTTACATCTCTGCCTGTATTGTGGAGGAGAGGATCATTACATCACCGCCTGTCCCGTCCGACCACCACGTCCCGCGGTGAGTACCATCCAGCTACCCGCTCAGACTGCCCCTCTTACCAGAACTACTGTTCATATCCTTAATGCTCACACCTGTGTTTCAGCGCAAGCCCTCCTCGACTCCGGTTCAGCAGGAAACTTCATCAGCAACGAGATTCTCCAGAAATTGAATGTACGCCGTAAGCGCTGTCAGCAGGATCTTCAGATACAGACCATCCAGGGAAAGACGTTGGGACGTGGTCGCATCAGACATTTCTCCCCCACACTGATGCTCCGCATCGGCTGCCTTCATTCGGAGGACATCACGTTCATGGTGCTGGAAGAATCCACCGCTGACATCATCCTGGGGCGCCCGTGGTTAAACCAACACCAACCACACGTACAGTGGAACACGGGTGAGATCCTCAAATGGAGCGATGACTGCTTCTCTAACTGTTTATCTTCTGTCAAGAAACCTCCCGTGAAACTCCGACCTTCCTCTTCTAATGACTCCGAAGTTCTTCCTGTTCTCTCCACGTCTATTGAAAGTCCTGAGACGGACCAGAAAACTGAAATCCCTCCTGAATACCGGGCGTTCCAGGATGTGTTCAGCAAGCGGTTGGCAACACAATTACCACCTCACCGGCCATGGGACTGTGCCATCGACCTGCTGCCTGGGGCTACTCTACCCAAGGGTAGAGTTTACCCATTGTCCATCCCGGAACAAAAGGCCATGGAGGAGTACGTCCAGGAAGCCCTTAACCAGCAGTTCATTCAACCATCTACATCCCCTGCCGCTTCAAGCTTCTTCTTCGTGGCCAAGAAGGACGGAGGCTTGAGGCCGTGCATCGATTACCGCCATCTCAACTCCCAGACGGTGAAGTTCAGTTATCCCCTTCTTCTGGTCCCGGCCGCCCTGGAACAGCTATGTGGAGCTTGTATCTTCTCCAAGCTGGACCTGCAGAGTGCGTACAACCTCATTCACATTCGACAGGGGGATAAGTGGAAGACAGCTTTCATCACACCGTCTGGCCACTACGAATATCGGGTCATGCCGTATGGCCTGTCCAACTCTCCCTCCGTCTTCCAAAACTACATGAATGAGGTGTTCCGGGAGTACCTCCAGCGTTTCGTGATCGTTTACATCGACGATATCCTCATCTACTCCCGGAACCTGGCCGAACATCGCCACCACGTCTCCCAGGTCCTTGAGAAGCTACGTCAACACCACCTATACCTCAAGCTGCACTCTTAACCCGAATTAGTTGACTTTACTAGAAAATTGCGTGGAAACCCGTTACACTAATCCATTTTAGTTTTTACACAAGAGGAAACTAAACAAGTTAAGTTGTATGAACATAAAATCAAATTGTAAAAAAAAAGTTGTGCAGTAGACAAATCAAGTTTATATTAGTAGTCTTTACTGAAATTCTACAATGTTTTTGAGCATACGTTTTTATAAAATAACTATTAAGTTAAACTGAACTGAAACATTCTGAACAAGAATCTGTTCAAAGATTCACATCGCCCTTCTTGAGAACAAAAAACAGTCATGGAAACTTCTCACAATTCCTTTGTGAAAATCAAATTGTAAGTTGTTTTTTTTTTTTTTTTTTTTTTTTAAGCTGGATTTTAGTTCACTGTGGCCCAACACGAGAAGAACTTGGGTGAACTGGAATGTGTTCTTCATTGATTTGGGGTAGTTGAGATACAGTGCATATGCAAGTCCAAAGAGAATGCACACAGCTTTTGGCAAGTCTTTAATACCTTCCATCACGACTTCTCCCTCAATGATGATCTTAATTGAAGCTGGATTGAGATGAAGGGAAGATGGGAGCACAGCACCTTCATGCTCAACAAGGGGGATCCCAAAGTCAAGGTGGCGAAATGAGTGATCATCATCGGAGTCCTAACAACAGAACACATTCATGACATTTCTCATTACATAACCATCAATAATGTTAATATAGTCTTGTAATGAGACAGACACATGAGGGAAATTGCAGAATATGACTATAGATAAATAGTAGCACAATATGAATATAGAAAGAGATTAGAAAGACCTTTTGCTACTAAGTTTCAGTGATTTAAAGGTTTAGTTCACCCAAAAATTAAATTCCTGTCATTAATTACTCACCCTCATGTCGTTCCAAACCCGTAAGACCTTCGTTCATCTTTGGAACACAAATTAAGATACTTTTGATAAAATATGTGTTTCTGATCCACACATAGGCAGCGAAGTCATTGCAACTTTTGAGGTCCAGAAAGGTACTAAAGACATCGGATAAATGGTCAACGTGACTGCAGTGGTTCAACCTTAATGTTATGAAGTGACGAGAATACTTTTTGTGTGCACAAACAAAACAAAAAAAAGCGACTTTATTCAACAATTTCTTCTCTTCTATGTCAGTCTCCTGCGCAGTTGACATAGTGAACGCAACGCTTCCAGGTTCTCTGTCAGAACGCCAACTCAGTATTGGCCGGCTCCTGTGTCAGCATCACACGCATGCATCGTGCTGATCATGTGTACAGCGTTTGTCAATACCGAGCCGGCGTTCTGACAAAAAAAAACGGAAGTGCTGCAATGCGTTTACTACATCAACAGCATAGGAAACTGACAGGGTAGAGAAGAAATTGTTGAATAAAGTCGTTATTTTTGTTTTGTTTTTGCGCATAAAAAGTATTCTTGTCGCTTCATAACATTAAGGTTGAACCACTGCAGTCACATGACTGTTTTAACGATGTCTTTAGTACCTTTCTGGACCTCAAAAGGTGCAAAGTCGTTGCTGCCAATGTGTGGTTCAGAAACCCTCATATTTCATCAAAAATATCTTAATTTGTGTTCCGAAGAGGAACAATGGTCTTATGGGTTTGGGACAACATGAGGGTGAGTAATTAATGACAGAAATTTCATTTTTGGGTGAACTAACCCTTTAAGCTCTATGCACACATTTTATCAAGCACAAGGACTATCAATTAATAAAAGAATTATGTTGTCATGGTCCTTTGAGAAAATAAATTACTTACAAAGCATGCTTTAAAGAAGTTCCTGGGGTTGTCACCAAGGACAATCGGGAGCCCTCTGAGCAACAGTGACGTAATATCAGTTGGCTCTTGAGTCTATTGGGTAGTAAAATAAAAAAAAAGTTACATAGCTAGAATAACAAGAAATGATCTACAAGAAAGCTGAACCAACGAAGCACAATTTTGATTGTACTGGACAACCAATATAGTATAAATTATTGTGACATGTTTTCATTACTGTAAAAAAAAAAACAAACAAAACAAAACAAAAAACAGTGCAAGTGTATAATGGATATAGACTAACCCTGGTTTTTTGTGAAAGCTGTCCAACATTCCCTCTCTTAGATCGAAAGATATCAATTAGATGAAAACTGTCGATCAATGCTTTCATAGAATTCCTGGTTGAGGTTCTTTCCCACAATCCTGTTGAACTCCATGAACACCTGCAAAAATAGAAAAAATACAGAGCAGTACATTTAAAAACTAAATTATACTGTGGTTGAAGGTACCCGTGTTGTATTATTAAAGGAAATATTAAAGGAATACTTCACCCAAACATGAAAATTTGCTCATCATTTACACACCCTTATGCTGTCCCAGGTGTATATGAATTTCTGTCTTTCTTTGGATGAATTTTCATAAATCATTTCTGTGAGCTTAGCTTATATATAATGCAAGTGTACGGGACGGTAGTTGAAGCTTCAAAAACCACACAAAGTGAACACAATGGTAATTAATAAAAACCCACAAGACGTTGATTCATCAGCTGTGGTTGTGTGGATTATCATGTTCACTTAATGTGGTTTTTAAAGCGTCAACTTTGGGGGGCCTGAATACTTGCATTATATGGACTCAGAGATTAAATATTTTCTAAAAAAATATTTGTTTGTGTTCATCTGAAGAAAGAAAGTCATACATCTGGGAAAGCATGAGGGTGTGTAAATGACACTGAACAATGACATCAAATAATAATAGAAAGACAGATAAGTAATAACACTCTTGAACATACCTGATCTTCTGTAAAAAGAGCAGGACAACGTTCACCATCTGGCTTATGGACCTTAAAAAAAGCAAATTTTTGAACTGTTACCATAATAATACACCAAAGAGACATACGCAAGTGTTAGCCACAAGCATGTGTACATACATTCACACATACTGATATGAACAGACAGAAAAAAACAACGAATGCAAAATGCAAACGTTATAGCTAAACTGTGAACATACAGAAACACACTGGCTAACGTTATAAACTGTGACCTGACAGAAACAGCTAATTTAAATGTTAACGTTAGCTAATCTGTGAACCGACAAAAAAAAAAACAACGACAAAAAAAAACAACGTCGACTGGCACATTAACACTACATTTTTAGCGTTCAACTAACATCGGCCCGGTTTTGGTATAATCACTTTTGTCAGAAAGATAAGATTTATACACTCACCGTTTAAAGTTTCTTTCAAAAATCCATGTTTAGCGTGCAGCATCGGCCAGGACGAGCAGACTCTTCAACCAGCACGCTCTGCTCACTGCCAGTCACCTGTTTCAATAGGGCCCTCCCTCCCTTACAAAAGCGTAACATTCGGATTTATCACAGCTTAACATGATCAGTGCACTCAATATTTCGTCTGATTAGTGCAAACAACTAATTTGATTTAGTAATGACAATGCTTTTTCAAAAACAACAAAGAATAAGTAATGACCACTTAAAATGTTTCATTAACACAAAATCCGGGTTTAGAGTGTGGAGAAGTGCGAGTTCCACACCACCTCGGTCCAGTTCCTCGGATACTTCATCGACCAGCAAGATATCCAGATGGACCAGAGGAAGGTGGAAACCATCCGCAACTGGCCTCTCCCGTTAACCATCAAGGAACTTCAACGATTCCTGGGCTTTGCAAACTTCTACCGACTCTTCATTCACAATTACAGTCTCCTCAGTGCACCCCTCTCGTCACTCCTCAAGGGCCGGCCCAAGTCTCTGTCCTGGACTCCATCTGCCCAAGAAGCCTTTCATAGTCTTCAAGAAGCTTTCCTCATCGCCCCGATCCTCGTCCATCCGAATCCAGAAATTCCGTTTGTCGTCGAGGTGGACGCCTCCTCTACAGGGGTCGGGGCGGTGTTGTCACAGCGGCAGGGTGATCCTCCACGACTCCATCCATGTGCCTATTTCTCCAAGAAGCTATCCCCAGCGGAGCAAAATTATGACATCGGGAACAGAGAATTAGCCAAACGACTGAATCCTCGCCAAGCCCACTGGGCTCTCTTCTTCACGAGGTTCGACTTTAAAGTCTCCTACCGTCCTGGAACCAAGAATTGCAAAGCAGACGCCTTGTCACGACTGTATCAACCCGAGCCAGAAAATCCCGACCCCGAGCCGATTCTCCCTCCAGCCATGCTAGTCAGCCCCATCCAGTGGAACATCAACCAGCAGATAACCTAAGCTAACGCCTCTGAACTTGCTCCGCTGGGAGGTCCTGAGGAGCTTCTCTACGTTCCACCCACTCAACGTCAGCCCCTCATGGACTTAGCACACTCTTCTCCAGGCTCTGGACACCAAGGCAGTTTACGTACCCTCTCGCTCTTGTCAACACTACTGGTGGCCGTCCATGACCCAGGATGTCTCCCGACATGTCAAGGGATGCAGTCTGTGCCGTTGCTGACAATCATAGGGGACTACCAGAAGGCAAGCTGCTACCTTTACCCATACCTCATCGTCCATGGAGCCATATAGGAATAGATTTCATGACAGACCTACCTGCATCAAATGACTTCACCTGTGTGTTCGTCATAGTAGATCGATTCTCTAAAGCTGTCAAGCTGATACCCCTCAAGGGTCTTCCTACCACTCTGGAAGCCGCCGAAACCCTATTCCACAATGTGTTCCATCACTTTGGTATTCCCGAAGACATCGTCTCGGATCAGGGCCCTTAGTTCATCTCCAGAGTCTGGAAGGCTTTCTTCAAGCTCCTAGGAGTGTCTGTCAGCCTATCCTCTGGATACCATCCCCAGACCAACGGCCAGACTGAGCGGAAGATTCAGGAGATCGGGAGATACCTGCGGTTATACTGCCACCGGAACCAGGACAGCTGGAGCCAGTTCCTGCCCTGGGCTGAATATGCCCAGAATTCCCTCCGGCAATCCACCACAGGGCTCACCCCTTTCCAGTGTATCCTTGGCTACCAACCTCCTCTCTTCCCCTGGTCGGGTGAGCCCTCCGAGGTTCCAGCTGTCAACTACTGGTTCCAGCAGAGTGAGAGAGTGTGGGACTCAGCCCATATCCATCTTCAGCAGGCAGTCCGGAGACACAAGCGACATGCCGACGCCCGTAGAGGCCCAACTCCCCAATACCAACCGGGACAAAAGGTTTGGCTCTCGACGAGGGACATCCGTCTCCGACTGCCCTGCCGCAAGCTGAGTCCCTGGTACATAGGTCCGTTCACCATCCAGAGGCAGCTCAACGAAGTCACCTACCGTCTCAACCTTCCACCTCAGTACCGTATTGCACCTTCATTTCATGTATCACTCCTCAAGCCCCATACTGAACCCTTATCTCCTTCTCCCACAGATCCTGGTGACGATGCGGTATCTCCTCCTCCCGACCTGGTCGAAGAAGAGACCATCTACCGGGTGCGGGTGATCCTCGACTCTCGATGACGGGGTCTACAACTGGAATACCTCGTCGACTGGGAGGATTATGGCCCTGAGGAGCGATCCTGGGTTAATCGTCATGACATCCTCGACCCCTCACTCCTAACCCAATTCCACGCTGACCATCCAGATCAACCAGCTCCCAGGGGTCAAGGTAGACCCTGTCATCGTCGCCCCATCCGGTCGTCAGGAGCCGCCCGTGGAGGGGGGGGGTACTGTCACAGAGACACAGCCAACGCCCACCAACACACAAGCATCATCACCAGATCTCAACACTCCACCCACTCGTTCTCTCTCCCCTGAATTCTAATCACCTGCACCTCATCACCACTGACACTATAAAGACTCACGGTTCCCTCAGTTCTTTGTCTGGTCTCGTTAAACATACCTGGACTCCTTACCTGCTACTTACCTGCCTCCTCGTCGATTCCTCCTCATCTCCAGTGTCCTGTTCTCCGTGTTCTCCTCTTGTTCCTGCAAATGACCATCCAAGTTACTCACCAGCTAAGTGTCTGTTCATTTGTGCTTGCAGCGCTACTCACCATTTCACCTGCTGTTCCCTGTGTTCGTGTCTCTGTTAATAAACATCTGTGATCTTACCTCTCTGTCTCCGTCTGAGTCTAACAGCAGGACTGTCAGTCAGCGGCTGTGGGCGCGGCCTGAGCTGTGTGACGTCACACTGCTCAGAGAATCAAAATGGTATGTCTAATGAGACTGCTTTGGTTTAATGGGGATTAAAATAAAGGAGCGGGTGGATTTTTATCATTGTAAGGTGGTTGTGTTCACACTGCCAACTCACATTTATGTCCAAACACTATGCAAAAGTGGATTTTGCATAATAGGTGCCCTTGAAACCAAGAACCAATAACATCAAAATCAGAAGGGTGAGAATTTTCTCCTCAAGTAGTCAAGGTTTGGTTAGTTAGCATGGTCCAGATAGCCCCTGCTGGTGGATAATGTTACAATACCTTTCTACACCAAAAGCATTTTTTATAAGAAAAAGAAGAAGAAGACCTTCATTGGCCCCTCATGGATGAAGGATCCTGTATCCTTCTTTAGCAACTTCCAGCAATTGGTTTTGGGTACAAAAATAACCGCCTAAGGTGCTAGTATATGCTACCCACCAACCTCCTCCTCTACCTCTCTATCTTTATGTCTTTCTCCCTCCAGCAACTTGATGTTGTAATTCAGAACAACTTCAAATATCTTTCTAGTTGTAAAAACAAAATCATCTTTCTGTGTATTCAAAAAAAAAAAAAAAAAAACACACAAAGACACACAATTTCAACAAACGATTAGCTTAGAGGGGTTTCCCAAGTTTGAGATGGCATTAGTAAACAAGATTCAGGCTTCATTTATTTTTTCAGAAAGAAATTGGTGTACTTTTTGACACAGATTATTGTGCTGTCTATCATGACCTGAATCTCTCACAGTCTTCACACCAAGCTTCTGATTTGCCACTTTAAATAACTCACTCAACACCTTAGTCACAATTTGAAAATTCTTACCGATGATGGTTCCTGCAACACTAAAATTCTTATTCAGTCATTAATGGGTCCAGAATAATGAGCCAGTCACAGTCTAAAGTGTTTTACTCAATGTTCCTTTGCTCAAATTCATTTGGTGTGTGTGTGTGTGTGTGTGTATGTGTGTGTGTGTGTGTGTGTTGTTTCGATTGACGCTGTGGGAACACACTGTGAAATCAGTCAAATGGTGTCATGAGTCATCAGTGGCTGGTGAATGCCTCAGTTACGTCTGTAACCTTGGTTCCCTGAAGAGGGAACAAGACGCTGCGTCGCCCTGCCATACTTCCTGCGTGCTTGTCAGCGATTTCAGCCTATTAGAAGCTAGCGCTGCACTGTTTGGGCATGCTTTATAGTTTCCTGGTCGTGACATCACCCGCCTCTGACGTCTCGTCACACCATTGGACTGATTTCACACATGCTTCACAACGCAATCACGCAGTGTTCCCACAGTATCGATGCAGCGTCTCGTTCCTTCTTCAGGGAACCAAGGTTACAGTCGTAACTGAGGTGTTTTCTGTGATGGGGTTATGGGTAGGTTTAGGGTTAGGGGATAGACTATACTGTTTGTACAGTATAAAAATTATGTCTATGACCCCATAAAACATGAAAACTCAATGTGTGTGTTTATAAAAGTTCTCTTGTTGCAATGATAAATATTATTATAATTAAATAAATACTACAATATTATTATATTCTGAGCCATTTTGTGTGAACAGAACAGTGTATCTACAATATTAACTGAACATAACTGAAGAAAATGTAATTTTATCCAAAGTGATCAGCACACGTATTACAGGAACAATGCCCCTGGAGCAACCTGAGGTTAGACGCTTTGCTCAAGGGTGCTTTATCAGCTATGCTGTATGCATGAAGCTCTTCATTTATTGCATCATTAATATACTCCAAGTAATATGCCATTTAACTTTCATGGAGGGTATACTCACCTAGTTTTAGAAGGAATACTCATCTATAAGAGTGTTATTTTAGTTATTATTGATATACTATTTTTTTTTTTATTTTTTTTTTTTACATTTTGAATTATATCTTATCTTTATACTTTCTGTTTTCATTATAATTTTAAAGTTTTAATTTTTTTGTGTATTATTATCATTATTATTATTATTATTATTATTATTATTATTATTTAAGGCTTTTGGTTTTAGTTAACAATAATAACCCTGATCTATACTCATTCAGATATTGGATCGAGTGGAAACCCAACACTATCAATTATCATATTAAAGTCAATACTATTCAAATATCAAAATATCAAAAATCGATCATAGACATTTATGAATAGAATTTCCATTAACTGCATATGTCCAACAATGTATTTATATTCTATTTATTAAAATGTACTGTGTATTTTAAATTAGCACTGCTTTTTTCAACCAGGTAATTAATAATACCAATAATAATAATTAAACAAATGAACAAATGTATAAAATAATTAAATAAAACAACATGATAATATGATGAATTTCATTAACTAAATCACAAGAAAATGTTTTTTTAAATTGAGAACACATTCCATATATAACACAATATAGCAGCAGCAGGATGTGTTCAGCACAAGTCACATAAAAAACCATCAGTTCACCCGTCATGTGGACACAAAGTTGAAGGGCAGTCTTGGATTGAGCTTAGAGGTTTTCACACAGGTTGATTTGTGGGCGAGAGACATGTCAATAGGTCTAATGTCAGTGGTCTCAGAGGTTACGCTCCTCTGTGGCTGGTGGATTACAGTCTAATACAGCCTGTCACAATGGTGCACAGAGATCACAACACACTGATTAATGCTCAGACTGTGTGTGTGAACATGCAAAACAGTGTTAGAACATTGAGAATTCTCCTAATAAACCACATTTAGGCATTACTTGAATATTTGAATATGTTATTGTCACACTTGCTGTGTATATAATCCAAAAGACAAGAGGAAATGAAACAAAAGGAGATTTAATTAACATGGGAACAGAGTAACACACTAGCATGTAGGCAGTCCCCTAAAAGTCGACTATCCGTTAGTCGATGGGAAGAAATTTTAATTAGTCGCTTATTTGCAGAAAAAAAAAAAAAAAAAAACCTTACACAGGAAGTGCCGAAGTCACGCAGTCTGTGACGGACAGATCGTTAACAGCTGGTACATGTGGTAATTACAGTACATCGGGCAGAACATACAAATGCTCACCTATCATTGATCAACCTAAAATATGGCTTATCATCTGAAACATGTAAGTAGTATATCATCTGAAATGTAAGTAGTAGCAACTTTACATGGCCGCTCGCTTTAAAGTTAACCTAACGTGCTCACTGCATAACAGCTAACATGGAGGCGCCAGTGCGATCATTTGCACTTAAAATATTTTATAAAACATTTTTGGTCATACAGATAAGAGTAAAACATCTTTTGAAGCTGTGTAGAGTCTACTTTTATTTGTGTGCACTCACAATAACAACAAAACGTTGTGCTTTTGTAAAATAATGAAAGCAAACAGGGTGCACTTTCTGTTGTCTCTCTCACTTGAGTGTGCTAAAAAAAAAGAAGAAAAAAGAACAGAAACTTGTCTCACAGACGTGAAAAATATATCTATAGAAAGCAAAAAGCAAAAGGTTCCGCCGTGAGAAACCAGGGTGGAGGGGATGGAGGGAGAAGCCAGACAGGACCCAGAGTCCAGCCAGGAAGGAAACCCACGGTGGAGTCGAGGGAGGGAGGAGCCATGGTGTAGAGGTCCTCAACGCCATCATAGGGACGACCAATTCAGACAACAGGGATGGATACCCAGGTGAAATGGGCAATATAGAGATCTGAGGTGACACTAGAGACCTGGAGGGCCAATGTGGAACTGCAGGCTCGCAGGACCGAGGTGGAGATGGGGGCTTGGCAGGCTGGGGTGAAGCTGGAGAAAGCACAGACCAAAGCAACGCTGGAGGGAAGGAGGAGTCCGACGGAGCCAGAGGGATGGAGGAACGAGGCACAGCCAGAGCAGTGGAAGACCATGGTGTAGTAGGGTCGACACCTGACCAAGGTGGGGCCGGAGGGACAAGAGAGCCCGGTGGAGTCCGAGGACTGATGAACCTTGGTGGAGCTGAGGGAGAGTGGAGTCAAGGAGAAGCTGAAGGGTCGGATGGTCGAGGTGGATTCGAGGGCTTGCCAAACCGAAGCTGGTGACTGGAAGCTAGTATGCACATCCATGCAGCACAGTGGGGCAGATGGATGAATGGAGGATCTGACAGGAACCAGCAGAGGTGGAACCGACAAACTGGCTGGTGTTGGGAGAGGAGGCGGGAGAGGAAGCCTGGGTGGGAATCAGGAAATTCTGCACTGGACGTAACCATCACAGACTCAGGAGAACAGGAACTGGTAAAGATCAGAGGGAATGGGAAACACAGGGTAGCATTGAGTCCAACTCAATAGCACCATAAATGTCCACAGAGGCCAGATTCAGCTTCACCTCCACTGCAGTGGTGTGAGTAGGGCTCCACTCCATGCCCTCAAACTCCACAAGTAGTTCCACAGGAACAGACTATGTAAACGGGAAACACACACCTGGTCAGATGTTCTGGGAGGCACTTGCTCTGGCTTGTCACTCGCTGTAGGCTCGGGCTTTCCGTCTGTGGTGGGTTCGTGCTTCATCTTTCTATAACTCGTGGTTGGTGGCTGGCTGGTCTCTGGGGATAGAGTGGGGCTGGTGATGTCCTCCTCAGACTGCAGATGGTAAGAAGTGAGCCGTTGCGCTCAAGCACCTGCTCCACATAAGCAGCAAAGCTCCCTCGATGATCTTCCCCAGACAGCTTAGCCTTCATCAAGGTGTTAAGTCCGATGTAGTAAAACGTGCACAGGCAGCTGTCCGGGTAGTGTGTCAGGTAGGCCAGATATAAAAAAATACCTTGTGTGGTCCTCGAGGGAGCGATCCTCTTGTTCAAGGCAGAGGAGTTGAAAAGCTGGCAAATCCATTATATTCTGTCTTCACCTTTGCTGTTTTAAATCTTATTAGGTCTAGTGTTCTGTCACACTTGCTGTGTATATAATCCAAAGATGAGAGGAAATGAAACAAAAGGAGTTTTAATGAACACGGGAACAGAGTAACACACTAGTATAACACTATCAACATCAATGCAAGACAAATGACTGAAGAAATTGAGGGCTTAAATACACAGGGATGGCAATGAACAGAACAACGAACAGGTCAGGACTAATCAGGAACCATAGTAACAAACAAGTGGCGGGAAAACTGATAAAAAACCTAAAAAAAAACTAGGTCAAACCAAAACAGCGACAAGAACTCAAGCAAAACAGAGCATACATCTGACAGTTATAAATGCACAAATATCAGTAAATTAACCAGCGCAAACCTCAGTAAATCACCTTGCATGAATAATTTAAATACTCTCCTCCCATAAATTTTGTGTCTGAAAGGGGAACTCCAACAAATGCATATGCAATAAGGTCAGCCCCAAAATTAACCGTGTTCACGCCTTTTCAAAAATAACTGTGTTCACGCCTTTTCAGTGCTATTTTTTCACTGCGTGTCTTTAGTAAATCCTGACAGTAGTTTTTTAACGCCAAAAGATAGTTTGCACTGGTGCAAGCTGTTAGTAAATCTGGCCCCAAGACTGCTGTGTAATCATTTGATTGAGCTTTTGCTATACTGATGTACAGTATTATTGTGGTATTAAATATTGGTTTTCCAACCCTTAAATAGAACTTAAAGACAAAATGAGCAGTGGTTGGTCACACTGCATGTTGATCAGACTTTATTTTATTGTCTAAATGGGAAGTTCTTGGTCAAAATAAACTGCAAAGTGGTCCTGACAGTATGCTTGACATTCTGTCTAAGAAAAGCAGCTGTTTAATTTCTATCAGCTAACAGGTATCATGACAACAAATTCAACAGTTGTCCCACATCGATGCCACAGTGGGATCATAGTATCTTTCTTAAAACACAAGATCAGACGCTGTGTAGTTGTCAGCACTTGTTCTTTTGTTCAGCGGTTGTTGGTTACATTTGTGAAGGGAATAAACAGCCGAAAAATGTTCGTTGCGCTTTCATTTGTCGGCAAGAGCGGCACAGGGCCATTCAGCATTGATTAACATTAGGGAGCTGTTGCTCTGCTTGAAGCTTCTACACCAGGGACACCAGCAAGCAACACAACAAGCCTTCATTTAAAAAAAAAAAACAAAAGAAAAAAAAGAAAAAGAAAATAATAACAACAAATATTCAAAGTGAGGAGTCTTTTCATTTCATTGTCATTGTATTCCCGTACGTTGCGGAGGTGGCCTGATCACATGCCTCAGGGGCTAAAGGGGATTTCTAGCTGATTTGGTGAAGTGGCAACCTGTATCCCATACCTCCCCATGGCAACCAGCCAGGACGGTGAGGAGCGCGCTGAGATATTATAGGCTGGAAGATTAAAATGGCCCCTAGCTGTTGAGAGGGTGAGCGGGGTCCCCTCTCCCATCGCGCATGGAAGCAAATTAGCCAGCCACAGTAGGGTGTGTGTGTGTGTGTGTGTGTGTGTGTGTGTGTATGTGCGTGTTTGTGTGTGTGTGAGTGTGTATGTGCGTGTTTGTGTGTGTGTGAAAGGCAGTGTTTACTTTGCACTCACCTCTCCCACATCTCTACAGAGAATAAGAGAAAGATGGAAAGTGTGTAAGAGAGGGAAAGCACAGCCAAGAGAATTTACTGCAGGCCAAAGCAAAGCTTTTTAAATAAACACATAAAAACAGCATGTGGAAGGCATTTAACTTCCTTAATGTGACATATTCAATAGTGAAAGAGTTTTTGACTGGTTGATTTTTATATCTATCACTGATAGACACAGATTTAGAATTAAGGGGAATATATATCAGTTTTAATTATTAATTAGGTTCTTGTAATTTTTAAATTTTTTATGTATGACATATATGACTTGTGTTACGTTTGATCTGGGTTTGAGTTTTGCTTCAGTTGGACTGAGTTTTAAATGTTTTCCTGTCCAGTGTTGTTCATGTTTCCTTTGTCCTTGTTCATTAGTTTCAATGTTTTTTTATTTGCTTTCATGTGTCATTCCTGTGTCTTGTTAATTATTTTGTTAAGGCCCTAGTGTTTTCTTGTGTATTTATAGCCCTGAGGGGCCGTTTACACTACACCGTTTTCAACTAAGAACTTTTTATGTGTTGGGGGTCTGAAAACGCAAATTTTAGAAAACGGGTCATGGAGATGCTGTGTGTTTGGATTTGAAAGCGAAACCCCTTTGTTTGGCCTTCCAAAAACTGATGAAATTAGGAATCAGTGGTTAATATATAGTTATAATGCTGTTCCTGTGCAGTACAACCCAAAACTTAGCTTGTGTACATTTTACGGAGGACCTTCCTGAACCTGGAAGAGGTATAGAAATATACAGAAATATATACTTCAGTATGTTTTTTTTAAACTGTATTTTAAGTTGTTGCAGAGAAAAAGACAAATTAAACCATTATAACATTGTATCTGAAAGGTAGAGTTACAAACCACTGTGAAATGTTCTGCTCAAGTTGTGTTTGCTAAATTTTCAGAATCTGACTCAGACTAGAACTGATAGAGTCGACATTAACTGTGTATTGAAGGGATAGTTCACCCAAAAATGAAAATTGTGTCATCATTTACTCCCCCTCAAGTTGTTCCAAACATGTATGAATTTATTTGTTCTGCTGTACACAAAGGAAGATATTTGGAAGAAAAGTTTTAACCAAGCAGATCTCACCCCCCATTCTCGACTACCATATGGAAAAAAATATTATGGTAGTCAATGGGGGGGGGGGGGGGGGTTATAAACTGAGTGGTTATAAACATTCTTCCAAATATCTTCTTTTGTGTACAGCAGCGTAACTTACGCAACGTAGGGTAAAGGCAGAACTTAAGAAAAATGTGCTTTTCATTACTCTCAAAATATATACATATATAATACATTTTTAATAATATTTAGGTTAATACTTGTTCAAAAGAATCACTTTAGCAAAGTTTGTACTATTTTCTGTTTATTTTTATAAATAAAAGAATTCATTTTTGTTCAGTAAATATACTGTCATTAAAACATGTTAATATAAAAATATATTTTAAAAATACAGAAACAAAATTATTTTAAAAAGTAAAGAAGTAAAAGCATTGAAGGAGATCTCATAATATTTAATATAGATTTACAGTAGTAACAATAAGTGATCATTTATTATGATATGATATAATATCATATTTTTAAAATATGATTGCTTCATTATAAATATGGGTATTATCTCTAAGGTGGATACACAATTTGATATATGACATTTACCATCTGTATCTAACCATGTCATGTCAAAAAATGGAAGACTCAGCCAACTATTTATGTTAGTAAATAGCCAACATGTTAATTTTTGTGCCTTTTGCCCCAACAGCAGGGGGCTTTTTACCCCAAATACCATACTTTTACATTTTCTTCTGTTATTGAAAAACTGTTGCTTGAATTACCTTGAACAAAACTGAAAATCATTAAGAAGACCTTCATCTGAAAATACAAACATTAATTTAACCGATTCTCATTTGCTACTTAAATCAACATTTTAAAAAAACATCAAATATTACATCAAACTACCTCAGAATCAACTTAGCGCTGCTGCCCGCGATCGCGTCAAGGATCAGACAAATTTGCACGTGCATTTTGAAAAGCGGATGTTTCGGAAAGTGCTGCGGTACATTTTTGTGCCACCTAGTGGTTTAGAGGAAAATAAAATCAAATGCGCCTTTTGCCCCGTTGTACCCTATAATGTAGGATGTAGCGTAGTACGTCATGGTGTAACATAATACTAGTAGTAAGTTGCGAAAGTTATGCTTTAGATGTAAGTAGAATCCGTATGGCCGTTTGGCTGGAAGCTAGTTATTTTACTTTATAACGTGTTAAATATGGATATTGTTCTTACACAAACGCATCGCTTCGCTTCAGAAGGCCTTTATTAACCCCACAGAGCCCTGTGTAATATAACTCCGATTCTATTTGTCTGAAAGAAGAAAGTCATATACACCTAGGATGGCTTGAGGGTGAGTAAATCATAGGTTCATTTTCATTTTAAAGTGAACTAATCCTTTAATTACTCACCCTCATATCGTTCCAAACCCGTAAGACTTTCGTTCATCTTCGAAATGCAAGTGAAGATCTTTTTGATGAAATTTGTGAGCTTTCTGTTCCTTCATAGACAGCATATTGAAGTGTCATTCAGGTTCGGTTGAGCTTATGTTTATGTTCGCTGATCAATGTTTATATTTGAGTAAAAGCCTAAATTAAATCTGTTCATCATAAAAAGTGATAGAGCCTCTTCAGAAAATTTGGACTAAACCATTCAATTCATGTTGATTACTTTTACGATCTCTTTATGAACTTTTTGAAGCATCAAAGTTTCAGTTGTGTAGCTGTTTATGGAGTGACAGAAAGCTCTTAGATTTCATCAAAAAGATTTTCATTTGCGTTCCGAAGATGAACGAAAGTCTTACGGGTTTGGAACGACATGAGGGTAAGTAAATAATGACAGAATATTAATTTTTGGGTAAACTAACCCTTTAATTGTAAGCTGAAGCTTGTGGTAGGGAGAATTACAATATCTGACATACGCTTGAGGTTTTTGGCCAATCACAACGCACTGGGTCAGCTGGTCAATCAGAGCACTCTAGGGTTTTCAGAAGGAGGGGCTTTGTAGAAATCAGAGCATTTCAGACAGACTGGGAATAGAGGTTACTGCAATAATGTTCAGTATGTGAAAAAAATAATGTTTTCTGAACATTAAAACATGTTAACCTAATTACACCCAATAAACAAAATAATGAACTTTTGAAATAGCATCATATAACGACTCTGAAGACAAGACCTATTTCCATTGTGACCTTGGTTATGTCAGCAGAACAGAAAAGTCTACTTTTATATTTTTACATTTATTTTTGATGAAAAGATGTATTTATTTATTTTTGCATGTTAGAATAATATGCACCTTTGAATTGTGCACAATAAGACCAAGAATATTTTTTGTAAATGGGGTCCAATTTGATTTCACATCTTTAATGCATAAATTCTATGGCATGAATATGACAGATGGAAAAAAAAAAGAAAAAGAAAAAAAAAAAAAGAATTTTGGTAGATGATAGTAAACAGGACGTAGAGGGGGGAAAAAAACTCAAGGGTTTGCAAAAAGTGATGCTCTATCACGCCACCAAAAGTTAAATTTGAAAGGATTGAGGATTTCAGAGAGGCGGGTCTGGTTGTGCTTGAGGATTTCAGAGAGGCGGGTCTGGTTGTGCTTTTGGGAATTCCATTCGTTGTATTCCCACTTGATTTCAAACTGACCCAGTTCTTTCCACAGCCTCAAAATTCATCTTTTGCATTCTTATCTGTCAAACGCGCCGTCAGAGCTTTCTCTAGTGTGTAAACACCCAAACTGTTCTTCAGCACACATTTCCCTGGTGTAAGTTGATTGTCTAAATGATGTCTCCACATGTAATTGTGAGCTTGACTGATGTTCCTCATTCAGACAAAGACAAAATATGCTCGTTCCTCATTATAATGACGCCAAAACAAATCTATCCATAATTCACCAACACTCTTTAAGAGAAGAAAGGTACCTAAAAGTTTTCAGGGGCTCCACTAGCAGTCCTGGTTCATTTGTTGCCATAAGAGAAGAAAAAATAAACTCAATTATTTAGTAATTTTATGGTATAAATGTAAGATGGGAAAGTCAAGTAATACAATTTTTGTTCAGAATAATACAGGGGAACTAAAAAGGTTTTCTTTTTTTTTTTTTTTTTCTTTTTTTTTAAACAAAACAACAAACCAACATTACAAAATTACAATGAACCTAACAGTCAAACAAGTTTTTATTTTTCCAACTATAAAAAAAATGTGCAACTTACTTAAACAATGGCAAATTACTTTTTGTGAAAGCTGCATTAAAAATGCACTTGGCTGAAATATCTGAGGGAGCACAACGCTTCTGGTAGACAGAGAGAAGTAGATAAAGACAGGCCTTCTTGGACTCAGTGGCGCAAATAATATATGACCAGGTCATTAAAAGCGTTACCTCTGAAGTGGAGAAATTATGCCCTTAATGGCGATTAAAACTCCAACAGTTGCATGAATCATGCATTAGTACCACCGTAGAAGGGATATTTTTAAAGCCAGAACTCAAAGAAAATGACCAAGACTATAATTTCTCCCTTTCTTTTGAGTTTGACTTTCAGCCCATTTGTCTACAAATGAATCCTTCGTGGAACCATCTCATAAAATGTTAATATTCTATTTCAAGTGACTTATATTGATTTGGATCTTTAAAATATGCCCAGAAGAAGTTTAAAAGAATTTTTTTTCAAATAAGAGGTTTGTCACGACAGTACAGCAGCTACTAAGTGATGTTTTAAGCATTTGAACAATTTGAGCAGACGATAACAACACTGACAAATGTGTTTCAATTTAACAATCCAACCTCAAATATAAAACATAACTAGATCTCACGATGAAAATGTCAAGCATTATTAGAAATTATAGGACCTCGTTGTTGCCTCTCTGTAGTAATTGTTGTGTTTGTGTTTAGTCGTTTGTAACTCATCGTCATGCTAAATAATTTCATTCTGCTATAGCGTGGCAGTACATTCCTAGTTCAAATGCTTTTATATAGTTATAAAGAGTGATCACATGTTTAGATCAATCAAATCAAGACAACAGCGAAGGGGGATAAAATCAGGTAAAAAACATCATGGTAAATGTGAGGCTCACTCAAACATGAAATAAATCAAAACAGGTGAAATAACTGGAAGGTTTCATTATGGAATGATGGCTGCATGCTGAATAATGTGATACTGAGAATGAAACTGACATTAAGGCATCTGAAAGAGGTCTGAGAGTGTACAGTATGTGTACATATCATTGTGGGAACTATAGAAGTCAACTGCATTTACTTCTATTTCTTTTATACTATTTTCTCTCCCCTACACCTAAACCCAAGAACCACAGATGGCTTTTTGCATGTTAACATTTTCATTAAGGCATTTTGTACTTTGTTTAAAGGTACAGTTCACCCAAAAAGGATAATGCTGTTATTTACTCATCCTCATGCAGTTCCAAACCTGTATGTAATTATTTATTTTTTTTTGTTAATTATTTTATTTATTTTTTATTTTACTTTATTTTATTTGATCAATTTTTGAAGAATCATTATGCAGCTCTTCCCATACAATGACAGAATAAAGTGACCAAAAGCTAAAAAAAGTTCAAAAATACCATATATACAGTCAAACCAAAATTTATTCAGACACCTTGAACATTTCTTTCATTAATACAGTTTATTCACTATAGTTTAAAAAAAATATATAATAAAATATGAAAAGATCTCAGAGTTAAACTGTGTTAGAAAAAAATAATCTTAATTATGTCAGATAACACTTAAGCAAAACATGGTCAGGTCAAAGTGTTTGAATAATTTTTGGTTCCCTAATCTTATCAATTTTACTGGTAGTCCACTGTATGAAGAAATTTTGGGTATAATATGTCACAGTTTACTTTATTTTGCTATCCTCACTTATACATAAATGAGTAAGTGCACTGTATGAAGAAATTTTGGGTATAATATGTCACAGTTTACTTTATTTTGCTATCCTCACTTACATAAATGAGTAAATGCACTGTATGAAGAAATTTTGGGTATAATATGTGCACTGTATAAATAAATTTTGGGTATAATATGTCACAGTTTACTTTATTTTGCTATCCTCACTTACATAAATGAACTATAGTGTCCTGCACCCACTAGTAAAAATATATCAAAAATGTCTGATATATATATATATATATATATATATATATATATATATATATATTATATATACATACATACATACATACAGTATCTCACAGAAGTGAGTACACCCCTCACATTTTTGTAAATATTTTATTATATCTTTTCATGTGACAACACTGAAGAAATGATACTTTGCTACAATGTAAAGTAGTGAGTGTACAGCTTGTATAACAGTGTAAATTTGCTGTCCCCTCAAAATAACTCAATACACAGCCATTAATGTCTAAACCGCTGGCCACAAAAGTGAGTACACCCCTAAGTGAAAATGTCCAAATTGGGCCCAATTAGCCATTTTCTCTCCCCGGTGTCATGTGACTCGTTAGTGTTACAAGGTCTCAGGTGTGAATGGGGAGCAGGTGTGTTAAATTTGGTGTCATCGCTCTCACTCTCTCATACTGGTCACTGGAAGTTCAACATGGCACCTCATGGCAAAGAACTCTCTGAGGATCTGAAAAAAAGAATTGTTGCTCTACATAAAGATGGCGTAGGCTATAAAAAGATTGCCAAGACCCTGAATCTGAGCTGCAGCACGGTGGCCAAGACCATACAGCGGTTTAACAGGACAGGTTCCACTCAGAACAGGCCTCGCCATGGTCAACCAAAGAAGTTGAGTGCACGTGTTCAGCGTCATATCCAGAGGTTGTGTTTGGGAAATAGACGTATGAGTGCTGCCAGCATTGCTGCAGAGGTTGAAGGGGTGGGGGGTCATCCTGTCAGTGCTCAGACCTTACGCTGCACACTGCATCAAATTGGTCTGCATGGCTGTCGTCCCAGAAGGAAGCCTCTTCTAAAGATGATGCACAAGAAAGCCTGCAAACAGTTTGCTGAAGACAAGCAGACTAAGGACATGGATTACTGGAACCATGTCCTGGGGTCTGATGAGACCAAGATAAATTTATTTGGTTCAGATGGTGTCAAACGTGTGTGGCGGCAACCAGGTGAGGAGTACAAAGACAAGTTGTCCCCTTGGAATTATAAGGTTCTATCTGCGTTCTGAGCAGTTTTGAGATATTGAGCTTTAAAGTTTTTGCATTCCATAGAGCAAAACCTATATGGGGAACAAGTTTCTTTCAAACATGAAAATGACAGGGACCCTAAATGTATTCTAAATATACAATATCAAAATCCTCTCAAATTTGTAAATGGGGATTTTTGGAACGGGTCAAACGCAGATAGAACCTTCTAATTCTAAAAAAACACTTTTCGCTTGGAATTATAAGGTTCTATCTGCCAAAAAATTAATTGAAGCAATAATTTTAAAGAAACACATACAGTTTGCTTATAATTTGTTTTAAAACATAAAATTAGTGTTGTAACAATGTGTTGACATGCATGAGAAAGTTCAGTTTAATGGTTTTTATGGCATTTATTTCATATTTTAAATGAATATTTTTTTTCTTGTTCAAGTTAAGCATAAAAGGCAATGCTATATCTTTTGTCCAGTGCAGATGTTAAATTTAGGTAGGAATATAATGGGTAATTTAACACATTATTGCAAGAACCATTTAAGTTTAAATTTCCCTTTGTTTAGACAGAAAGCAGCTACTGTGATACATCTGAGCAAGACTTTATTCCACAGAAAGTGGGACAGGTAACATGGCTTTCTCTCTAGACATCAGTATGGCTGAAATAACATGCTAACGTTTATTGTTGTAATTAAGACCCCATCAATAAATTATTTACTATTTGACCTTTAAGGCTTAATATTGTAAAATTTAAGACACTTTAAGACTAAAAAACTGCAAGAAAACAGACAATGCATCAGCAAAGGTGTTTAACAAAGTTTAATAAACATTGAAAAATGTTTCATTGACAATATATAATTAAAAATATTTCACATTTAAAATATTTAAATTATTTAAACTATGCAACAACTCAGTTTTTACCAACAATGTAAAATTTAACATATCTCATTTAATCTAGTATACACTTTAATCCAGTGTGCCATAGTGTAGAGCTTTATAGCTATATAGCTCAATTAAAGTACACAGGATGGATCAAGGTTAAAACATAACCTATCCTTTTAATAGCGCTGCTGGCTAGCGTTAGCGTGGTGTCTAACTGAAAATAACTCCTCAGCAATCAGATACAGCAAAACACACAAAAAGACTGAAATTTCCTGGAATTTGGGCTGCTGTCATTGACAAGATCATAAATAAAATAGTCGATCATGAGGTTTCTAATAAACATCGCGTTGTGTGAAATTATTTAGTCTTCTCTTCACCGATTTAGCGTTTATCTGAACTCTCTTCAGCTACCGCGGCAACATGACAAAGAACGCTGATCCTGATTGGTCTTCGTGTGTGCATTGGAAGTGCTGATTGGCTCACGCAGATATAACCTCATAGAACCAAGTTAGAGTGCGACTTTGTAGATAGAACCTTTTTGTTTTCTAAAAAAAAGTACCAAAATGTACACAACTTAAAAAAAGAAACATCACATAATGTAAATAAGTTGTCACAGAATATGAATATGTGAGTAACTCAATTTTGACAAAAATGTCAGATTATAATTCCAAGGGGACGAAGTGTGTCTTGCCTACAGTCAAGCATGGTGGTGGGAGTGTCATGGTCTGGGGCTGCATGAGTGCTGCCGGCACTGGGGAGCTACAGTTCATTGAGGGAACCATGAATGAGCAGAGCATGATCCCCTCCCTTCGGAGACTGGGCCGCAGGGCAGTATTCCAACATGATAGTGACCCCAAACACACCTCCAAGACGACCACTGCCTTGCTAAAGAACTGAGGGTAAAGGTGATGGACTGGCCAAGCATGTCTCCAGACCTAAACCCTATTGAGCATCTGTGGGGCATCCTCAAGCAGAAGGTGGAGGAGCGCAAGGTCTCTAACATCCACCAGCTCCGTGATGTCGTCATGGAGGAGTGGAAGAGGACTCCAGTGGCAACCTGTGAAGCTCTGGTGAACTCCATGCCCAAGAGGGTTAAGGCAGTGCTGGAAAATAATGGTGGCCACACAAAATATTGACACTTTGGGCCCAATTTGGACATTTACACTTAGGGGTGTACTCACTTTTGTGGCCAGCGGTTTAGACATTAATGGCTGTGTGTTGAGTTATTTTGAGGGGACAGCAAATTTACACTGTTATACAAGCTGTACACTCACTACTTTACATTGTAGCAAAGTGTCATTTCTTCAGTGTTGTCACATGAAAAGATATATTAAAATATTTACAAGAATGTGAGGGGTTTACTCATTTCTGTGAGATACTGTGTATATATATATATATATATATATATATATATAGGAAGACACAATATTGTCTTATTAACATGCCTGGAGGAATAATTAATAATAATAATACTAATATATATATATATATATATATATATATATAATGTGTGTGTGTAATTTATATATTTATATATAATTATTTTTTATTTGGTTCAATAAAGGTAAACATATTGCATGTTGCTGTAAAGTGAGGCCAAATAAATTTTATTATTATTATTATTACTTTGTTGCACAGCAGCAAGTAAATGGTGAGAGAATTATGGATACTAAAACTTATACTGAAATGATGTTTCATTGTTTCTTTGACTTACATTTTAAAAACACTCCTCTATCTGCCATTTCTCTCATCTCAATGTTGTTGTGTGTGTTTGTGTGTCAAATACAGAGATTGCAATTCTGTTTGGTGCTGCTAGTAACAGATGCTATATGCTTCACCTTTAATAATCATTATTAATGACCACATAGGACACTGGTTTCTCCGCAGTTTCAGGGGCTGTGCAGTGATTGGTTGACCTTTCCTTCCCTGATGTCTCACACTCTCGTTTTTTTAAAATGAAAAGTGAGAATGGTTATTTAGCGCAAGCGAACACCCAGAGAGGGCTGAGATGAGAGAACGCTGGATACATTGATTCGGTCTCTGGAGGAAAGGCTGAGACATTTGATACCTGTCCTCTTCTTGTCTCGTACAGACTCTGGATTACACAGCTCTGACTCACTTTCACTCTCGGTTAAAATCCTGGCCCACTGGGGATTAGGATTGATTACTTAATTGCTCCTCATAGGGTCTGTTACCTCTAGAGAGCAATTTGAGCAAAGCAAATAGAGTCCCGACTCGATTGGAATTGAGATGTAACTCAAAAAAGGAAATGGCAGAAGGAAGACAAAAAAGACGCTACTTTTCAAAATACAATTATATATATATATAATATATATAGTATATGGTCGATGCATATATTATAAAAAATGTGTTTGTAGATGTGTCACAGAATAAAGAAAGAAAGAAAAAAGATGTTGAATTTGGCCCTCTGCTGAGGCTGTGCTCATTCTAATGAAGCTCTGCTGAGGAGAGTCCTTGTGGCTTCCTCCCTGGAGCCATAATTGCAAGTTTGTGTCTGAGGTTGGTTGTTAAGACACACAGCTGACTACACATATCAATCCTTTGTAAATACACTTAATTTATCTATCTCTTAATATACATTTTAATGTTCTTACATAACACAAAGTTGTTGTAGTAACATTTATAATGTCAGTAATAGGCCAACTGTATAGGAAAAAGAATCTCTCTAAAAAGAAAAATGAAGTATATTACATTAAAATGAATTCAGGATGATTCTCAGCTGGCTGTTATATCTGGATAGTCTATACCATCTGAAAGTGGATGAAACATTTCATAACTGTACTTACTTCAGTCATTAAGACTAATATATGCTCAAATCTAAGAAATCCCTGCTTGTACATTTGGCTAATAGGACTGCCTCCACCATTATAACAGCTGATCTTTGAGCCTTTCCCTTATTAGTTAGTTTTCATGCCCTAATGTTACCCAAGCAACTCTCTCTGCAATGTTTCAAAACCCTTTAGAGGAATGACTTCACAAACACACCAATATCCTAGTCATGCACAGCCTAGATAGATAGATAGATAGATAGATAGATAGATAGATAGATAGATAGATAGATAGATAGATAGATAGATAGATAGATAGATAGAGACAGACAGACAAAAAATATAGCTATACTGTAAGCCTCAGATTCTTGGGGGACAGTTTTCTTTTAAGATTTCCTATATTCTACATAATTCCACAGACTCCCTGCCAAAATCTGCTCTTAGGGTAGAGGATGGAATAACGGTGGCCGTCTGTGGGAATCATCTGGCATTCTGAGTGGCCTAATTGGCATTCTCTGCCCATCACCTGTCATTACAGTCAAGTATATATTTTGGAGTCCATTTGTGTTTGTTTTTTTGCCTGGAGCTGCCATCCCAATGGTAATCCAAATGCTATTACACATGGATGAGACCTGCACAGCACCACTGATAAACTTCTCAGTATGCAAATGTCAAGCAATTAAAGGAAGTGAAACAGCCTCCAAACTCTTTGCATTTATAAGCGCGATACTGCGGCCATTTTACAACCCAGTGCCCCTTGTGTAAACCTCTATGCAGCACTTTGCATGATGATTCTTTAGTGCATTAATGCATTTTACCTCACACTACAACTAGAAAGAACTACTAATAAATGAAAATAAATAAATATGAACTTAACTGGTGGGCCCTGAGGATCTGTTTGAAGAAAGACATTGTTCAAATCAAATTATTTTCTTTTTATACACAAATTTAGTTGCCTAAATAATTGACTTTAACAGACTGCATTTCAGCACCCTGTATCTTATTCACCAAACAACCACAGTCCATCTTAACCAGACACTGAATATGGTGGTATGACGCTATGCATTTAAATTCAGTTAGCTTCCAGGATAACTGAATATTCTGGGCCTTGTCCAGACATCTGTGAATGCATCTGGGGCCTACCTTTGATGTAATATTGGAATATGATGCACTTTAAAACATATGCTGAATCTTTACATCTGTTAGCAGCTGTAATCTTTATTAAAAAAAAAGTCAAATGTCACTAAAATATTCTAACAAATCCCAAATTTGATTTGGCGAGCTGCTGATATACAGTCCCAAACATGCACTTTTTACTGTAGGCAGACTGTCAGTCTGTGCATTAGTGTTGGGTTTTTTCAACGATTCTTTCTGAAGGTTACATCATTACACCAGTCGGTGGAGGCCAGAAAATGTCTTTGAGTGAGTCAATGAATCATTTACTCAACTGATGTTCAAAAACACTGATAAGTTCAGGTACTAAACATGTGACTGACTTTATCAGTAAGTCACTGAATTATCCATTCAACTGACTTGTTCAAAAATGTTTCATTCACCAATAGAACATGAGGCTATCTTTGAGTGAGTCAATGAATCATTCACTCAATTGATTCATTCGAAAACACTGATTCATTCAGCAATAACACTACTGTGTGCTGCTCTGAGATAAGACAGAAAGTGGACAAAATAATAACTGAGAATACTGAATATATGAAAAAAATAAACCAACTGTAATATGTATGGCTTGTGAAACTACATCTAGAGCTCTGAACTGTCTTTATTATTTAACCGCTCATGGAGTTTAGGATGTTGAAAAAACTGAAAGTTAACAATGTGTTGGCTCAATTCCTTACACTAGAAAAGGTGAGGTCCTACACTTAAGTGTTGCTTTGGAGCAACAATAGCATTTAGCTGAAGTACAAAAAACTGTGGATTTGATCTCTGCTCAGAGCAAAAGCAACTACACCACTGCCATGACCTGGATAAACACCCACGTGTGGCTTTTACTCCAGGGAGAGAGGTGAGGTCAAAGGAAGGGGAGTGTAATGGATCATGGGTAGATGTGCTTTTGCTCACAGAGAGCTCATTCTTCTAGATCACACTCAAGAACTGGCGCTCTGCTCTCTGAGAGATGTTTACACTTGATAATTTTCTGAATAACATTAAGGTCACAAGTTCAATAACTGTCTTGAACTAGACTAACATTCTAGTCAAAAATAATACAAATTGCAGTCAGGAACAACAAAAGAGGTTTGACAGCCCAATGCATTTTCCACTTGCCTACCCTCAGCGTTAAGATCAAAGAACACAAATATATAAATAACTTTGATGGAGGGAAAAATACAATCAGGAAAACATCTATTACATTTTTACAGCCCAGCACCTTTGAATATCATCATGCTTCTGTGTAATTACACTGAATAATATTTGGTGAAGAGTGTGAGAGTTGCAAATTGCTTGAAGTTGCTCAGAATATTAATCAGCTACTAATATGGTGAAAATGGAATTCATAAAATCACTCCAACTGAATAAAGTCTTAATAGATTCAATTGCTCTGTTCCAAACCTAGTGAGCTGCCTACAGAGACAGCATTTTAAGGCACCTTAGCCGCGCTCTAGACGCAAAGGCTGTTCCGATCATGCTGCTTTCTAAGAAAACTCATTCATGGCCAAATTCTAAAACCACATCACATGTATCCTTCAAGGATTTAACAAGCTCAATATTAAAACGATTCCAAGAATGTAGACAAACCAAGAGAAATGTTGAATAGCCATTACTGCACATTTAAAAATAAATACTGAGAAAAGGAGTATTTAAAAACTCCAAAAACGTACCTATACAGTATACAGTACAATTCACGTTAGTTTCCAGCTGAAATGAACAATAGTGGCAGTAAAACGCCAACCATTTTTATTCTTTTTTACACAAATCATGATTACAGGAACAGATTATCGATTAATAAAGACTTATTTCCACACGGTTCCTTGCACAATACTATTTTATGACCCCAAAACACTTTTACCATAGTGCTTGATTTGGAAAACGAATACATTTTGGCATTTACATCACATAACCAGCTCCACTGTATGACTTTTCTGACATAGTAAACTTGATCTGTAGCTTACCTGGTACAGCATTGCACTTGCGATGCGGAGCACTTGGGTCCCATGAAACATGGTTTGTGAAAGAACTCAAAGACTTGTAGAAGCAAGACCAAGATACGTATGAGGCAACATAATAAAACATTGTCAGATGCTCATTCATCTGTTTCAGATAAAACTAAATGTGCTTTTAGAGCCACTCAATGGACATTTTACTTTGAATGTGTCGCAAAATGTGCAAGAAGTAACAGAATTTTTCTGCAATGTTGCCACAGGCATGTTTTTCCAATGAGAGCTAGGCAGCCATCTTAGAAGGCAGCTGCCTATGTAGACAGTAGACAGCGAGGCAGCTCACTGAATGTTTGAAACTGAGCTGTTGTCTCAGGTTAATCTCACCACGTGACTACAGTGATAATTGGTTTGCCAATACTGGAATTTCCAACATACATGGAACAAGACGGTGATAATACTTTTATCCCTCACCAATTTCCAGAGGGTTAATTGCAGTTCTTTAGAGCAATGTGGGTCTAAGTGCCTTGCTCAAGGGGAAAGTGATGGCAGAGGACTGTGAATAGCCTTCTAGTCATTGACGTATTTCCATACCTCAAATAGATATGTGCTTCTAACCACCACTCTTCCAGTTGATGTCCAAGTCTACTCAGCCCCCCAACCAATAATGATGCTTTCACTACGACCTACTTCCACAGATCTGTTGCTCTCAAGAAAGCAAATAGTCCATCAAGAAATACAATTACCCATTGCCATTTTTCCATTGCTTTTAGGTTTCAAGATCCCTCTGTAGGATATAGGTTAGTAAATGCCTCTTAGTAAAGGCCCTTTCACATGACTCACATCAGGGCTTCAATGCAAGTTGTACATAGTGTCGCAAAATGATTTTTTTTTCGAGGTTGTTAGAAATGTTGCAAGAAGTGTACACCATCGACGGTGAAAACATAAGTAGGGCTCAATTACTTCTTCATCAACACCAAACCAATTTTTATTTTTTAAACTCATACTAGATATAATTAGCATTATCTTTATTATAATTAAAGTCACTAAAAAAAAATACTGTGTTTTATAGATTACACAAAAGACAGTACTTCCTTACTAAACAATATCTCAAACTCTTACTAAATGACTGAACACATAAAATGTACAGCACTGTTCAAAATCAAAAGTTGTGGTTGGTAGGATTTATTAAAGTTTTTGAAAGAAATCTCTTATGCTCACCAAGACTGCATTTATTTGACCAAAAATACAGTAAAAACAGTAATATTGTGAAATATTATTACAATTAAAAATAACCATTTTTTCCATTTTAATACATTTTAAAATGTAATTTATTTCTGTGATCAAAGCTGAATTTTCGGCATCATCACTCTAGTCTTCAGTGTCACATGATCCTTCGGAAATCATTCTAATATGCTGATTTGGTGCAATTTAATGAATCTTTCCTGATTAAAAGAATTAAAAAAAAAAAAAAAAAATCCTCCTGATCCCAAACTTTTGAATGGTAGTATAGTTATTGTTTGATTATTATATTATAGATGTATTCCTATCAGAAAAGTCTTTTGCAATAGGTCTGATAAAGACGATGCAAAAAAAAGTGTTAGGAAGTTACCAAAGTAATTATATTAACCGGTAAACTCACACGATATCACTGACAGATACTAATTACAAGGAAATATCATGATTACATGGTACATGCCACATCTGTGTAATGATAAATTAGGTTGAGTCCATACGACACATTTCAATTTGCATAATTTCACATCAACCTGAAAGAACCTGTCAAAAAAACATCACCAGGCTAAAATTTGATCATAGAGATTTTTTTTTTACTTTTCCTTACAATCTTTCAATAATCCACTAACTCCAAAAACACTGATAGAAAGTAAATTAATTCTTCTAGATGAAGAATGAATTTATTTGTATGGGCTGCCCGCACTGTTTAATCACTCAACCGCCTATTGTGTTCACTGTTCAGGTTTAGAACAACACGAGGGTGAGTAAATAGTAGGGGTGTAAGAATATATTGTGTCACAATATATCGCAATACAAAAATGCAACAATATGTATCATGGATAGTGACACAATGTATTGTGTATAGTTCACCCACAATGAAAATTACTGGGGAAAAAAAAAAAAAAAAATCAAGTTTACAGAGTTTTAGTGTCAGTACTACATTGAACTATTATGTATAATATAGAATATAATGTATAATAATGCAATGGGGGAATATCTGTGGGTCCTGATAACACGAAATGTCTTATGTTACCAGTAAAAAGGTGACTACATTATTTTAAATATATCTAGTCAGTGACAGTGCGCAAACATACAGTATTAGTTTCCTCGTCAGAATCATGAATATTTTTATTCTGGTGTCACCATTGTCCTGTGCATTTGGTTACCAGCACCAATTCCAAGCCTATTCATTTCCACCCCAATGTAATACCAAATTTAGCATTTTAATCCACAGTACATTTTTTGTCAACCTTTTACTATGTCTTAGAGTATCGCAATAATATCATATCGTGAGTTCAGTATCGTGATATGTATTGAATCGTGACATGAAGGTATCATTACACCTCTAGTAAATAGCGACAGAATTTTTGGATGAACTATTACTTGAGGTTTGTATAAAACAGTCCACTTCACGTCAAGGGACACAATAAAATGGGGTAGAGCAGCCTTACAAACTGCAGTTATAAAACATTTCCAACAGATAAGCAACCAATAACCAACCCAGAGTTCATCCATGGCCAGTTGGTTCGTGTTTATGCTGGTCAAAGAAACTGCAGTAATCATAAAAAGTCATTTGCACATGTTGCAGTGGTTCGCCGTGTATCTGATCCAGCTCCCACAGCTGGCTGAATCTGAAAGCGAGAGGTTTGTTTTGGGGGATTAGTTTTGAGGTTTGTGTTTGAATCAAGTGCAGACCCATCTGTCCGGGCCTGTGAGAGGCCAGATAAAACAGGCAGGAGTGTTAAATCATGATTGGATAAGAATGGGACAGCACAAACAACAACAAACAAGAAAACCGGGCCAAAAAACAGCAGTAGGTTTTGTTCTTTTAAAGTATCCCTGCAAATAAATATTGCAAATATGGATTTTCAAGTTGCTTTCTGCAGTTTTTAATAATGCATTTACAGTTTAAAACATTAGGAATGGCCTGACAATCTGTCATATTTATCTTCAACATGCATGGCACCATTATGCAGCTATTTCTACACTCATAAACAACCCAGTGCTCGTGGCATCAACGTTTACCCATCTACCTCCTTAATGTGCAGTTAACTTTCAGTTTGACAGAAAATCTCACAGCCAATTTCACATTCTCTAAATGCACCGAGTCCCAGAAAGACTAGCTCTTGAAGATACACACAGTAGTCTATATAAATTGCACTAAAAAGACCCAATATGGCTGTTTTTTTGTTTGTTTGTTTGTTTGTTTTTCTACTGGACAGCTAGTGAGCACAATTGTTAAAGTGATAGTTCATCCAAAAATGAAAACGCTGTCATCTATGTTGTTCCAAACCGGTATGACTTTTTTGTGGAATAATCTGGAACAAAAAAGAAGACATTATGAATAATGAAAAATTTCACACCACTGACTTACAATAACAATATTTCATAAATCCAGAGACACTTTTCCGTTTTTTCCGTAATTTGAATACGGAAGGCGGTCTGGCGGAAGCTACATATTTTATTTCATAACTTGTTAAATATGTTTTTTTTTTTTTTTTACACAAACGCATCGCTTTACTTCAGAAGGCCTTTATTAACCCTCTGGAGCCGTGTGGAGTATGTTTATGATGGATGGATGTGGATGGAGGCACTTTCTTCAGCTCATACTCATTTGGTAACGCATACTGCCATTATAAAGCTCTGATGCGTCAGGATATTTATTAATATATCTACGATTGTGTTCGTCAGAAACAAGAAAGTCATATACACCTAGGATGGCTTGAGGGTGAGTAAAGCTTGGGGTAATTTTCATTTGAAAGTGAACTAATAATTTAAGAAATGTTTCTTGAGCACCAAAGCAGCATATTAGAATTATGCTGAAAATTCAGCTTTGCCAGCACAGGTATAAATAAGATTTTAAGCTCACCCCCGTCAAAGATGGCAAGGCCAGCACTCGTGAGGATAATGAGCTGCAACTTTGGTGCACATAAGTCTTCTTTCAAAAACAAAAATCTGATTAACCCCAAACATTTTAACTTGCTCATTTAACATTGTTTATTTACATGCTAATAGCTCATAATGCTTAATTATACTTGATGTTAGTTTTTCAAGAGTAGTCATTTTCTCCATGCCATGGTGCACTTCATGAATTCAAAAGTTGTGTCTCGCGAAGAAAAACACAGTCTGCAAATACATCACCAACCAAACTAAATACATCATCATTCACACATTCTTTTCATGAGTGTTGTCTTGAGTCACTCTCTCACTGATATACCTCATGATTTTGGAGTTAATTACTTAAAATGCAATTTATCATTGTTCATAAAACAGAAAGCAGAAATCTCGTGTGTCAGGTAGTTATGTTGTAATGATAAATATAACAGTAGAATTGTGTGTATTATGGCCACCGGCACCTGATATAGATCCACCTTATTGGTCAGGTAGCATGGAGAGGCTCTCGAATCTCAGTCGATTTTTGATTGGTTAAAATTGATGGAGAATATCTTGTGTTTTTCCACGGGTGCTCGGCCATCCCTGTAGGTGCACCCACAGGATCGGAGCCTATGGTAGGAATTTAGATTATAAATTCACAGTAATAGTTTTTCTTAACCCCCTAAAAGACGTATGAGCAATTGTTATAGTGATGCTTGCCTTAGATTGTGTAAATAAAAGATATCTTCAGAGAGATATCATGGTACATGTAATACTGCCATACTGAAACTTCACACTCCAAAACTGATGAGTGAGGAAATGATGTTTCCTGTCATTGCATTGAATGTGTCTAAAAATGTGACAATCTTTGGTAACAGCTGCGTGTTGTAAGAGTTATTAGCTTGATGAATAGTCCAATTTCACCTAATCTTTTCTGAAAGCCATTTTGAATTAAGCCTTGATTGATGTAGTTAAACTGACTGGCTAATCATTGGAAAAGTCAATAAAAGAAAAAAAAAAAAAATCAAATAATTTTTTTTTTTTTAAATTATTTGAAATGTAAAGAAAGAAGTACAAGCTAGAATTCTACATATTCTGAAGACAATAAGCATGTTTACATGCACACCAATATGCTGATAACTACCAAAAATTAGTTAACTGAAATAACCCGATTTGCTGGTTTAGCCTACATGCAAATCAATAACCACAAAAAAATGCAAGTAATCTGCGTTTTCAAGACTGTATACTGAGTCGGTGTTATGACGTAAAACCCGAAAGCGCTACAACATAAAACATTGTAATTTGTGTTCAGAAGATGAATGAAGGTCTTACGGGTTTGGAACGACACTGATGAGAATAATTAATGACAGAATTTTCATTTTTGGGTGAACTAACCCTTTAAAACAACAACAACAACAACAAAAACAGGTTATTTCCCAGTGGTGATGTCAAAACGTAAGCATCCATGTATTTCACTCAGAGTATTCTATTTATTATGTGAGTTTAAAAGCATTACAAAACCCATGTATTTCAAAATGTCAGCAGGAAACTTGCACAGACTCATTCTCCTCTACACCTGTACCACTTGTCCTTTGGCTGCACGAGATGAGAACACATTTTTTATATTTCTTGGGTCAAGACAATTTTTGTAGTTTGCGATATATTTCTCCCCTACCTCGAAACATTTGCTGTGGCTGCACTGTAAAAAAAGAATTGTTGGTTTAACTTAAAAAAGTTAATCTTATGTTATGTGTTATGATAACAAATCATGAAAATAATTTTTTACAGTGTGGATGCGCTTAAATCTGCCATATAAGGACGCTTTCCTGTCACAAATCACACGTGCATCGATAAGCCGACAGAACGCAGGTTAAGGTGTTTACATGCAGTGTGAAATCGGGGTAATGAGCAAAAATCTAGCGGTGTCGATTGGTTTATTCTTAAGCCGTTTATGACCTTACTCCGATAAAGAAAAATAGTTTAACGCGTTTACATGACCCCACACATTGTCGGCTTATTAAGCTTAATTGATTTAAGAATGTGCATGTAAATACACTCAATATGAAGTGCACTTACCTGTGCAAAACTCACATGCATGAAGCTAGATTGCTCTGGGATGTTGCTACGGTGTTCTGGGAGATTGATTACTGGCCCAATCAAAAGATACATGGGATTTTTTTTCCCCGCAGCCAGCACACCTCTCCACAACAAGCTACATGGTTTAAGGCAGGGGGGGAACGCTGATCCTGGAGGGCCATTGTCCTGCAGAGTTTAGCTCCAACCCTAATTAAACACACCTGAAGCTAATCAAGGTCTTCAGGATTACTAAAGTTACAGGCAGGTGAGTGTTTTTTTTCAGGCTTGGAGCTAAACTCTGCAGGACAATGGCCCTCCAGGATCAACGTTCCCCACCCCTGGTTTAAGGCATCACTCAAGCCTGTAGCACAAATGGTGCGGTAAAAATTAAGCACCAAAGTTGAATACTTCGAGTTAGGTTGTTTCAAAGCTCTCCAGCGCCATTTATTTCCCCACAAGGTGACTCAGGCACACAAACAAGGAGCGGCACCTTGAGACAATGCAAAGCCGCAAAGTTAGATGGTCATCGTGACCTCTGCTAGGGGTGATGCATCAATACTTTCTCCTCCCCTTCTGTTTGGTGGTCTTAGGACCATTATGACACTTTGTTTCTTCAAAGGCATCAATCAAAGCCATCTGGCTGGGCATTGATTGGCTCGGCTCATTAAGTCCTATCCAAAGCCCCTTTGGTCGGTGAGCACAGAGGGGCTGTAGACCGGAGTCTTATCAGTCTCAGCACAAAGCTCCTTCCACCTTGTCATAAAATCTGCGGTGAAAAAGTACAGCTGCCGTGTTACATGATAGAGGTCAGCATCTCTATAGCTCACAGCAGACTTGTTAGATATGATGCAGTCATCAGAGCTTACCCTTCAGCTAGTCATTTTGCTGTTTCTTTTTTCTTTAACAGAAACTCAGGGGACAAATCTCCATCTGTTATCTATTTTATGGGATCATATAGCAAGAATGATATCGCCACAAACGGCAATACAAGCTGCAATGGCCAGAGCTTTATTTTTCTGAGCCAAAACAGGAACACACAGTGTCATTTCTGAGCTAGAGGCAAAATTAGTTTACATTTTGCCCTGAGTAACTGATCCGTAACTTAGTTCTTTGCCAGAATACTTTGTAATGCATTCTGGCTATAATCGTTACAGACCCAAAAATGCTATCTGATAACTCGCCGAGCAGAATGTTCATGTTTGGTTTGAGAGTTCAAGTCTTATTTGCATACCGTTCCTGAAGATGTTACTTGGATGTGATCGCGGGGCACCTCGCTAATTAAAAACGCTTTAATGGCCAGCTCATTATCCTCACGAGTGCTGGCCTTGCCATCTTTGCCAGGGGTGAAGCTGCAAAATTCTGTGTTGATGTGTGCATGTGTGCATTCCAAAATAGCAACTGTCCCCAAACAAAATCTCAAGAAGACAGATATGGGACATAGAGGTGACTGAGTCAATCAATCATGCATTAGATACGCATTTCCTGAAGGAAATGCCAGAACTTGGAAGGCAGTGAAAGAACGCTGTTAATATTTTAGGAAAACTTGGCCAATGCAAAGCAACAGCTTTAGTGTTTGACCCCTTTGCCGTGGAACTCTCAAAGTTATCCCAGCCAATCATAATCGATCAATTCAAACGACATTTTACGTGAACATGCCAGTACTTAAAGTCCCCCTGTAGTCAATCATTTTATCCCTTAAAACTTTGATCACCAAAATGACATATTTAAATGGGGTTTTTTTTTCATGCCATAAAATAGCTTAAATGTAACTCTACACCATTTCTTCATTTAGTATACGTGGATCCATGAATATGCATATTAGTCCCCGCCTCCTCTCAATCACACAAGCTCAGAATACCTGATCCACTTGGTAAACTTTACTGTAGTAAGCACTACACGATGGCAAGTGGAAATACTGGTTTAATTCAGCTATATATGTTTGAACCAGAAGCTGATTCAGAAGAAGAGATTTCAACAATGTCTTAAAAGGTTAGTTCACCCAAAAATGAAATTTCTGTCATTAATTACTCACCCTCAAGTCGCCCCAAACCCGTAAGACCTTTGTTTGTCTTCGGAACACAAATTAAGATATTTTTGATGAAATCCGAGGTTTTTTTAACCACATATAGGTAGCAACGTCATTGCACCTTTTGAGGTCCAGAAAGGTATTAAAGTTGCAGAGCTTCAGTGTTCATGTCTGAACACGGGCTCAGTATTGAGCCGCCATTCGGACGTAAACACTGAAGCTCTGCAACGAAAATAGCGTAGCAGTATGACGGGACAGACGAATTTGTTGAATAAAGTCATTTTTGTTGTTGTTGTTGTTGTTGTTGTTTTTGCGTACAAAAAGTATTCTTGTCGCTTCATAATATTAAGGTTGAACCACTGTAGTCACGTTGCCGGTTTTAACAATGTCTTTAGTACCTTTCTGGACCTCAAAAGGTGCAATGTCGTTGCTGCCTATGTGTGGATCAGATACCCTTTGGATTTCATCAAAAATATCTTAATTTGTGTTCCAAAGACAAACGAAGGTCTTGTGGGTTTTGGACGACATGAAGGTGATTACTTAATGACAGAAATTTCATTTTTGGGTGAACTAACCCTTTAAACTGGGCTCATAATTGCCAGTCTGCAATTATTAGCAAGAGATTTCAATAAAAAAAAATTTTTTATCAACATTTATCATCAGATTCCTCCAAGAACAAAATATCCGAGCTGCTGTCCAAATTTATTTCACAGCTTTACACTCGCATTTGTACTATTTGCATTGCTCCAAAATAATTTTAGCACATCTTAAACAAGGCTGATAGTTAAATAGAACATAACTGAGAACTTCATTAGGCTATAAGAGAACGACCTTTGAGCAATAAAATCTTCCTCTGGGACAACACTTTCCTGAGATAGAGAGAATGAGGAAAAACAAGGTCACTTTCAGCAAAGAAACACAGTGATGTCAGTGCCATCATTCCCTAACTGTCCTGCTTAATGTGCACCATGCCAGGGGGGCTGAAGTGTGATGACACGCTAAACATCTCTGTAATCCCGTTTCTGACGCCAAGTCAAATGAAATAATCGCTGACTGAATCCCCGGAGGAAGGGTGACTACGCACGCAGCAGGCGCTCGCCGGGATCTTAACGAGTCTCCGCTCTCAGAACGCTTCTCTCAACTGTTCTCCTCGCCGCAGATCAGCCATATTGTCACTCTGGATTTACGTCAGTGAGACTGTGCGCCTGGGGAGTGTTTTCTGTTTCTGATTGGGTGATTAGTTAATAGGAGATAATGTGTGCCATCAGGCCCTGGGCTGCAGGAGAGGAAGATGAGAAGACAAGGACAGTGTCTTATCCTTTACTAATCTGAGAGAGACAGCCGGAGACTGCTGAGGCTGTGGACCAGACTGCGGTTGGGGAAGTTTGGCAAGGACAGAAGCCGGTGTCGAGAATGTTTCCTGCTCTCACAGAGCAGTGCTAATGGGGAAGGCTGAGGGTCATCTGTGCCCATTTTTAATCCCTGATGGATGATCCCTTTTAAGGAACAAAAGATCGTTTTCTTTACTGGCTAAAGACTGCTTTAAATTTCAGGGGTGGCACTTAACATTTGAAGTATTGTCTTTTTTTTCCCCCTTTGAGTTAATTGTAAATTGTAAACAGTAAATTGTAAACTGTAGTCTCTATCACACTTCTACTGACTGTGGATTTTAAAACAAACACTTTCAGTCCTAAAATCAGATTGATTGAAACACTTTATTGTTTACACTTTTGGCCACACATCAGTTTTTTTTTTGTTTTTTTTGTTTTTTTTTTCAATAATTAACCATTTCAAGAATGTTGATGACATCATCATCGTAAAAGTCAAAGCGATTATGATTAATTAGTATTAATAATAAAGAAATGAGCCAAAACATTTAAAGACACCAATGTTTAAAAAAAAATTGCATTATTTACACTAATATTATAAATTACATTTGCAACTTGGATGAGAACTAGCTATTGATGTCAAACCTGAATGGCGCTATATTTGTTTTGACATTTAAAGAAGAGGCTAATTTTTTAGGGCATAACTTCAAACTTTGTCTGTTCTTGCCTGGATATACTTCAAAAATTCTCCCTTTGTTTTCCATAGAAAAAAAGTAAGTCATAGAGATCTGGAACAACAAAAGGGTGAGTAAAATATACCCTTAAGTTGCTTTAAGATAGTAAGAAGCAAACACTTGAGGTGAATTAGGACACAATACAGTTCATTAAGGACAGACATTTGTCCTGCTGCCAGCTGTAATAAATCTTCCTGAAGTCCTTGTTTGTATCTAACAAAAGATGCAGGGGCCATCTGATGAGGGAGTGTAAATATTCATTCTGAACAGACCGGTGTCTTTGTGTTTCTGAGAAGATGAAAAACAATGGCCCGGTACACAGGGGGTGCCCACAACACAGACAGCGAAAAAAGAAAAGGACTGCATACATAATACGATTAGTGATGGGACAACAGCCGGACCAGCGGGACACAAGGAGAAATGACATGTAATCCAGGATACAGCGACTGGGTCGGAGGGAAAACAACACATCCCAGGCACCCGACCGCACACGGCACAACAGAGCTGCGAAAGAGCTGTGACCTTGGATGGAAGAATGGACGGACATTCATCGTTTTAAAGCAAAAGGTCTATCAATTTTCATGAGTTTTATTTGGAAAGATAAAGACAAATAAAATGATATAAAATGCGAATGACATCCTTTTAAAAAAAAGAATTACAGTACATGGATCAAAATATATATACTTGTGCAGATATACAGTAGGCTACATCACTGCTCTGTAATAGACAGAAGGAGGGTTACATTAAGAATGAATTGCAGCTGCTGATAGCAGTTTGTATTTACAGTTGGTGCCAGATTCATTGAAGGAATTATGCACATTATGCAAACAAAGTGAAATAATAATAAAATAACAATAATTAAAGAAATAACAATAATAGAAAATAAACAATACGATTCTAACATATACTTTTATTGGGTAATAAATTCAACAGATAAACAGGTCAAATAAATGGCTTCTAATAAGTTTGACATGTGGGTCATTGACGGATAAGGTTTTTAAAAGAGTAAAAAAAAAAAAAAAACATAATGGAGATATAATTAATTTATAAGTTTTATTAAGTGTTAACAATGAGGTTATGTGGTTTTTATAATCAATTAACACTGCTTTTGTCATTTTTTACAAGATTTTTTTCCAAGAAAATTTGTCACCAAAAAAGTCATTCAGTTTAACTAAAATTTTGGTTTTACTGAATGACACTTTTGGTTATACTGAATGACGATATTTTCAAACAATGCTAACAGGCTGATATCTAGCTAGCTAACAAAAGGACAATCAAACATGTTATATTTAGTACAAGTTTTTAAAATATTACAACATGTTCCATGTTTTGTAGCGGTTGTACCGAATGACCTGATGTTTCGGGACATGTGTATGAGCAAGTGAAAACATGAATTTTTCAAATAGTTAAAAGAGAGTTAGTTACTTTACTTCATGACCATGTGGTCCTTCGTAGGTATCTGAATGATGTCACATCCTGTCACAAGATATTGACCGCATGACTTGATCCAAAATGGTCCCTTTATATTGGTTACTCCGAATGACATTTTTTCCAGACATTGTTTCTCATAACAAAGCAATGACTTCTACACATAATTTTAATACCATTTTGCACTATGTTGGTATATGACGTTATAAAATAATGCCAGAATAAAAAATATATACATTTATTACATTTTAAGATATTTTAATCACAAATGAAATGGCTGTATTGGCCTTTGGACGGTTAAACCGAATGACCTTTTGACACTTCAAAATCTTTAAAATACCGTTACATGTAGCAAAATATAATTAAAAACATTTTGGATTCAATAAAAGAGATATAGTTGTGCTACCTCACATACTTTGGATGTCATATCTTTGTTTTTTATTATTATTAAGGCCTTTGGACAAAAAAAGACCCGTCACGTCATTGACCCATATATATATATATATATATATATATATATATATATATATATATATATATATATATAAAAATATAAATATATATATACACATACATATAACCAATCCCATTTCAGATCCAGGTCATGGCATCCAGTAGTGCCAAGACTTAAACTTACGCTTAAAATCTTACATCCTACATGATTGAGTAATCATGTTTAATGACTTATTTCATTTTTCTAGTGATAAAATATGTTTACAAGCTGTTTAATTTATAAAGTTTTTAAAAAATGAATTAAAACAAAATTAAAACTACATCCGTAAAATGATGGGAACCCCTAAAAGTTTCTATATATAAAGTGCCTGACAGAGCCTTTTAAGGTTCTATATAGATCCTTTTCTTCTAAGCATGAGTGAGATACTGTACCTCACACTGCAACTATACTGCTGTGACCTGGAACAGATCTGTTATTGATGCATGTCACTTTAAAACAGCTCATCCAGCCAATTATAATGTGCTCTCTGTATATAACACATCCTCCAGGTAGGAGATATCTAATAACTAAGTGCCCAGTATGTATAAATGTGAGTGTCACTGATCCACAGTAGACAGAAGTGGATCATGAGTGTCCTGCGGGGAAATACTTCCTGTTCAAGGAATGTGAAAAGTGACATCTCATGATTATTTAGTAATACTTGTTGCATCAGGTAATGTTCAGGCATTTTTTGCTGACTTTATTGAATTTTTCAACCTGTAGATTGCAGCGGAATGAATTTAAGCACTGTAAAAATGTTAACCAGTGCTGAGAGGCTCACTGCTAGCCGAGAGCATGATCAAATTAGGCAAAATATGTAATAAATGAACACTCGAGGGACAAGGGATGTTCAGGACTTTGTGAATGAAGGATCTACTGAGGAAATCTATCTTCTGTGCAGTTCTGCAAATGCAAATCCGGTTTGATCCATCTTTACTGCCATAAACTATTAAAACAAATGCCAACCTCAAACTCTCTATAGCATCTTTGCAAAATAGTAAACAATGTGCCCAACTAATAATTGTCCTTATTTGTGCATAAATGTTCACTCTTGAATTTTTGCATCTGGCAGGTCATTTGTTGCATAGCAACAGCTGTGGTCTTTTAATAACAACCACATTACAGTATATCCTGCTGCCGAACAAAACTGAAAAACACCAAAACAAGTATAAATCTTAGCATGCGATATCAGAAATAGGCATTTTATTGTACTTTCAAACTATGTAGTTGCCTATACTTGTTTCACTTTTACTGTTTATAACTATTAGTTGCCCTTGATGGTCGATTGCTTGTATCATGCACCGTACAGTCCTTCATCACGAGACTGTCTTTGTTTGTATAGTTTATAGCCTTAAAAATACAAAACACAGTAGGCTAACTGTCACAATCTTTACCCTGAATCTGAGCATAGTTGAGCTAAACCCCTCTGTCAAGAAATATATGAAATGTTCTAAGATAGCTGATTTCTCAATTCAATTTTGGAGAGAAAATAGGGTAACTATTGTGCTGTGCCTTTAGACTGTGGTATATTACCCTAGTTAGTTTTCTTGTTTAGATATTATGGCAATGTCTACTTGCAAGTAAGCAGGAAAGACAAAGGGAAAAAAACAACAAAAAACAAAACTATATATATAGGACTGGCTGCAATGATAGTGTAAATGCACACAGTCTCATGTTTCTTTCACTTCATATATACACGTAGTTCTATTTATTCATAGTCACCTTATTTCTGCTGACACACTCTTTTTCACCTGTAAATTTGTGGTATTGTCATCATAACTGCAGTTGGCTTGTCTGTTTCTGTAAAAAAAAGGAGTTGCACCCAAGCTGTTTTGACACGAACATTGGCTGCTTGTTGGTCAGAAATGGATGGATGGATGGATTCTTAAACATCTTAAAATCTTAAACATAATAAATGCATGGTTTTGCATTATTTAAAGAATACCAAACCAAGTAGCATGCATTTTGTAGAAATATGTTACAAAAACACATTCCAAGCCAAATATTTCACAAAAAGATGTTTGTTGTATTTGAAATATGTTGTTCTAAATTAAGAAAAAAGGTTAAAAAAGACTGAAAAAGTGGCACACACTATAAAAATGTTGCTAAATAGCACTAAAGGTGATGAGGCGAGGCAACTTTTTGAGCAATGTTGCTGGGCAATGTTGCCGAACGATGTTGCTTAGACACTTTCCCTTTGAGAATGGGCAACAAATTTCTATCTGGATACTTTAGATTGAAATTTGTTGCCCATTCAACATTGCTCAAAAAGTTGCCCTGTGTATCATCACCTTAAAAGTGGTTCATTGGCTTGTAATCATAGGGGAATCACTTTATAGCACCTATCTTTAAAGGTGCTATACAGCACCTTTGTCAAATGGTGCTATGTAGAACCATAAGAGTTGATTGAAAACTTTACTTACAGAATGCTTCAAATCACAAAACATCAGGATATAGCCTAATTATTTGTCTACATAAATAACACAAAGCAGTTAATGTATGGATATAGCCTTTTTACTGAAGTTTGTGACATAATTTCTGTATATAACTGACTTCACAAACACCTCCTACTGTCGAGCCTCTTATCAGTTTACATTCATTCAAAGACTACAGCCAATGACCATGTCTTAGCTTTCTCTCATTCCTCCTTCCACATAATTTAAACTGCAACTGACAGCTCTGAGTATCCGAACTGTCTTGTTGCATCCCACCACCACCCCATTTTCCTCCATAGATTTTAGATATGTTGCTCCACTCTCATATGTTGGCTATGAATGGGAATTTACTACAATGGCAAAAGCGGTTTTGTATCACTTTTATGCTTTTCTGAGGTCAAAAAGTTTTGTGTAAGGGCCCTGGAATATTTCCTTATAGGAAATATACTATTTTAATGTTGTTTTTTAATCATTTCCCTAACTAAACTAAGAGAGAGTTAGAGAACCTTTAAAGAATTTTTCAGGGGATCAACGGGTTCTTTGTATGGCAGTGGTGCTATTTAGCACCTTAACCACCCCAAAAAACTGCTGAAGAACCATACTGGGCTCAAGAGGTTCTTTATACAGTAGCGGTGCTATAAGGCACCTCAACCACCCCAAAGAACCGCTGAAGAACCTTTATTATCTTCTTCCTTTTTTTATTTTATTTATTTCTTTTTTTTGCAGATGCAACTTGGTTTATCTAAGGCAATGATATTTTAAAGTGTGCAAAACCTTTTTGGGTCACTGTATTTTAAAAATGTAACCAACCCGTGGCTTGTTCTTTATCACAATACAGCCTCCAAAACATGTGGAGTCAGAATGGTGTTTATCGGCTCGCCTGTGTCTGCATGTGTATTGATTCAGGGCCACAAGGGTATTCTGAGTACACTACAGCAGCATGCTAGGCGGTTTGTAAAACTCAGAGATCACATAAGTTATGAGAGGCTGGAGATGTTTACGGCGAGCCGTGATAAATGTACATCTGGAGGTGTTTATTTAGTGCTCAATATTAAATGCATGAGGATACCCAGGTGACAGTGACCTCAGAATTGTTGTTTATACGTCGGCAGATATTTTCGCTGGAATGGACTCAGGTCGGAGTTCAAACTATTACAAACCGGTGGTTAATTAATTCCTCCGAATGTCACCTTGACTGTATGCAAGGAGAATCCCAATAGAATGTGCTCTTATGTGCGATATGCACTTTCAGAAACTGTTAGCACAGACTTTGTGGTTGATGTTCTGGGTTACAAACATTGCAAGTTTGGTTTCGGATACATAATCTAACACATAATTGTGGCTCATTTTGGAGTTCTGTGCAATATCCTACAATACTTTAAAAGGCACACTTGCTAGTTCTGCCAGCAAATTTAATCTGCATACTAACACATCTATAGCAACAATATTTCCCAAAATGTTGCTCCCGCTAGCCCACAGAATATATTGGGGGGTATATATAAAAAAGAGAGCGCTACTGGGATACGTGGAAAGTTACTAGGATTTCAAGTTTAATTCATGAATTAATAGTGAGATTTCATAATAAAATAGGATATTATAAGTTATGTTCTGTCAGCACAGCATTGGTTATGGTTATGCAAAAAACAAAATGTTGTTTGAGGTGGAGAAAGTCACTACATTTTTATTATAGATTATTAAAATAATTACTTTTCTTTAGATTACCTTGCACTGATTAATTGCGTATGTGACTACAAGTATTCATGATTGAACATGGACTATAAAGTAAATCTAATAATTTTTTGTGTTGTGCTGTATTTCAGACTACATAGCATTGCCACATTTACCTTTCTTCTGCCCCTTAGTGAACTCTGTCATATTCCCTAAACAGTGCGCTTTACATTCAGACAGAATGAGTAATACTCAAGAAACGATGAAATGAAAAGCTACAGATTAGGTTCATTGCATAATGTAATTTCACTGAAGAGAAGCTACTCATCTCATTCATTTTGTGCCTTTGTTGTGGCCGCACCATCATTAATATTTCCCAATAAATAGCATTTAAGGAAGCTTCTATATTTATTTATTTATTTCTTTCATGATTTGAGACCTTTTGATGATTAATCTGTATCATGGAGCCTGAGACATATTACCTGCTTAATTAATTCAATATATGACACATTAATCTTTTTTTTTTTTTTGCACCTACGCTCAGACCCTTCCACGATGGAGATGTGTGGGTGGTTTTGTTGGTGAGTCTCTTTTTCATGCAAAATTTTCTGCAGCTCTACTGTTGGGCATAACTTAGTCAGAGCCAGACTTTTGACAACTGTCACAAAGTCTTGTTCACTTTGCAGTTTATTCTAGACAAGAACTGCCACTTAAACGGGAAAGAACTTTCTGCTTGATATGACAAGCAACCAGTCACAGTTTGCTTTATTCATATGTGCCATTTAACTTCGGGTTTATCTGAAATAGTTATCATATAAAATAATACACAGCAACAGACTGACTGAAAAAAAAAAAGGATTGCATGACAGTCCCATTCAACAAATGAGTGAATGGAAAACAGATATTAGTGGAAATAAGTGTATTCACATTAAGGTTGAACCACTGCAGTCATGTTGACTATTTTAACGATGTCTTTAATGCCTTTCTGGACCTCAAAAGGTGCAATGATGTTGCTGCCTATAAGTGGCACAGGATTTCATCAAAAAATATCTTAATTTGTGTTCCGAAGATGAATGAAGGTCTTACAGGTTTAGGACGACATGAGGGTAAGTACTTAATGACAGAAATTAAATTTTTGGGTGAACTAACCATTTAAATGTGCATGTGTGTGCGCGTGCATGCATGCGTGCGTGTGCCGCTGAGGCTGGTGTGGTTAAAAAAAAAAAAATAAATTAAAAAAAAAACAGAGCTAGCAGTCAGGATAGTGGTTAGGCACGCCAGATCTAAAAAGTCCCTTGTATAGTCCTTCACTCAATGGCAAGAGCAGTTGGAAGGCCGGCAGGTCCATTGGTGAAAGGGGAAGAAAATAGAAAAACTCAGCAAAAAAATCTGCTTAGGTTCCGCGCTCTGTTACGTGTTGTTGCAATGACGCATACATTGTAACATGCATACATATTACAAGGAGGTACTCAGGATGTATTTTAGGTCAAAGGGGTTCACTTGACAAAAAAAAAAAAAAAAAAAAAAAGGTTAGGAATCCATGTATAAGACTTTTGAAAGAATATACATGTCTTTCAGAATGAGAAGCTAGGTCTGATATAAGGATAAACAGTAACATTTACATATAAAAGGCATTGAAATGAGGGCAAATTTCCAATGTGAATATGTGAAATGTTCCCATATAACACTAATCCTTAAAACATATTTTCAGTTCATACATGTAAAAGAAATGGGGGGGAAAGTGTTAAGTTTTAATCAAAATTGGTACATGGAACATAAAAAATGTCTGTAGTTGAAGAAAGTGCCATGCAGTTCATTCATAGCTGTTATAAGACAGTAACAATCAAACTATAGTTTCTAAAATGGGCTCTACAGACTATAGGCATTTAATAAAACAGACATTTATGTTTTTTCTCTGATTACTTGGCTTGCAAAAAAAGCCTCATATAGGAACATTTGCTCAGCCGTTATTGTAGTGTTGCTTTGTCACCACACTCACAACGTGAGCCGCATCATATCCGTACAACACACAGACAACCATCAGATAGCCATGATGACAGAAGTGTCTTTTCATGTCATTGAATCAATGATAGAAAATAAATGTGCAGACATGGACGAAGAGATAGTGGTACAAACACCAGGCAATAATGAGTGAATTACGCATTATGTTAATGCAATTGATTTTCTATTGTAAGATCCAGTGATTATGTGGATTGGGGTGTTCGATAACAAAGCATTTGGTGAACAATTACTAATCAGAGACCGTCTGTCACCTCTGATCGGACTATAATAGTGACATTACCTATAATATTTCCATCCCTTTCTTTCTTTGCATCTTTTTCTGTCACAAATGTATACAGTATCTCTCAATTTAATGCAGATACATTCAAGTCAGCTATATGAATGCAAACAAAAGGCATTTGGTTTTAAAATTTTAAACGAACATTTAAAAGATGCACAATGTTTTGGGGAGGAAGGAATGAAGGAAGTTTGGAAGTTTAGAAGGAAGGAAGTTTAGAAGTTTGGAAGGAAGTTTGGAAGAAAGAAAGGAAGAAAGAAAGGAAGTAAGTAAGTTTGGATGGAAGGAAGGAAGTTTGGAAGGAAGTTTAGAAGGAAGTTTGAAGGGGATTGTAAGGAAGGAAGGATGGATGGATGGATGGAAGGATGGATGGATGGATGGAAGGAAGGAAGGAAGGAAGGATAGGAAGGAAGGAAGGAAGGATGGATAGGAAGGAAGGAAGGAAGGAAGGAAGGAAGGAAGGAAGGAAGGAAGGAAGGAAGGATGGATAGGAAGGAAGGAAGGAAGGAAGGAAGGATGGATAGGAAGGAAGGAAAGAAGGAAGTTTATAAGTTTGGAAGGAAGTTTGGAAGGAAGGAAGGAAGGAAGGAAGTTTGGAAGGAAGGAAGGAAGGAAGGAAGTTTGGAAGGAAGAAAGGAAGGAAGGAAGGAAGTTTATAAGTTTGGAAGGAAGGAAGGAATTTTATAAGTTTGGATGGAAGTTTGGAAGGAAGGAAGGAAGGAAGGAAGGAAGGAAGGAAGTTTATAAGTTTGGAAGGAAGGAAGTTTGGAAGGAAGGAAGGAAGGAAGTTTGGAAGGAAGAAAGGAAGGAAGGAAGGAAGTTTATAAGTTTGGAAGGAAGGAAGGAATTTTATAAGTTTGGATGGAAGTTTGGAAGGAAGGAAGGAAGGAAGGAAGGAAGGAAGGAAGGAAGTTTATAAGTTTGGAAGGAAGGAAGTTTGGAAGGAAGGAAGGAAGGAAGGAAGTTTATAAGTTTGGAAGGAAGGAAGGAATTTTATAAGTTTGGATGGAAGTTTGGAAGGAAGGAAGGAAGGAAGGAAGGAAGTTTATAAGTTTGGAAGGAAGGAAGTTTGGAAGTTTGGAAGGAAGGAAGGAAGGAAGGATGGATAGGAAGGAAGGAAGGAAGGAAGGATGGATAGGAAGGAAGGAAGGAAGGAAGGAAGGAAGGATAGGAAGGAAGGAAGGAAGGAAGTTTATAAGTTTGGAAGGAAGTTTGGAAGGAAGTTTGGAAGGAAGGAAGGAAGTTTGGAAGTTTGAAAGGAATTTTGGAAGGAAGGAAGGAAGGAAGTTTGGAAGGAAGAAAGGAAGGAAGTTTGGAAGGAAGAAAGGAAGGAAGGAAGGAAGGAAGTTTATAAGTTTGGAAGGAAGTTTGGAAGGAAGGAAGGAAGGAAGGAATTTTATAAGTTTGGATGGAAGTTTGGAAGGAAGGAAGTTTGGAAGTTTGGAAGGAAGGAAGGAAGGAAGTTTAGAAGGAAGGAAGGAAGTTTAAAAGGAAGTTTAGAAGGAAGGAAGGAAGTTTAAAAGGAAGTTTAGAAGGAAGGAAGTTTGGAAGTAAGGAATTTTGGAAGGAACTTTAGAAGTTTGGAAGGAAGTTTGGAAGAAAGGAATGAAGGAAAGAAGTTTGGAAGTTCAGAAGGAAGTTTGAAAGGAAGGAAGGAAGGAAGGAATCAATCAATCAATCAATCAATCAATCAAGGAACGTGTGCTGGATGCTCACAGGGGCCCTCTGAATGCTGGGGCTCCTAGAATCGTCACCACCTTTCGCCCCTCTATCAATCGCTAGAAATACCGTTAAGAATTTTTCTCTAGTCTCTTAACTTTGGTAGAGACACGTCCCTACCGCCCACACTCAAATCTACGCCTATGTTGCAAACCCTCAGATGTTGTTTTTTATTTTCTAATCTATTCATAGACAAATTTTCTGGGCAGAACAAAACACAGAGACAGCTGGATCGCTCTCTCTGGCCAACCCCAGATGTTCCTTCTCTGACGGAAATATCAGAGGATAATAATTATTGTGTGAGCCACATTCACATATGTGCACACATACTCACACGCACAGGCTGTAAACATTTAAAACAACATCGCTCCCCTGATACCCCCTCATAAATCGAATTTGCATGACAGAAGCGACGTGATTGATGCCCGGCTTTCCCCAAAGTGTTTGATTAGGAGACAGAAGGTAGAGAGCTGCCGAGAAAGAGATAAATGTTACAGCTGTGGATTAACATCCCAAGGTCACAGAGACTGGGCATTTCAATTAAGGACTTTTCAGAGGACGAAATTCCGGCCTACAGGAGCCAAATGACTGTTTAATGAGACTGTCATTCTTGACTGAGCTTTGGAAAAGGAGGAGGGGGGACAGAAGCCATCTTTAGAACATGATGGAAAAGGAGTTGTATTTACATATATATGCTCTGACCCCATTAAGTACGCTGGGATTTTGGGGAATGTGGGAATATGTGAGAAAGGACGGAAGCGAGTGCTCTATGGAAACACGGCTCTTTTTTTGCTCTTCTTTTCAGCCTCAATTTGTTCATGCTGATGAAGCAAAAATGCAATCTGTGAAAGAAAATGTTAAGATGAAGGATAGATGGGAAATGGAATTCAGCCTTTTCAAATGTACTCGGCTTCAGCACGGCTTATTTTTTTTTTTTTTTCACCAGCACACGGTCTGCCTGTCATGGCTTGGCATGTGTCAAACATACAGACTGACAGATTACACTGTGCTTAACTTAACCTGCTTATGGGAGAAACTCTCTCTCTCTCTCTCACACACACACACAAATGCCAAACTGCAGAAAGTATTGAAGGGTGGGAATTTAATTGCAGACAGAATGCTATCTCCAGAGAACACTTGTTGATTTTAATCACAACAGTGGTCAGATTTGATTACCGTCTGGACTGCGTAAAGTTTTTGAGAATCTTGCGTCCTCACTGTGCCCTTGTGCCATATGCTGATTGATTACACCAATCTGTCAAGCTCTGTGCCAATGCCTGATGTTTAAAAGTGCCAACAGATATACAAGAGATGTAATTAAAATAAAATTATTTCTTCTCATTAAAAATAAAGTTGAAAGTAAGTCTTAAGGGTATAGTTAATAAATAAATAAATAAATAAATAAATAAATAAATAAATAAAGACAGCTTTATGTCCCAATTTTAGGTGTTATTAACTACTATACTGAAGAAAAAGTGTAGGATTTAGAAGGAAGGAAACTTCATAAACAATTACAAAGAAATTGTAAGTATAACATTGAATTGAAATTTTGAAGTACAAGAACTGAAATAGTATTTTCTTGTAAAATGCACTCTAATAATCTTTCTTTCTTTCTCTTTCATTCTTTCTTTCTTAACAGAGTGCTTGTCATGGTAAAACTCATCACTATAGGCAGTTACTAGGGTATTTTGCATGATTGCTAGAAAGCTGACTCCCAAGTCTGTGCAATGATCTGATGCTAGGATATTGCATGTTCATGTTGCTATATGGATGTTAGGATGGCCTAAATGGTTGCTGGGGTGTGGCTACACAGTTACCATGGTGATACTTACAGACTGGTTTCCAGCCAAATCAAAGGAGCCAATCCCCATGTCTCTATGATGTTGTGGTGCTGAGATATGGCTTATTCATGCTACCATACGGTTGCTAGGGTGATCTACATGGTTGCTAGGGCATGGGTAGACAGTTTCTAGGGTGATATTTAAAGAGTACTTGCTAGTCTGAGTCAAAGGAGGCCACCCACTTGTCTCTATGATTTTCTGATCCATCCCTCTCACCTTTTTTTCAATGGAAGTCTATGGGGTGGTTGTTAGGGTGCTGTAACTGGTTGCTAGGGTATAGATATGGAGTTATAATGTCAACATTTATTGGCTGCTTGCTAGGCCAAGTGAAATGAGCCCATCCTTCTCTATGACATTCTGATGCGGAAATACAATGTCACAAAGTTCTGTTTGATGTTAAGTCTATGGGATTTTTCACCTGCTGTGCGAACATTGTACACCCGATAGCTTAGGGTGCATTCACACTTGTAGTTCGGGTCGTTTGGTTCGGACAAAAAAAAACAACATTTAGTCCTGGTCCAATTGCCGTTCAGATTGGCAATTTTATCAACGAACCAAAAGATACCGAACCTCGGATTTTATGGCGTATTGCCGATTTTGAGACGGAACTTACTGAACATTCAAAACAATGCTTTGTGCTGAGATAAATGCGCTTGTTGTGTGTGCGTAGCCTGCATATGATGGTATTTTGGCCAGCTGAGAACTCGTGAAGAGCTTATAAAAAGTGTAAAGGAGATCCCTCCGTCACACAAACGACGTGCTGCGTGGAGACACGCGTCTGATGCCTGTGATGGGCAAACTCGCGACTATGACAAGAAAAAACGATATGTGTGAGGATTCTGTCCTTTTTAGGGTCTCATCTTCCTGTTTTTGGTTCGTTTACATGTCTTTGGCCCGTGTTGCGTTCATATATCATTCTAACCGCAGCAGAGTTCGTTTGGAAGTGGACCGAGACCCATGTTTTCAGCGGTCTCGGTCTGCTTGTTTGGTGCGCACCAGGATTCGGATGGCAGCGTTCACACATGTTCAAATGAACCGCACTAACAGAGCAATCGCACCAGGGTTCGTTTTAATTGAACCAAACATGACAAGTGTGAACACACCCTAAAAGTCAGAACAGTGTTCTCCTCAATAAGCCACACTTACAACAAATGATGCGAGATGCCGAAATTTGTACTGAAGAAGGAAAAGAAGAAGCAGCAGCTTGCAAGAGAATAGTGATGCTTTGCTTTGGAGCACAATGTAAAAACATGTATGAACACAATAAGTACATTGTACCAAATGATTAATAGAAATAGTAGAAGTTAAAGACACTTAAAAAAAGTGAGTCCTCTGCCATCATTTACTCATCCTCATGTAGCTCCGATCCAATATTTCCTTCTTCCTTGAAACTCAAAAATAGATGTTAGACAGGATTTCTTTTTTCACAGAACAACGAAAACCACAGGGGGTTAGAACAACATGGGATGTGTAAATCATGACAAATCTTTTATTTTTAGGTGATTCCTTTAAAGAAGATTTATAGCTATATTGTTTCTATGGTTTAGAATGAACTGTTTTTCTGCATTTAAGCTTCATTAAAGAACTAATGACCTACAATGGTAGTCAAATGGGGTTGGATCATATCAGGGTTTAGTCGGCTGGCTTAATTGATTTTTCGTCTGCTCCTCCTTTTCTCATCAATTTTATCTAAAATAAAATCCATTTTAGGCCATTTACATTGGATTTACTTGCATCAAATCAAAACATGACACATTTTGTCTAAAGAGAAATAATTCCATCATTAGTTGGAGCACAATGGATAGATCTCAGATGGATCTTCAGTATCTCTCTCTCTCTCTATCAATCAGTGAAAAGCATTCATACACTGGACTTTTTCATGTTTTTTTTATTATTTATTTATTTTACAGCATTGAGTCACAGTCTTATTTTGGATTTTGTCCCAGATCTCTACTATCTATTTATCTTAAATTGTTCAGCTTTAACTGAAAGATTAAAAATGAAATATTCCTAGTTACTCTAGGGGTGTTAAAGTGAGCTCATGAAATTCAATCATGTCAGGGACAAATGTTGTCAAACCTGCAGGATAAGTGCTGGTTTTCCTCAAGCTGTCTGCTTTAAGACATACATTGTATGCATTTATGAATTACGGAATAATTAAATCAATACTTTGTAATTTGCACAAACATGCTGACAGAGGGGATACATGGAGAAATTTTAATCGAGATAAAAAAATTAGTGGGGCAAATCAAATTTTAAGGCCATTATTTTGTTAAGACAGTTGTGAACCCTTTAGGATCTGTATTTCTGCATGGATGACTCCTCAAATATGATCTTCATAATTAATAAAGAAAGTTTAACTTGACAAATAACATTTTAAAGGGTTAGTTTACCCAAAAATGAAAATACTGTCATCCTTTATACTCACCCACATGTCGTTCCAAACCCGTAAGACTTTCATTCATCTTCAGAACACAAATGAAGATCTTTTTAATGACATCTGAGAGATTTCTGTCCCTCCATTGACAGCTACGCAACTGACACTTTGACGCTTCAAAAAGTTCATAAAGAGATTGAAAAAGAAGTCCATTTGAATCGAGCAGTTTAGTCCAAATTTTCTGAAAAGACACGATCGCTTCATATGACAAACAGACTGATTTTAGGCAAAAATAAAAGCTCAACCGTACTCACTTGACGCGCAAGAACAAACCTCATTGGTTCTTGCATATCAAGCAAACATGCTTAAGCTTGCATTTATCATAACTGATTTGTTCATTGATGAATGTTTATATGTGAATAAAAGGCTAAAATAAATCTGTTTATCTTATAAAGTGATTGTGTCTCTTCAGAAAGTTTAGACTAAACTGCCCAATTCATATGGATTCATTTTACAAGCATCAAAGTTGTAGTTGCATAGACTGTCAATGGAGGGACAGAAATCTCTCAGAATTTATTAAAAATATCTTAATTTGTGTTCCGAAGTTGAACGAAAGTCTTACGGGTCTGGAACGACATGAGGGTAAGTAAATGATGACAGAATTTTCATTTTTGGGTGCACTGTCCCTTGATATCAGACAGATGATGTACTTTTCCCTGGTGGGGGGAGTGAAGGATACAAATCCACAGTGGAGATCTCAAGGATTTTAGCAAACCTGACATGACCAGTAGACTCCCATGGCAAGTTCAACTGTTTGGTGTTTTTATTTCTTCTTCTGGTAGTTGATATGGATGTTATGAAGTGCAAAAGAATTGGAGGGTAGGTCTGCTTGTTAGAGGATTCCATAGAGTCTTTGGGCTGCTTTAGCAGGATGCCCACTCGTAACAGCAATAGGGCTGAATTTCTGATATTTGTAAAGCGTGGACAGATAGAAGCCTGATTCTTTATAAATCCCATTGTAACCCTTTTCAGTCTTTAGAGCTTCAGAATCTCTTCCTCTAGGTCCATTGAAATCTACTGCGATCAGGCTGTTATCAGTTAAAGTCTATGGGAACATGAGGGTGCTGAAAGGAGCAGCGTGTTCGTGGGGATATATAAATAATATTTTATAATTTATTTTGATTTGGAAATAACAAGCAATCATCCAGAACACCCTACTAACCACAAAGCATTGCACTAAAACCACTCTGAATGCTTTAGCAACTATATAAAAACCCACCACAACAACCTAGCATCATTTTTAATGGAAAGCGCCAGTATTATTATTGTTAACTAAAATTAAAACTTATATATACACACATACACAAAAAAAACTAATAAAATGACAATTATTAATAATTACATTAAAAACAAAAAATAAAAGCTAATTATTAAAAAAAAAACTGTGATAAAACTAAAATACATTTGTGTGAGCATATGTGAACTGAATATGTAAATTGATGTGCGATTTTGTTAGAGGTTTTGATGCAGCTTTAATCATCTCCATACTGATGAGAGTTTTAATTATATCCAACTGTTCAACTATATCTCCATGCAAATCTTCTATTCACTGGGGTGTATATCCTCAGCAATCCTACTTCCCACAGACTTAACAAAAGGTAACCAAAATAATGTAAACTCCAGGCCAAACTCAAAGAAATTCTAATTACCCTTTAACAGAGGTCATTTCCTTAAATGAAGTTCACACAATTCTGCTCGTCTGTCATGGTCAGGTCAGGCAAGGAAGATGAGATGAGGTAAAACAGATCTAAATGCAGCACTTTTAACTGTAATATAAAAAAATAAAAAAAAAATAAAAAACAGAGAGATAATCCGATAAAGGCAAACAGTCATAACAGCGTGCGCAACATAACACCAGACAAAGAACAGAACAAACTGGGTGTGTTTACACTGGCACAAAAAATCAGATTTTTTTTTTTTGCTCGCATCTGACACAGATCGGAATTTGTTGCACACGTGTAAACAAAAATCCGCACGAGATCCAATTTTTTTTTGTTTTTTCTTTGTTTTTTTTTTTTGCATCCGATCTGAGACATTTCCAAATGTGGTTTTAAATCAGATACATATCTGATATCTGGACATCCGACCTATGTCTAAATATGCATATCTGATTCCCCTTGAAATTCCAAGCCACCACAAGGCGAGGGTGAAAAATTTGCCTATAAAAAGATATCATTTTAATGTTGTATTATGAAGCAGAGGTGATGTACTGTATGCGCTTGCACTAAAACTCACAGCCTTTTTTATTGAGGTGGGCGGGAACTTTATATGTCTATATATCTAGATAGCCTATCTTTTCCTATAGGAAAGAAATTGCGTGCACACAACACATTCAGCAGCTAGTTTTCAACCTCTGCCTGGTGAATTTTTTAAATAAGCTTCACTACTGAAAACATATTTCTCAGCAATGAGGTGATAACTTCCCAGCTTCATACTCTTGTGCACTTTCTCTTGCTCTTTCTCTCGTTATCATTCATATTCCAATTCATTCAAATAAATGTAATCTTACCGTGCTACTTTATTTCACTTCAGAATTGTAGATCTAACGAGTCGTAGATAAATAAAATAACAAACGAAAATTATATTTTTTTCGGTCTATATCCGTTCAGTCAGATTTTGCACTGCAAAACATCCTTGACAGCTATTAACTTAGCCTATCCATGTTGGCAAATAATCATGGCCACCCGACGTAGAATATATAAATAATTTTAATAGCAGTGCCATTCAAAACCCGAGGGTCTACCATGTGCGTAGTAAAGCAATCACGACAATCATTTTGGGTGGGAATTATCGGATACCAGCCGTGTCTGAAGTAAAATGTAAACAGGCGGGCCAAAAAATTGGATATGGTCAAAAGATCAGATCTGTGACTGCAGTGTAAACACAGCCACTGAGGACTATATATACAGAGCAAACTAATGATCAAAATAAGAAACAGGTGTATGAAACCAATGAAAACATACTTAGTAGCCAAGACAACCAAGGAAATAATGAGAAACAAACTAAGGGTACATCTCAATCAGCTCCCTAGTTCAGTAGTCAGGTCACTGATCAGAGATTCTGCCATTTTAAGGGTCTTTATCGCAAAATCCTTCCAGTGGACTGAAACGTTTGCTCCCTAAAAAGTTTCACAATGCATCATGAAAACCAGGGAGCATCGATGCTCACTATGTTCCCTTACTGGAAATTCTGAAGCGTGAAACATAAATCGCGCAAGCCAACTCACCACACATAATGACATGCGATAGATGTTTTTTTTAAAAAACTAACTAGACACAACTGAACCGCATACTAATTAGTGACCAATTAGTGACCATGGTGACAAACAGGCTGGGAACGTGGGAAGACAGAATCAATATACACACTAGAAACACCACAATGAAAAACTGAATGAACACAGAACATACATGTGACATTACGCCCCCCCCCCCCCCTCCCCCTCCTGGAATGCGCATAGAAAGTCCAAGCGGGGAGTGAGGGTGGGTGCTCTGGAGGCTGGTAAGGAATGGCTTAGGCGGTGTATGAATCCTCCAGGGTGGAGTCGGTAGTTCAGGTGACCAGGGCGGAGCTGGTAGTTCAGGTGACCAGGGCGTAGCTGGTAGTTCAGGTGACCAGGGCGGAGCCGGCAGTTCAGGGGGCCGGGAAGGATCCGACAACTCAGGAGACCATGGAGGATGGGCCTTGTCCAGGACCCCAGGCTCGGCCACTATAGCCACGGGCATATGCCCCACCCCCCACTGGGCTGGAGCTGACACTGGAGCAGACTCAGGGGCTGGAGCCGACATGTGTGTCCCATACACACAATGCCAGAGCCATTATGGACAGGGTAAGACTCTCTGGACTGAGCTCTGAGGCTGGAAGAAACACTGGAGTAGACTCTGGAGAACATACTGGAGTGGGCTCTGGAGAACATACTGGAATGGACTCGGAGATTGGAGTCAACTCTGGGCTGTAAGACATCCCCTCATACTCCACCAGTACTCCCAGGGGCACAGGTGCGGCGGCCATTTTGGATAAGGGCTCTGGAATGGCGGCCATGACGGGATGAGACTCTGGAATGGCGGCCATGAAGGGACGTGTTACCTACTTTTAAATTACATAAACAAATAATGTCAGAAAGATATCTGTGCTGCTGTGGTTCATAAATACCAGTAGTGATGCTATACATCGAGGACTTTGTTATATCACTGGAAATAGAGCCATCAGTGTCCCAATGTGTAGTGAGTCAGTGCCAGAATTCGTGAACACAATAAACTGATTCACCACCTAGGGAGCTGACTGAGACGCACCCTAAAAGTTTATGAAAATGACACTGAAACCAAAAATGAACGTGACATTGTCAATAAAAATATTGCTTTGTATACAGTATTTGCTATGTAAGACTGCATTGTTCTAAATGTCAAACCACATTTAGGATTAATACATACAAAAATACAGAATTCTGAAGGGTTATTTTTTTCTTAGTTGTAAATCGTCTTCTTTTAATTGGGGAGTGTGTACATATTCAGCTCACAGTATGTTTCAAGAACTTCCTTTGCATTTCTTTCTCCCAACGAGGGAAAAAGTGTACTATGCAATATTTATGAAATGCCAGCTCAGCTACAGTTAACACACCCAATCCAAACTCTGATGGAATTCACAAACGCCAGCTCTATGCACATTAGAATTAATATTATTTGCTTTGTCTAGTCATATTTCCACATACATCTCTGACACAGAATTATATTTTAATAATACTTGCAAACAAGACATTAAGACCTCACCAAATGTTTAATATTTCAAAAATAATTCACATCCGTGGCACTTGGCATGCTCTCTGGGCCTAATCATTTTCATAGATGCTTGTGCAAAAGAAACAAACATGAAAGCTTGTTTCTTCAAAGCACTGGGGATGTCCTGCTGCTATGCATCTTTTATTATTTAGTCCACAAAACTTTTAAAAAAAGTTTATTTAGTGTATTTTTTTTTCTTCTTTTTTTTGAAACTTGATCTTCATAGCTCATATCTGCTGTGTTTGGCAATGCATATGCTTTTCTCATGCACCTCTCCAGCTAAAAGCATTCCATCTGTTTGAGGTCAAACTTCCACTTATGGAATCAAAACTTCTTTTTAAAAACACAATGTTTCTTCAGGCTCTGATAAATTACAGCACCTGTGTCAATATGTTGCATTTCCTGAGTGCTCTATTTTTTCAAGCTTTCGAGCTAGTCAAAGTATTTCCAAAAATATTGGGCTGCGTTATTATTCCTTTCCTCTAATATAAGGGTGCGCTTTCATGTGTAAAATCTTTGGCGGAATGAGATTCTGACTAGTTAATGTATCCCATCGAAGTCTTTGATATCCCCAATTATGTAAACAAGCTTTAATAAGTAAACAGACCGGGTGCTACAATATTGAATCTGATTAGGGCCCTGTGGTCAGAAATGTCAGCACTTTCTTTCAAAGCAATCTGGGATCAAAGGCTCTAGGGCTTCCTGACTGGATTTGGCATTAACTACTTGTGCTCAGGGAAACATGACCCCGGCACTATCGATGACTGGTTTGTCCTAGATGATTAGCCTAATGTCAGCTGCAGAGAATTCAAAACAGATGTAACCACACAGGCTGGATGTCTGCAACGATAGGTGTGACTTTAGCTAATCGACAAACCCACAATATGTTCAGGTACAAAAAGTATACTCTGTGACATACAGATATATCAAAACATCAGCCATGTACTGGATGCATGGATGGATGGTTTATAAGTTCACAGAGAGAGTATGTGTATTTGGCGTGCTGTCCGAAGGTAGGGCTCGGAGCTCGGAATTTGGCCCAAACCCAGAGTACTTCCCCAGTATCCCTAGCTGGCATAGGAACCAGATGAGAGTGAGGAGTCGGGGTTGGTGGAGGGATGCAGAAAACTGTCGAGTAACATAAGGGGCTTTCGCACCGGAGGAACCTTTTCATAGTTCCTAGAACTATTGGCTGAAGTACCTGGATTTTGCAGTGTTCATACCGCATGAACGATTTTAGTTCTAGAAACTCCTTTTGGGTGAACTAAATTAGCTCCTACTTCAGAGTAGGGTCTAAACCAGCATTATAGGAACTATCAGAGACATGAGTGTACACTGATTGATCAAACGCATGTCAAACACCGGCACCCAGCATTTTTAAAAAGCTGTGTAAACATATTTACTTCACGAACATGGAAAACAGCGGCATTTACGGCATTTAGCCTACCTGTTGTCTGCAGTGTTGTGTTCTTTTCTCCGCTTCGATGATATGTAATACTGAAAGTTGTCATATGAGATTTTGTCTCTTAGCCTCACTTTTTGCTCTTTCAGCCGTAGATTATGCGTTTACATCCATCTCCGTTATCACGAAACCCACGACACACAACAAACACATGGCCCAGAGGAGAAATTAGTTCCTGGGGAACTATAGTTCCTAGAACTATTCGGTGTGAGAGCCCCTATAGATGAGTAGGCTATGTATATATAGGCCTCCTCTCATGCTGATTGGGCAGATCATTTGAACATGTTCCTCCCAAACTTTGTTAATAAAACGGCGGATGGATGGATGGATGGATGGATGGATGGATGGATGGATGGATTTGAATGACCATTAATGGAGAAAGATGCTTTTTGGACATCTACCAGCAGAGTAGGCTATCTGCCGATGTTAACAAGTCAAACCTTGACCCCCGGGTGTAGTACAATTCAAAGCATGATTTCAGTTCCTGGGAGTAAATGAATTCAACACACGCCACATGACTTTGCTGCACATACTTGTTTAGACTGAACTTTGACTGGCTGGGCTGCTCTCTTAAACAACTTCCACTGTTAACCGCAGTGTGTTGACCTCTGTGGCCACCACTTCAGCAAAGTGAGAGGAAGTGCATTAAGGTTTTAGGGGGCTTTTTAGCTGACCATTCCACCTCCTGAAGCAACAGCAACATAATATGAGAAACCCAACCAATGGAGACACCCATCAATCCAGCGTAATTCACTCTTTGAGCCAACTCCACTTACAAACTCGATGCAAATTCAATACGTGTAGTATTGACCCTATGCCAGAGTCTCAAAGATAAGGCCCTGCAGTGCAGATCACTCCCAATTCCATTAAGAAAATGAACCATTTTTACTTCCTAATCCAACAATATGTACTTTTTCTTGTTTACCATTATTTCATAAGTGTAGGACAATACATGGACCTTGCGGAAGTGGAAATCAGACAATACAGCATGAGCAATAGTATTACGAGGACACATAATGCTTAATGTATTGCGATGATTCCCAGACTAATCAGACCTCTGCGTACACCACCGAGGAACAAAGAATATGCATGTATTGTCATTACTCCCTGCAACTCTTAACTCAGAAATTATAAATGAGAGGCTTTTTGATTTATTGATGAAACCAGCGTAGTGAAGTGCTTTTTGCCGCGGGCACGACTCAAGGCTAAACCAGTTATAACAAAGATAAAAGCAAAAAATGATGTTGAATTTCAAGCTATCCATAACAAATGAGATCTCCTCTTTTGATATTCTGCCTCTGAAAATGTACAATAATTGACTTTACGGCATTGAGATTCCTTTTCAAGTGCAGGTAAAATGCACAAATAAATCTTCATCCCTTCAAGGGTGAAGAAGGCCTGAGAGCGAAGGGCTACAGGCGGACTAAATTCATACCTCCAGTGATTATGCAAGCGTTCATTGGGCTGATAACATTCCGATTAAGTGTTTTCACTAACTAAACATGTAAGGTGCGTTAGCAGAAACCTTGTGATGCATTTATTATTAATGAAATGATCGAGTTGTATTCAGGGGCCATTGTAAGATTATTATGCAAACTGGATTTCAGTATAACATCTATGCAAGCGGCACAGGGACATTATTATGAGATGATACTGCTGATATGTCAGACTGCATATATTGCAGTATCATCTCATAATCTTATTATGAGATGATACTGCATATATGTAAGAGGCCTTACAAGAGTAATGCATTTCCTGCTGAAAATAACTTAAACCAGGCTACTGTGGTTTTGCTCACCTTGTTTTCAGCTATTCCTGTAGTTAAACACCAAGGGCATGGGTTTGATTCCAACACATATAGATAAAATGTTTAGCATAAAAAATACTACCGTTCAAAAGCTTGGGGTCAGTAAGATTTTTTTTAATAACACTTTTGTTTAAAAAAGATGCATTAAATTAATCAAAAGATAATCTGTTTGAAGAAAAAAAAAAAGCTTAATATTATGAAAACATCTGAATTTAAATATTTAGCTGTTACATTGTTAATGTACTGAAGTAAAAATAGATTATTAAAATATTATCTGAAAAATATTGATTTAATACAGTGTAAAAATTGCTTATTAGTACTGAAATTAATACTTTAATTCAGCAAGGGTGCATTAAATTTTTCAAAAGTGAGAGTAAATAAAATTGAGCTTTTCCGACACAGTAATGTTTTGCATTTTAAAATATATTTAAAAATAGAAAATAGTTTAAATTGTAATAATATTACTGTTTTTAATCTTACTGTACCCAAACTTTTATAAATGTGTAAATATGCATTTAGCTGATCGGAAACAGTCTTGTTGGAGCAAACCAGGGATAAGATGCATTTCTTTTTAGCAGGTTTAGCTTTTCCAAGAAATCTTCAAGAAAACTCAAATACTTTGAGGGACGGGAACGATCCACAGAGCAGGCATGCAATTCATACTTAAAAAAAGTAATAATATTACATCAGATCATTTACGTTCAAACTTTGAACTGCGCAATTATCCCACTACTAGGTTATTAATTTCCACCTGGCTGTCCTTGCTGGTTGGGAAAGGCAAAGGCTGCGGAGGTCTTTTCCACACCCCGTTCTCATCCTTCCCGCACACCCCTCCCTCGCTCTTCTCGTGTCCTCCTCTTCAATTCCGGAGACGCCGTCTGGAGGCTGACACCAGCAGCTCTGGCACGTAGGGTCATTACCAGAGCTGTCATTAAGAAATGAAATCAATCCCCAAAATGCAGCAAGCTCAGGGGAGAGGTTGCACGATAGCGATTGGGAATGCGTGCGTGTGCACTCTGATGGCGGCAAGGGAGGAATGGAGGGGGCTATCGCTTCATAAGCCGTAGATTGCTTTCCCCACCGCACTAATTATGATGTAACTGGAACAACAGCGTGAGGTGAGTGTGTGTGGTGATTAACCTCGGGCGGCTGAGAAATGAATCTAATGAGGAGAGCGGGACATTGGAACTGTTCAATCAATTTTGCCTCCCTCTCTCTCTCTCTCACTCTTTCTTTCTCTCCCTCCCTCTCGTCTCCGGAGCATTTAAATGCATTTGTGACCTTGTAATGGGTGACAGTGGCAGTCTCTTGAACCCATTTAGCATAGCAGGTTCTCTTCATTTGTCTCCCTGGCCTGCTGTATTTCTCCCAGATGAAGGGTGGGACTTGTGCTCACATGACCGGAGGAAAGGCAAACTTTGGGTTTTTTCCCCTTGAACAGTCAACAAATGATGCCATCATGCCGCTTTGAGACCGGTGTCATTGCCGGGACAAGAAGAAACGAAGAGACACAAAGCATTTAACCGAGACACCGGCGCATTAATTAAACAGGCCTTTCAAAAGCACAGTCAGGCTTAATAGGCAGAATATTATTATACATCCATGCTATTAAAAGCTCAACCTGGAATTGGGGGACTAGGGCAAACACATAAAGGACACATTTCATCACTTCTAAAGATGTCAATAAATTATTAGTGTGGTGTCATTTACACAAGTGTTCTATAAAACAATTAGACACATATACTTTAATTTGCTTTGTACTGACCTAGCTTCTGATTGGTTAGTACAGGGTTTCCCAAATGGGGGTTTGTGAGAATAACATTAAAATAAACACTATAAATCAAAATAAAAAACTTAAATAGCGACATATCTTATCAAATTGTGATTAACAAATCAAAGGCTGCCACTTCAAGTATATAATCTGTTGTTTTGTCTGTATGTCTCAGCAGTAGCAATATCAGACATTTTCATGTGAAATGAAATGCCATGCAGCCCTATATATATAAAATAAAACTCTTACTAAGAAAAGATTGGACTGTTTACTTGCATGTCATGTGACCAGAGAACTATGAGAACCGTGAACATGTGAACGTTAATGACATGGTTATGGCCTTGTTACACAGTATTATGTGCCCGAGCCGTGTAGTATTGTGAACACTGACAATGTAGAGCCTAACAAAGACCTTTAGAGGTTATTATATTCAAAACAGGCTACTTTACCATCTAAATGCTCTAACAGCAGTCTCTGGTGAGGAAAGCTGAGGGTCTTTCTCCATTCAAATAGTCTTATTCATTAGACCAGAGCAAAACATGTGACCAATTCACAAACACATAAAACTTTTCCTGGTATTTTTGCATCAGTCTCATTCTCAAGATTAAGTCCTTTACTTGTCTGCTTGTCGTCTTAATACAGTATATGACTACAGTATATGATATACTCTCAAGGATGTTTGGAATAAAATGGTGTATATTCCTTGAACCAATCAGAAGAAACATATGCAATGCAAAAGCTCTACAAGAACAGTGTTCAGCATAAGTTTTGACCTCAACAACCTTTAAATGTCTTCAAAAGAGTTGATTTATCAATGGATAACCTTCATCATTACATTCAGTTTCCTAAAACAGGTCAGTTCAGTCCATGTGATTTTTCTTCTGGATCATGATGTTTTCAACCATTGGTTAGTTTACAGTGAAGAGGTGGCTGTATAGATTTTCTTTCTTTAGCTTCTCTTTTGTGGGATCTGTAACCTTTCACATGGCCTGTGCCATTGGTGCACATGATGCCCATCCGCCGCAGGAGCACGCCCATTTAACTCTACCAATTGTTCAACATTAATAATTAAATAAAGATTCAGTCTTTTATTCTTTACACCTCTTAGAGAGCATACAAAGCTTTTTGATAAATGTTTTCCTATACAAGTGTTTAATAATGGTCTTTTCACGTGAATCAACTTCAACCTCTCCTCTCTGCCCCTAGAGGACTTTCTTCACATTGCACTATTTGTAAGTATTCCCATTCACTAGCAGGAAATGTTGGCTATTATTGCTAGATAACCATTCAGAAGGACAAGATGCCAGTTCATATAACTGAATTTGACCTGCATTTTGTTTCAGTTGTTAGACTTCTAACTGCTAACTTATGAAATAAGTTCAACAAGATATATTCTCAGAAAGTGCTATTCAGTTTCTGAAGTTAATTTCTTTTTCTAAGAACATTTATATTTTATTTTTTTTTACTGGAAGCCAACAGAAAAATAATGATGTTTCGCAGGGTTCTGCAAACAGATTCTGGTCCGCACCAAAAGCACTAGTATGAAAGTAGCCTTAATCTCATATTTAGTTTCCTCTCACAGCGGCCTGCATTTCTGTCTGTTACATGCCCGCTTTTCAAACCGAGAGAAGTGATGAGAATACGTTACGCAGAGGCAGAGTGAAAGCAGAAAGTGCTTATTGTGATCAGAGTGGCCCAGTTTCCCCCAGTATTCACTCTTTGGAGAGGCCTAAAGTAATAGAGGCCTTTGATTCCTTCATTAAGTCACCGCCTCACTCCTCCTGCTCTTTCCTGAGGCACCCGGCAGGACTCCGTCCTTGGACACTGCTGAGCAACATCCTCTGAATAATCAGTAAGTTTGAGTTATAGTTCCACAGCCCGATGCTGACATGCCCATCTAAAGACACAGTGTGTTCTCCTTGCAGCTTCTTTTCCTGTCCTTCTCCCTCTTTCTCTCTCTCTCTCTCTCTCTCTTTCTGTGCGAGCATGTGCGTACGCCTTCACATTTCAACTTGTCACGCATAAATAATCACCAAAAGCTCCGTCGCACCCTGAGCATTTGGACGTAATGTAGGAATTCAGCCTGCATGGCCAAAGCACTAATGAGGTGGCAAGGATGACATTTTTAAGACATTTGCGGCGTCTTTAAGGAAAGAAGCCAGAAATTAGAGCCTGTCTGGGCTGTGTGTTAAACAGATTCTTTCATGTCTTATTAGCATGATTAGGTCTTGACCTTGTTAGCCTCCATCATTGTTTCTCCCTAAGCGACGCCGTCTAATTCCCCTTCCCATAATGGCACACTTAATTATTCAGGAAAGACGCATGTGTAAAATCACTTTCTCTGTGTATATTAACTGTTTCTCTAGCAAGAGACTTCTTCTTGACATTAAACTAAAATTGACTTTATTTCCTTTCTTAAAAATATATCCCTGGTCTTACTTTACACATGCAGTATGTTAGTAATTCCAAATAAAGAACGTTTGTCTTTGTAGTCTTTCATCAAAATGGCGTGCTGGGCCTTTGAAATGATCTTTCTTTTCAGGCTGACATCAGCTACTCTCTTCAAATTAAGTCAAATCAATTCCCCAATGGGAGGGAAAAAAAAAAAAAAAAAAAAAAACGCCCTAAATTTTCCACATTAAATACTCAGTTTCACATGGAAATATTCCATATTATGGAAGTAAAATGGGTTTGGAATGGAATGTCAGAGTAAAATCCATAAATGTACTGCACATTTCTGGTAGTACTGTGCACTATTCATCAGATTTATTAAAAATAAATAAATAAATAAATAAATAATTTATTTTGACTGGCATCTGTCTTTTTCAACCCTTCCTCTTCAACCACCTGCCTTCATTATGGTATAGCCATCAATTTTTGCTCTCTAATCAAGATCCAGTAGATAAAATCTATTCTATATATTTAACATTGAATATCTTTTTTCACTCAAATACAACAAAATGGCCTGTGAACATAGTTTTACTGTGATTTTAATGGTCCTTTTGAAAATGTAAGAAATATTAATAAAAGTTACATTATTATTTTCACAGTTCTTCATCAACATACAGTGGTGGCTCCAGGATTTTATTTTTATTTTAATTTTTTTTTAACCAATAATGGTTTATTGAAAGTTGTCGACTTACAGTCCCATAGACTTATAGGCGTACGTAGGGCTTTAAAACTGCAGTGAGCTAAATGAAGGAACACGCGGAATGAAGGAAGGAAAATGCGGCACGAGAAACTGAAAAAGCAGACGAAATGCAACAGTTAAAGACGCCTGTTTAACGCATTAATATATGCTGCACCAATGCTAAGCAAATTTTGGTGGGCCTATGGCCCCAGCAAGCCCCAGCCTTACGCCGCCACTGTTAACATACATATTAGAACTGTCATTTTTTGATAATGTTACAAGTCTTTCTTTTCTTTTCTCTACTCTTATTTATTTTTCTTCTTTTTAATGCCTCCCATCTGACCACCTGACTCCCCTCTGGTATGCAACACCAACTCAAATCTCACAGGATAATGTAACCATTTTAGGAGGTGGTGATTTTGTATGAATTCAAATGATTTTTAGAAAAACATGAAGGTCAAAAAGATCAAGCATGAAGTTCTGCCCCTAACTGCATCCCTAAACATATCAACCAATAGGACCTAAGCAGATTGTACAAATGAGCCACCAATTTGCCAAAATGTTAAAAAAGTTCTCCAAATCCCGAACAAATCTCACACATTTTATCAGCAATGCCCCTTTGCACGATCCAATAAAATTACAATGGATAAAATAAATCCCTGTCCCACATATTTAACGTTGTAATATAACATCCAGTTTCACTCAGAAATACGTGAGATTACAAAAGCCAATTGGGATGTGAACAGCCATTTCATTGTCACATTAATGATCACCCCCTTTTGGGGGGTGAAGCACTATGTAATGACAAGGATGTTTACCTCACCATGATCTGGTTTATGTTTAGCTGTTATTACATTATGCCCAGGAACCTACAGTATGTGTAATGACTGGTAAAAACAAACCAGGGCAGACGAAGAACAGAAAGCAATGCTAAAACTAACTTAAGTCTCCATTAATCAAGACTTTCAACAGGTCACAAACAACGCAAAAATGTACTTAAGGCTACGTGAAGTGATTGTAACACTAGAAGCCAACTCTCATCGTCTCAATCACAGCTCAGCCAGCGCAACACGCCCGATTCAACCTGCTCGCCCAACACCTCCACCAATGTGGACAAGACTGGAGTGATGAGAAACATATCGCCTTTGGCAACTGTTTCAAGTTGCGCGAGTGTAAAGCAGAGCTGCCTGTCACCTCCCATGATCCTCAGCAAAGGACTCAGGCACCTTGATTTTGCCGTCGCCTCATCCGTCGGCATCATTTGCAGGGAGTAATTGATGGTGGCGTTGACAAATGTGGAGCCCACCTTGCATAATTAATAAATGAAAGCGCCGAGCTTTGCAGCGCTTCTTGTGATGTGTGGGAGAGAAGGTGTGCCGGCACTAGACGCAGTTATCTGGGGACGAGTTTCATTTGCATTCCTGAGACTGTGCTAAAACACAAAACACGAGTTCTAATAAACGTTGTTTGCTGTGACATGAAAGTTGCCTGCATTTGATTATTTGATGGGAAGGTGTTTGGAAGTTTTTTTTTGTGTGCATTATTGTGGTCTGTCTGAAAAAGAGAAGGGAAAAGATGACACGCATTGATCTCTTATAAGGAAAATCAACTGATTACATATTTCTGTAGGCCAATCACCTTGGTTCACTTGACAAAAACCCAATTTTCCATGGCTTTTGGATTATTGCACAAAATGAGCTTAGTGACCAACAAAAGTCTTACAAGCTTTGTTCATCATGATAGTCTTCAGAAATGAAAAACAAAAAAACTTTATGAATTTTGAAGCTTAAATACCATCATCAGAAGTAAAAAGCTAAACGTGGGCTATAAACGAACTACATACGGTCACATGACTTCAACATAGGGCTGGATGATTATGACCTAAAATCAAAATCTTGAATAATTGAACTTTTTACCTCGATTATGATTAATGAACGATTATTTTGTATGTTTCTTTTTTCTTTTCTTTTTTTGCCCTCGTAGTTCACTTGCAAGGTTTGTACTGTAGATATGCTTGACTATTAAAGGTGGAATATTTTTTTCCTAATGAAAGAGTGCTCCAACATAACAGCCCACTTTCAGCAGTTATTTTATCTGTGGTTCGTAAAATTTATTACAGATTTCTGCTCGTTGTAAATCAGATAAAGATAAATTAGCACAGTACCAGACTAGTACATTTATTTTAATGCATTAATGAGAGCGATTGAGTGTGTGAATTAGTCATACCGTCTCTCTATTAATTGTGAAGCTGTGGGTTGTACGTAGTTACTTCAAAAGTAGAAAAATATGTTATAACTTTTGAGTTTCTAAGCTACTTTAGTGATAAATCACAGGACAGCGTTGACAACAAGTTTCTGCGCTCCTCTCTGTGCGCGCGATCTTCACGTGATGTGCAAGCTGTCTCTATGAGTGTTCATGTGCCACAATGCATTAACCATTTGTTAGCAACCATTTTTTTTAAGACAAGTTAAAAAAAAAAAAAAATCACAAGGAAGTACAGTATTAATGATGTATTTTATGTTGTAGAGTAAATCATGAAAATATCTTGAGCTTGTTTAACCACAGACCTTTTTTCAGGCATTTTACCAAAAAACCCATTTGGAAAAATCCACTGACTTCGGGACGATGGAATTGGAAGTTAAAATGCTAACTTTTTTCCTGGGTTTTGGCCTATAAAAACACAGTAGGTTATCCCTGCAGCACTCTATTACCTTTACTGAGTTTCCTAAACAGGATCCGTCTTCTTTGGATTAAACAATAATGCTATTTGTCCAGTGTACAATTACAAATCAGCATACCTTAATTAAATTGAAACCTTTTCAACCTCTTCCGCCAGCCCTCACACGCTGCTAAATGCACATGAGGACACGCTGGAATAAAATGAACACTCAAGCATGCAGTTATCAACGTGCCACATGTGCTGCCTTCTCCGAGGCCAACACGAAGGCGGGATGCTTGCCTTTGTTCCTAGCGGTTCATTGGAAGCATTGGACTAAAGCAGTTCCAGGCGATCTGGAGTCTTGCAGGATTGTCTCTTGGGCTCCAGTCTGCGACTCTGGATGAGGAACTGGCTGCTGTTCAGAAAAACAAAGAGGCAAAGGTCACGGCCCAAACATGGTGTTACAATGGCATAATCTTTGTAGTAAAAATAAGGGATTGACATTGTGACCCAAAAGCAAGCATAAAGGCTCACAGTTTGTGCATTGAAATAAATAAGTAGCTATGAACAGGGGGAAAAAAAGATCACGTTCAAGGTTGCATTTGAAGGCAGGAAGCAAAAACAGCTGGCTTGGGAGCATTTAGAAGTGGGCTGCCATGGCATTGTCTATTTTATCACCAGTAATGTGTACTATTTGTTCCACTCAACGTGCAGCGAGAAGACGATTTAGAAAGATTGATCTTTTCACTTTTGTTGAAGACCAAACTCTGAGGCATCAATATATGTCCTGAAACAAACCTTGATTAGTTTCCACAAACCACAAAACAATATGTGCAGTAACTGAGATGCAGCCTGCTTTTATTTATTGTGGTGTTGTGGTAGAGCAGCCATTTTAACAACATTAGTAAAGCACATCTGGACAGCTCAGCTTACACTGTAATGCACTATAATTATGAGACATATTCCTCAGAAAAATATGGTGCAATATAACCCACGATAAAAAAGCAATAATGTACAATATAAACATGCCTCAGCAACATGTATCACTCATTTATTCTTTAGCTGAGAAACCACAATATATAACATTGGTATTTAAACACATGCATAACCATAATTAAAGCTTCATTAAAACAGACTGAAGGGTTATGCTGCAAGACTGACCTGGCCATAATAATTACAGTTAACTAATGACCCTCGTGTAAATTCATTCATAGAATTGCTTGACAAGGTTGAATATTAGCACCATTTTTGTAATAATATTTAGCACCATGTCAACATTAAAAAGAGCGACATGAGCTGAGAGCCAAACTGTTTATGCAAGTCAGGGCTTCATTAAACTTCAAAAGGGCTTCGAATAAATTGTGTCAACACATCTGACTGCAATGGGTGACTATGTTGGGTTCACACATCTTTAAATCTCAAATTACAATTCAAAAGAAGTTGTGGAAGTAGAAATCTACAATTCACGACAAAGGTAAAAAGGCATGTGAAAATGATAAAAGAAAAAAAAATATCTCAAAATGAAAACAACAAGATTTTTTGGTGCTTGACCCTGCAAAACTCATTGTCATTATGTTAGGGCAGGGGTCAGGAGCCATTTTTTCATTTTTGTTTTAATGTATTTTTCCAAAAGAGAACAACAAAAAAGCACTTTGCACCAAGGCGGGCATTTTGACATATTGTGTGGATTTGATGAGGCATGAACTCAAAGGATACTATGCTTGTCCGTTTTGCGTGTTGCATGTTCCGCTTGGAGCACGCACACAGAAAGCATCCTGTCAGTAGCTAGGGGTGTTCAATTACAGGTTTTTCAGAGTCGACTCTGATTCCCGACTGCCACCGTAGAAGTCGATGGAATCAACTCCATTTACTGTTAGTCAAAACAGTGTCGGCAATATAAGAATACAAGATTGCCATCATTACACATTAAATGTAGGTTATTCTTTTTTAAAAGAAAAGAAAATTATCTCAAAATGAAAACAACAAGATTTTTTGGTGCTTGACCCTGCAAAACTCATTGTCATTATGCTAGGGCAGGGGTCAGGAGCCATTTTTTCATTTTTGATCAATGTATTTTTCCAAAAGAGAACAACAAAAAAGCACTTTGTTTACGTGGAAACTCACCAAGGCGGGCATTTTGACATATTGTGTGGATTTGACCAAACACAAAGGATACTATGCTTGTCCGTGTTGCTTGTTCCGCTTGGAGCGTGCACACAGAAAGCATCCTGTCAGTAGCTAGGGGTGTTCGATTCCAGGTTTTTCGGAGTCAACTCCAATTCCCGACTCCCACCATTAGAACTTGACGGAATCGACTCCATTTACTGCAAGTCAAAACAGTGTCGGCAATATAAGAAAACAAGATTGCCATCATTACACACTAAATGTAGGCTATTCTTTTTTTTTTCCAACAAAGCCTAAAACAACCTTTATTAAAACAACACACTTTTAGCATGACTGGCCAAATTAGTCCAGTTTAGAGATAACATTACCTTGAAATGATGTGTCACCATCATTTCCTGGTTGTTGCCAATAATTTTAAAGAGGGAAAAGACACAAGAAAAAGCCTTCTACTGACCAATTAAAATAGTACAGAAATGACTAAAATAATTTGAACAGGGCCCTAGCAATGGCTTGTTCAGAGCTGTACCAATTAGCAATGCTTGCCTTAGCAAACACAAATGAATTAAATTATACAGATCAAGGTTACCACAAAGGAACTTATGTGGTAACTTTTAGTTTAATGCACTCACCTTTGTAAAAAACAAACAAACAAAAAAAAAACTATTTTATTTGATATCAGCAGCCATCACTCAATGACTCAAAAGCACTTGAAACTTTGACTTTTAAGAATTGTTTTTTCTACTTTTCCAATTGAATTTAAAAAAAAAAATAAAAAATACTTGAAATAAAATCAATTTACTTGAGTTATTAAAACTTACTTTCAGAGCATGTATTCTTAATAAAAGTGTATTACTGCAATGGCAGAAATTTTTTTGTAGTTTAAGTACAAAATTAAAAATAAGTGTGAAAATAATCTGCCAGTGAAGTATCACAAAATACACTAATATTCAAGATACAATGAATGAAAACAAGTCTTACCATCTTATACAGTGATGCTTCTAAAGTAAATTGACCCTGTTTTAAGGATTTTGAGATACTTTTACTGAAAAACAAGTTAAAAAGCTTGGTCTGGTATATACTGGTATATTAGTATATGACACATCTAGTTAAAAAAGTGAAGGACCAACAGCTACAGCAGAAAGACAAAAGCAAAACAAACAAAAGCAAATCCTAAAATGAAAGTTTTCTGATTGTTATCCTCAAAAAAAACAGTCCGTTCAACCTCTGATTGACAGAAATCGATTTTACTGTAATAAGAGCCGGGCTGAATCTATGAAGCAAGCAAAATGGGAGCTTGTAAGATTCCAGTCAGTTGTACGAGGCTCAAAAAAAATATCAGTTATGAAGCACAATAATCACAGACAGGCCTATTGTACGGTGCCTTCTGACTGGTGTAAAGGCGAGCCACGGAGTCAGCCGAGCAGCAAATAATGCTGTGCTGAGGAAACCTTTCCCTGTCTCAAGAGTGTCCTCTCTTCATATTTCCTATTGTTCTTCCTCTGTTTGTTTGGTTAAGTCTTCACCGTCATTGTTTGAGGAAGTGTTCTCCTCTAGGCAAAGCGTTTCTCTCACTCTCTCTCCGATAATCTCCTTTCATGGTCTGCTTGGCACTACATTCACTTCTGCTCATCCACACAGTGAAGGAGGGAGGAAATCGACTTTTATTTATTTAGCTTGCTAGAGCTTATTTACTTATTTGTTTTGTCAGAACAGATCAGGAACAGATATTGTGATTCTAGTCACAATTTTTTGTCAAAGTGTTTTGAATGAATTCAAATTTATCTATGTGCCTGATGATTATCAGCCTTTTGATAATTCCCTTTTGATTTTTTCTTTGTGGTCTGTTTGTTGGCCCTTCAAGCCACTTGAAAGAACCCTCATAATCCGTATTGGTTCTCCAATCCACATATGTTCAAAGATGTAACCAAATATTTATAAAAAAAAAAAAAAGGTAATGTAAGAGTTAAACATTTGGTTATTGAACAACTCATGGTGATTTAAATGTCAATGGTGGTTACCACCCTACATATACAGTATTCTACACACACACACATTCATACACAAAACATATTTATTCATCATCCTCACAGTTTATAGGAGACGCTGGAAAAGTATAGTAATTTACATACAAATGTAGTTTTATTACATACATTGTAGTGTCCTCTAACTCAGTTGGAAAATTCCACTTGAAAAGTGGTAGCTGGTTTTAAACTTGCCAGTTGATCAGTTACCATGTTCCAAAATCCAGTTTGATCCCCTAAAGATAGTATGACCAGCTGGTAGCTGGTTCGTTGCTGGTCCAAGATGATCTAGCGCTCATGACCAGCTTGGACCAGCTAGAAAACAACCATGTTCCTACCCTACTGAAAAAAATAGGGGGTGTGTGTGTTAGCCAGACTAAGCTGTTTTAGCTAATCTCTCAGCCTGGGGTGTGTTTACCGTACAACAATGTAACTCGCTGCTTCACTACCATAGTACGATGCAGCATTGAACAAATCAACTAGCTAGTTACGACTGTTTCCCGAAACCGCACTGTCGCAAACCTGTCGTTCAGCCACGCTGGTGAATGATGTCATGGAGGTGGTGGAGTAATAACTTCTTTAAATGAATCCGTTTGAGATAAAATTAATGCTAGATTTTTTGCTATTACGGACATGGCATCTGAGGACTAATTCTCATTTTCTCAGTTATTTTGCTTTACCAGAGCACATACGCACATGCGCACTCTTCAAAAACGGTGCTTAAAATCTCTTGACAAACTAAAATATGTAAATGACATTTATATTTATTTGAAATAAAAGATTGTGGGCCCTATCATAGACCTGGCGCAATGCGGCACCAGGTGCGACGCAAGTGTTTTTTGCTAGTTTCAGCCCGACGCAGTTATCATTTTCGCGTCCTGCGCCATGTCCTGGGGTGTACAGTACCCTCAAACTTTGAAAGGAACGTGATGGAGGACACGCTTAGTCAGTCAGGCTGCGTGTCTACTGGAGCAGAGCAAGCGACCAGAGTGTTTTTTAAGATTCATTCCTATGGAAGTTGAGCCTCACGTTCACGCGTTGCGTGAACCAAAAACGCTCGCTCCGTGCCAACGGACAATCACAGTCAATCAGTCAGTCTCTCGCGCTTTCTCTCTCACTGTTAAGTGCCGTTGACCGTCCTCATCTTCGTCATCCTCAATAAATAAAGTTCTTACAGTAACGTGAGGGTGCTCGCAGTGAGTCGGGTGGAGATAAATCCCCCACAACTGACTGCAAACGGGCATTCAGATCTGCCTCCATTTTGTTAGCAACGCCCAACTTCCAACGATCCAATCAATTCCCGAAGGACAAAATCAAGTCCCGCCCTCTCATTTCAGATGCCGTTTCACTACGTCACAGTAGAGAAGAAAAGACAATCGCAACTTCCGCTTCATGCCGACTTTAAACCAGCTAAAAGCCACCTTAGGCTTGTTTGCTATTTTTTTCATCCCTACATAAGCAGCAACTCTTAAGCAGCAGCTCATCACACAAAGTAGTGAGATGTTAGCATGCTGGTAAGGTAATGATGAGATAATCAAATCATAAAATTACATACAGTAGCATGCCACAAAAACAGTTTTCATTCAACATGGAAAAGTAACAATAAATAAATGTATTTAAAATAAAAAACGTCTGATATTGACTTGAATTTAACCTTTTTGAAGCAATGCATCATGAGATTACCTTTTGTGTGAAGCATATGCATGATGCTGCCTTTTTGGCCAAAAGAAGGCATCTTAGAAGGAACAACCTGTCATAACAGCCTTTGAGTCTTGCTATCTGTGATGCCTTAAAATGCTGTGTAGGTAGACAGCTGACTAGGTTTTGGAACAGAGCTATGGAGTTTGCTTTCTCAAGCATTTCTCCCAGAAGGCTTTGCAGTCTTTGTTTGCATGCTTGAGCTTAGTGTACAGATTTATATACATATGCATAAAAACTGGAATCAGCAGACATCTTCTCAGAATCTTAAAGACATCTGTATCCATAACAATAGTACCTTACCCATCCCAGCTCTGTTTTGATCTAATCAGAAATATGCATATTTATGACATTAAAACTTATGAAACAGAAATTCAAATACAGTAAACACAGATGACTGGCAGATAATGTTTGTTTGCTTTTATAAATGCAGGGAAAATTTATAAAATCAAATTTGCTTGATACTAAATCTGAATTATTATGAGATACATGTTTTCATATCTGCTCAGAGGATGCATAATGGCAAAAAGCCTGAAATGTCCGACATTCGGAGGTGGGATATCTTATTGTAAAAAAAAAAAAAAAAAACTAAATATATAAATAAATGAGGCTTTAAATTGTCTCCAAAGCTAGGGGATTGAAATTTATACGTCTGGTTATCAAACCAAAGGTTCAGAACGCCTGCCAATAGACAAAGTAATTGTGAAGAATTGACCAGATCATTGGAGTAGAATGTGACTGAATGTGGTTCTTATACAGTACATACTAAAGGAGATATCTTGGTCAGTTGCATTATATATGAACAATATCGCCCGACTATTAGTGTGACGTTACTTTTATACAACAGTTTGACGGCACAAGTGTCTAAATAAATAAGAAACAACAATGGAAAGTCTTTAAAAGCCCTCTTTTTTTCACTTCTCAAGTTGACAGTTAAACAGATGACCCAAGCCCGTTACTAATTCAAAAAAGGTCACTTTAGAACTAGTAACGAAAGAATGCTGATTTGCTTCATTGAAGCTTATTGTATTATGTATAGTATAATGAGAGAGAGATCGACCAATGCCGGGTTTAGACTACACGATATCAGCCTGATTTTGGCACGATCCATTTGACGCAGGGTGTCATGGTGTTTTGTGAACGACTTATGGGTGCTGGGATGTAAGAATCAATTGTTTCATCTTGTATAGTGTCATTGTAGTGGACAACAACAGACACAGCATCTGCGACACTTCACAATGTCACGACAGGAACACTAGCATGTTTAATTTTTTCCAGTCCTCCACCACAAGTTCCGTCACATCTGTGATGCTGACCAATAGGAGCACGGCAAGCGATGATTGGTCGAGAAACAACGTGTAGTTTGACATGTTTCTTGTCCATGACATGACAAATTTATATGTAAAAATTGCATAATGTGACACAGTGACTATTGTAAATGACAAAAATAGTGTAAAGTCTGAAACCAGCGTAAGCAAGTGTATTACCTGCATCTGATATAGCATTTATTCTTCAGATAAATCTTATATTGATAATAAAAAATAAGTTTGAATGTCTGCTGAGGAAAGCGATATCTTTGTCTTAGTATCCTTTTAATGGTTAAGGGGATTTCCCATGACAGCGGTAGTTGATGTCTTATAAGGTGTTGTTTCTTTATGAAGCTCACTCACTTATAAAGACAGTCTTTGTCGCCATCTAATGGGCGTAAAAATTTAACTTTCACTGAAGTCGAAATTACAATCACTAACAGTCCCTTACTCAAGTCAAAAGCAGCACTCTAGTTAGTACAGGATTTAAAGGGGACATAACACAGTTTCTGCCAATCTCATGTTAATCTTGAGTACCTATAGAGTAGTACTGCATCCTTCATATCTCCGAAGAGCCTTTAGTTTTATCAGATTTATAAAAGATAGATCCAGCTGTACCGATTCTTTCCGAAAACAGTCGAGCTCCTGGGCCCGTGGGCGGAGCTAAAGAGTCTCGAGCTGGTTTTAGAATAAACAAATGGACACTTATGGTGGTCAGCTAAACAAATGTATATATAAAAAAATACATCATAGCATTATCCCTGGATAACTTTTGATTCACTATACGTTTGTGTTGTTTACATTATCTGCACTTATGTGCAGATTGCCAAAAAAACACAGACATTTGATGCAGTTTTACTTACTGCCTGCGGTTCCGACTCATGACTGGGATCTTTTATCGCTGGGACCACTCCATCTTTCAGTTTCAAACGATCTGCAAATCCAGCATCATGGACCTTGTTTATAAAACATTCATCACCGAAATGCCGGGAACAAATAAACACACTTGCACAACTCCGTCGCTGCCCCGGAAAAACAAACTGCATCCACTGTTCCCTTAACACTGGGTTCTTTGGGAAGCTGAACAAAGTTATATTTCCCTCACACGCAAAAACACACTTCTTTGGTGACATTGTTGATTTTGTTGTCTAAAAACAAAATGACAAATCTTTCTCGAGCCAGTCCTGTGCAGCGCTGCTGACGACTTCCGTAACCCAAGCGAAGGACGTTGATGGGAGTGCTCTTGCTCTTGCTCTGGGCTGCGTTTCCCAAAGCGAACTATGGTCGCAAGTTCCGTCGTTACCAATAGAGTTCAATGGGACTTACGACCATAGTTGGCTAACAAACGCACCCCTGGTTGATGTGTGTGCGCGCTCTTCCGGGAGAAGTGCTCATTCAAGGAATTTCGCCCTTTATGACATCATACAGGGCCATACTCAAAAAAAACTTTCCGAAACTTATACGAACACTGAAGGAGTGTATATGGCACAGAAATACTCTGTCAGACGTCCAACTTATTTTTGCGCATGTTTATCATGAGAAACCAACTGTTTAACAGTGTAAATAAGTCAGAATGCATGAAATAGAATTAGACATCCCCTTTAAGTTGAATAAAAATAGAAAGTTATGAAAGTTGGGTACTTGTCAGGTACATGAGTGCTGAACTGCCACTGACGGCCTGGAACTCACATCTCTGAAAACATCTAAACAAATTTTGGTTGCACTTTATTTTACAGTATGTGCACTTATGTGTACTTATAGTGTACTTACATAAGAAAGTATTGGTTAATATAAGGTAACTACATGGGTTAAGGTTAGGTTTAGGGCTAGGGTCAGGGTTAGTACCTATTACCCAGTTATTGCAATTACTATAATAAGTACATATTATGTACATGGGAAACAGGACTGTAAAATAAAGTGCTACCCAAATTTTCAAATTGGCACTATGTTTATACATTCTTGCCTAAAAAACTCTTAAAACTACATTCAGCGAAACAAACTCCAGTAGTGGAGTGATACAAATTGTGAAACCGCTTCTATGTGATATTAGTATAATACTGCATGGCTGGAAAAGGCTCTCAGCCTTTTCAAGATTTGAGGACCAGAATTAACTGTTGTATAAATACATTCACATAATTCTCAGCTTCTTACTCAAAGCCTTTAAGGACAAATATGCCAATGATTATGATTAAATGTCATCTCATCAAAACCAATTACAAGACTGTGGTTGAAAAAAAAAAAAAAAAAAAAAAAAAAAGTGAATCATTCAACATTTTTTCCCTTGCCGCTGAGTGAAGATTTGCTTTATGTGTCCAGTTGTGAAAAATAACTTCAGGCTTTTGAAAGTGCCCTCTTATTATACCAAATTAAATTTAAATCACTGAGCATTGTCTCCTAATTCTCAAATTCTTCAAAGAGCACGTCCAAACCATGTCGCTTAGTATTGGGATTTTCAACATGACATCCTTGGAGGGAGGGTGGCTAAATTTAAAAATTTAATTCCATTTGCCTGCTTTCACGCAGTCTTCCAAGAGTTTCCAAGAGTGAGCATTCAATAAATCAAAGACAGAGCAGCTCTCTGAGATTCTTGCTAACATGTTCTCCCAATTTTGAGTACTATTACGGTCAAAGTCCTGTCTTTAGCGTTCACAGATTGCCATGGATCGTTAGACCAGGCAAGGAAATTCATAACTTTGTTTTAGCCTAATGAGATCTCTGGATTCCTGTCTCCTAGAGCAATAATGCACAGAAGAATGGAATTGATTGCGACCGGAACGGGGTTCAAATTTGTAATGGCGAGCAGTGCAATGTGGGCTTTCAAGAACATGGAAGAATGGAGAAGAAATGCCTTCCAATGACATCAGCATGCTGGAGTTTTTGTAAAATGCAGGGAAATTAAATTTAGAGGGTCTGTCAAGGGCAGATAAGAAATATCGGTCTATAAAAAGGCCATCTGTATAGTTTCTGAGCAATTTACATCTAATAGAAGAAGAAAAACGATACAGATATCGCATTTATCTCGACCCAAAGGAGACAGAATTTTGATTCCAACCTCAGAGCCTGATTACAAAACTGGTTTATGTGGAAAATCATATAAAAATTGGATTTTGGAAAGTTCTGAAAAAGCTCTCATTCAAATGAAAAAAAGATTATATTGTCTAATCTTTGCAAAATGACTATTAGAACTTTTTTCTTCAGGTTTATGTTGCATTTTTATGGCATTTTTCAAACTAAAACATGTCCAATGTGGTGATAATGTTTTTTGATAAGATGAAGAAATAAATTATCAATCATGACAAGTCTTGGATATTTTTAGCATGTTATTGAATATGGCAATGTTAATGTATTTGGTCTTGGCAGACTAGGGGCCCTATAATACACCTGGTGCAATGCGGCGCCAGGCACGACGCAAGTGTTTTTTGCTAGTTTCAGCCCGACACAGTTATCATTTTCACGTCCTGCACCACGTGGTTTAAATAGCAAATGCATTTGCACCCATTTGTGCGCCCATGGGCATGCTGGTCTGAAAATGAGGTGTGTTCAGGTGCATTGTTGGCGCGTTGCTATTTGGAGGCAACTGAAATAGACTACGCCATTGACCAACTGAAACCTGGTCTAAAGTCAATGATGCTATATATATATATATATATATATATGTAGTGTTATTTAATGCTATATATGTAGTGTTATTTAATGCTATTTAATTAGTAATATGCACCTATAGGCGGGTAGACAACGTGCATACACTCTGCTTATTACACACACAGGGATGCGCAGCAGCACACAAACAATGTGAAATATTAAAAATAAAAGGATTACAATGTAAAAGATTATTACTGAGTGCATAAAGATAAAAATGCTTTGGTGGAATCTGGCTTGTCCTATATATGGTCTGCTCGTGCACTTTAACCTCGCACACGAGCAGATCCGTTTCCTTGCTAGAGAAGCATTCAGTTATTCCGCTTGCAAGTTCCAGCATGTAAACAGTGAATCCGCCGTGGCGCGAGCGCAACTGGACTGAAACTCTGATTGGTTTATTGCACATTTAGGCCAAAACACACCCATTACTCGTTAAGAGAATAGGGACAACCCTTTTAAACCATGCGCTGGGCGCACTGACCATTTTTCCATTCGTTAAACTAGCAAAAGTGGATTGGGACACGCCCTAAGTGCACTTGCACCATGCACTTAGATCGTTAAAATAGGGTCCTAGATCTGCTACGCTGCTGCTGCTGTCGATTATTGTTGTTGCTGTGGCTGCAGAGCAAGTATGGACTTTCTACTGCTAATAGATACACAGAGATATGCTGCTGTGAGCATGAATAGACACATACATAAATCCTGTAGTAGATCTAGACAGGTGGAGCTGGGGAGGTGGAGGTTCTCAGAGGAACTCTGATAGCGAGCTGCATGACTAATACAGCAAACTCTGAACCAGACTATTTAAATGTTGAGCAAACAATCTCAGCCTGTGCCATCTAAAGTTTAATGACTGAAGATATATATGTTTGGAACAACATGAGGCTGAGTAAATGATGACATTAATTTTTGAGGGTGAACTATCCCATTATTTTAACACTTTGTCCTAACCAGGATGCATGGCAAATTACAACAAGCAATATATCTGTCCAGGCTGAAAGTGGAAATTCTATGCAATTAAAATCAGCATATGCTACATATTTTACTATGATTATGGTTGCTATGATTTTGAGATTACTGGCATCAGTTTGATCGAAAGTATTGTGTTTACATGAGGTAAAGTTTAATCACAATATTGCATAAATATCATTACTATCGCATTATAGTGTGCATGCATAGTTATTGACACAGTCAAAATGCGCCATTGGAAAATCGCTAATTAAACATCATGATTTTGCTCAGTGATTTCAGCCCTCCAAAACTGATTTGGCCGAAACCTAAAATCAGAATATTTTCTTTTGGTGAAATTTCAGTACATCACTAATTTACAATGCCAAACAGGTGGATCGGGTTTTAAATGTGAAAATATCTGTGCAAAACGAGCAGAACCAAGGAATCTTTCATGAAAATACTAACTTTACTCTGCATTACTCTCTTTTCTACATTGTTTTATCTCTGGACCTGTGTAGGCATTTCGCTCTCACAGAATCGCTGCTGCCACACAGCCTGCCTCCTCCATATTGTTCCCCGGGGGCGAGCCACCTGCAGCAGCCTCTGGTTGCACGAGCAGATTGCCATCACTGGTAATTGAGACTGCGGAAGAGCTCGGAGACATTTCGGCAAATGCTGGATCGGAATAGATAGCGGAGGCAGCTCGGAAGGAGAGACGTGAGGCCGGGCGTCCGCATGCGGCGAGAAAAGAAGACAAAAACGTCAATGCTGAAGAGGTTCTTCCATCCCATGATGCCTCAAACAGGCCTGTCAGTGCTTGTGAAGAACACATCAGGCTATGAATTCAGCCCGGGGCTTGAACACACAGATATGGCCTTGAGAAGGATACATGAGGCGCAAGCTAGCAGATGAAATCGACAGATGAACTATGAAAGACTTTACAGACGTTGCTATTTACACACTGCACAGCAAATGTTGCACTGAATATGTCTTTGAGCTGTTGGGTTTTGCAGAAATGAGGGATAAAGGGTGTGCTATCTTCACCTGTGCGCCTGCACTCAAAACTCTATCTGTCATTTTCTCTCTTCCCTCTTCCTCCTCGGTGTCAGCATGCCCTCCTCCTCTCCTTTCATTAATATCCACAATATGATGGCTTTAACGACAGCGCTGCATTCATTAATATCTCCCCCTTTAAATGCCACTCTCTCGCGCTGCGCCAAAATGAAACGCCACGAAATCAAAACATTAATTAATTACGTCGCCACCTCACCAACCTTCAGCGGGCTGACATTTTCTCTCCCTGTCGCTCTGATGAGTGAGCCGGGTTACGGCTTGGTCTCCACAGGGCTCTGCGTAGCAACGGCGCCTGCGGCTTTAATGCAGGAGACGAGAGATACAACAGAGGTGTTTCTGCATAATGACATAGTGTAGTATGAGTGCCCACTAGTGGACAAATGAGGAAGTAGTCAAGATGATATGAAGGGAAAAAAGACTCCTCATTTTACTCATGTTGCAATCTTACAAGTCAGTAAAAACAGCTGGTGTATTGCTCAGTCCTCTTGTCACTATTATTTACTCATACTTGGGTTGTTCAAAAAAGGAATAGCTCTTCCAAAAATAAAATAAAACAAAATAAAATAAAAAGTCTGTCAACATTCATGCACCCTCAGGTCGTCCCAAACCCATATGACTTTCTCTCTGCAGTGGAAAACGAAGAGGTGCTATGCAGAATATCTATGATGGGCAATCTCTATAATGATAAAAAGCCAGTCATATAACTTGTGTGCTATAAGTTTTCTTAAGTCATGCAGTAATAGCTTTCCACACAAAGCTATCATCCACACTTCCCATCATTCACACCTCTGAGTATTGACTTTTTTCCATGGTGTTCTGTGCCAAATTGGAACTCCACAGCATTTGTCCCTTTTATTTTCCTTTCTATGGAAAAAAAAAGAGCACCTAACATCATCTTTTGTGTTCTTCAGGAGAAAGACACTCATAGTGTTTTAAAATGACATGAGGGTGAGTGAAATGACAGACTTTTCATTTTTGACTGTACTACTCTTAAAGATGTATAGTGTACAAACACCTGAATGTAAAACATGTACTTATTTGTCGCACTTGTTACTCTAAGAAAGAGGACAAGTGGGATCAGCACACAGTTCAGTCACATCCAAAAGCAGGTGATGCCGAGGTTGTTCACAGAGCACAATTCCTGACCTCACAGCTGAAGTAGAGGTCAAACAGACACTTGTTTGGTCTAGTCACCTTGACCTTTCACCAGGTCAATGCCTGACCCAATCAGCTTCTATCGGGTCAGTTAAAGCACAGGAGCGCGTCCCTGTCCCCTGCTCTTGCTCCAGATTTAACACCTGCCTCGATTCACCTTTCGTATATCCCTAATCAGTCTTTCCGACCAAAAACACACTCTCAGGGGCGATGCATTAACAAGGCCAGATCTGTCTGACATACCCACATAAACACACACACCTGCAAACGCAACCCAGATTTATGCATCTCCTTGCCGTGACAAAAATGGAGCATCTGATCCAAACAAACAAGCAAATAAACCCACCTCTCCTTGTTCCTACAGAGACCAAAGTTCACATTTGAGACTTTTTCGAGGAACAATAGCACTTTTATTTTGAACCAAGCATTCTCTACCTCTTTTCATTTTCAAAAACCTATTTAATACTTCAGAGAAATGCATTTCTCTCATCTTTTTCAAATATCTAGAGGAAGAACTCAAACAGGAATTCCAATAATTCGTCCAAGATGAACTGCAGAGGAGATCCGAAATCTACTATTTCACCATTTCCCTCAAGCAAAAAAAAAAAAAAAAAAAAGATTCAAAACTTAGTGCTGAGGAGCTATTAATGTGAATTCAGTTTTGAGCTGAGTCATGCTGGACATTTTCACTTATATACTGAGCTCAATCATAGTGTCTATTGAGAGAGAATGGGACTGAGGGAAAAAAATGTGTTCGCTGCTTTTGTTTGTGTCCCATACAGTGTAAATTACATGATATGAATCTCCACAGAGCTGAGCAGAGTAATAAATATGATAATGTCTATGTTTTGTTCACATGGAAACATATTAGAGGCAAAAACTGTTGTCTTATTCATCATAATGCTTCCGCTGGGTGCATTTTCGTATTACCTGGCCATTCAAAGCAGCATAACAATGCAGACATTATTCAGAATGCAACAGACCGGTAGTGTTTGCGGTTCAGCATCTCAAGTTTTCCAATAATTTTCGTTATTGGACCTCGTCGGTCAGGCTGAAAACAGTAAAACAGGAGGCCATTTTTGAGGGACCCATCAATGTAATTTACTGCGCTCTTTAATAGCTCCGTAAAAGGACAAGGTTAGTCAAGGACGAACATTTGGCGAGACACTCGTGAAAAGTGCCCCTTTCTTACGGACCTTCCCAGAATGCATCTCTCTCCTCCGGCACCGGCACGTCCTCGGTAATGGCTGAGCTGTAAAAGCGGTACGTGTGCGTGCGCCGTCTGCGGACACAGATTAGAGGACACTCGCAGGACAGAGGGTGGCATACAAACAAAAGAACATGCGCTCCCCATATTTGCAGGGCGGTGAGAGAGAGGGAGAGAGAGAAAGAGAGAGAGCGTTTTGCTGTGACGGTGATGTATGGCTTGTCACTGGCTAAGCTTTGCTCAGAATACTAATGGATCTTTTGGAGCACAAGATGGAGAGGCTGAATACGTCTCTTTATTTTTCTCTTTCTGCAAACGTGCGGTAACAGAGACGCTGCGTGCTCACTGGTGAGTGGGGGTTTTGCGTCGGGTACTTTTTTCCCCTTGATAAAAGGGATAAGGTGCTAACCTGGGAGCTGACATGCATCTGTGCAGCCTATAGCCGCTTGTGGTGGTTAGCGCTGCTGCTGGGGATCGCTGGGCTTACGGTCATGGGAGATCTTGAACTCATCCTGACCTGGACCAGCTGGAATTACTTGTGTTGAATGGGAAACCAATCCAAGGGATATCCACATGATAGAGGTCTAGAGGGAACACATGAAACAATTATCTCAAACCTAATATGATCATTCAGACCGAAATGTGTAAAAAAAAAAAGAAAAAAAAAAAAAGTATTGTCAGACTTTTGTCCTGCATATATTAGGGATATATATATATATATATATATATATATATATATATATATTACACAATTTAAATTACGTTTTGGTATATATATATATATATATATATATATATACCAAAGAGAGAGAGAGAGAGAGAGAGAAGGTCTTCAAATCTCGGCAAGGCTGCATTTGATTTTGTATTTGATTGAAAATACAGTGAAAACTGTAATAATATGTCACGGTATTACAATAGCTATATCAAAATAATAAAATGTATTAAAATAACTGTTTTCTATGTGAATGTAATTTAAAATATAATTTATTCCTGTGATGGCAAAGCCATTACTCCAGTCTTCAGTGTCACATGATTCTTCAAAAAATCATTCTAATATGCTGATTTGCTGCTAAAGAAACATTTCTTTTTATTATCATTGTTGAAAAGTGTTGTGCTGCTTAATATTTTGTAAAAATGTGATTTTTTTTCATGATTCTTTGATGAATAGCGAGTTGCTGTTAGCAAGATTGATGACACACAGTGAACATTAGTTAAATAGGGTTTGCATACTAAAAAGTATGAGAGAAATGTGCTGCATCCCAATTCGCATACTATCCGTCCTAAATAGTATTCGAAATTAGAATTAGTGTGTCCCAAATCGTAGTATGTTGAAATGAGTATTCCAAAGATACCCGGATGGTTTACTTTTTCCGGTTAGAATCCGAAGTGCAGATCTCTGCACACTCTAACGGCTAATATTGCCCAGAACACAATGCGCTGTGGACGAGGATTCGATTAGAACTACAAATACGAATAAAAAGTGTTAAAAAACTACAAACATGACGGATGTGCGAGACCGACGGTTAAGCAGAGAGGTTAAGATAAAGGGGTTTGAGTGATTAATAATCAGTATCTAACCTGACGAAAAGATATTTATTTAATGTTATCCACATTATATTTAATCTGCAACAGCATTGTGAACTTTTATAACGATGCGTTCGGTCATTAACTTTTAAATGCATCATTATGCAAAGATAAGGAGTTAAAAAACCCATGATTGGCAGATCAACGTGCGACTACATTTCTCTCCGAAACGGTAGGAAATTAAATTTAATTGAATGTGGAGGATTTTAACTGTGACAAGATGATTGACAGGGCAGTTTAAACAGTTTCAGGTTGCGTAACTAAGCGACAGAACGTCCGTTAAAGCTTGCATACTCTACATAAATACAGATTCTACATCCTGGAAGTATGACCAAAATAAGAATTTTAACCGGAAAATGTCATTTGATCAAGTAACATGACTGCCACTTTTGTTCTGACCAACTGAGAAAAAAGCATTACAGTTGCGCTGCCAGTGGTGATTAAATCTAACAATCGCTTAGCTCGGATCACGTCAAACCGTACAAATTATTATTATTGTTATACTTTGTTTTAAAATTGTTAGTGCTGCTGTGAGAAAAGGCTATAAATGATCTGCTACCAGCAGCATCCTCCACATACCATATAGCCTACTAGCTGTGACTCCTTCTTTCTGTTTACAGACGTGACGTAATGACGCAAAGACGAATGGCTGCATGCTCTAATTTCCCGCGGAAACCGCCAGTACCGATTTTATTATAAAACATTATTACAAGCTTACCGTTGTGAATCGGGCTAAGGTAAGGAGATAGTTTTGAAACTGACTGGTTATGTACTTGTTAAAAAATTTATTTTGAATAATTTTTTTACTAAAAAAAGTTACAGACTGCAGCTTTAAAATATGCTAATTGATCTCAGCCATACAGCAAGTTTATGACTATAGATTCAAATTGGCTAGAGTGAAGAGAATCTGTCAAAAAAAAAAAATGAATAACAGTGAATGAAGGGGTTGGAATAGGTTATGGACACAGAATTACTCAGTAGGCCTATGTTCAAATGGAAATATATTTTGGTCCATCTAGCTTTAAGGCCCCATGAGAATTATTTATGCTTTATTATTAAACTCAATGGATTTTTTTCCCTGTGGATGATGATCCACTTGAAGGAAACTGTTAACATTCAAATGGATTGCCTGGGATTGCCTGAAGCCTCACTGAACCCACTTCTGACTGTAAACATTTTTGACTGTAACAATATTCTTTATTAGGCCTGTGTAAATATGCATTCAATGTTATGCATTATGCATTGTTACCATGTTGCTTGGTCTTGAACATCTTTTTCAGCTTTCATGCAACCTATTAAATTATGTAAAAAAGTAACTGTAAGTGCTGCAAACGATAAACGGCATTAGTTTCGCTGTCTCAAAAAATAAATTAAAAAAACTTTCTCACACACACACACACACACACACACACACACACACACACACAAATATTCTTCTGCACCAACTCCTGACCTTTGTTTTTTTATAGGACGCTTTGCATGAAATGCACTCTTTCAGAATTTTTCAGCATTTTACCTTTTTATGCAATTCCAACGCATTGTCATTTCCTGCCAAAAATATATTATGCTCACATCTCAAAGTGTTTGCGTCTAATTTCTGCACAGGGAGCCATCAATGGCACTGGCATTAGCACAGAAACACACTTGTGTGTAAGAGCTAACTGCTTAATTCTCTATGTAATCTCCATTGGCTTTAATTTTTCTAAAGGGAGGGAGGTCGTATGCGTGTGAAATTGTCTTTCTTCGCAAGAGGCATACCTTTATTTCCCTGTACACACAGAGCCTGATTAAATCAGGGCGCTAAGAAGGATAATTGTTTTGTGCATTAACTTGAGTTAGTCAGATTGCTTCAGGTAAGACCCAATTTAAAGTAAGCCAAGTGCTCTTTACGCAAGTGATCAATACTTGACCTGCCGCATGTTGTCTGCTCAAGTGCACACTTGATTCTTAAGAATCATAAATGCTTTCAGTGACATGATACTTCAGTGGAACAGCTTTCATTCTAAAATGGGGAAATGTAAATTGTGCAATTCTTCCTGCTAGTTAAAGACATAGGGTGAGAAAATGGAGACTGAACTGTAATTTGTGGGTGAACTATTTCTTCAAGGTCCTATATGCTTTTCAACTCTTTTTAGTGTGTAATGTTGCTGTTTGAGCATGAAAAAGGTCTGCAAAGTTACAAAGCACAAAGTCACTCCAAAGGGAGTTATTCTCTATATCAGTGTGCACTGTTTCTGAACTCCCTGAAACGCCTCGATTGTAGTTGGAGTTTTCTTCTAGGAACATACACGTCACAATTTTCCTCATTTAAATAAAAATAACTATAATAACCCTGATAAGGAACCTCCAAATAGGGCGTCTGATGGCTGCTTGTAAGCTGAGGTTGGTTATTACCTGAGCAGGTGTGAACAGCCAGCAAAGCAAGGGTTATATAGTGATGTTCACATCTCAGTGTCTGTTTTAGGACTGAGAGAAATGCTGTAGAACTTGTCTGATTACCACTGCTCCATATCACCTAATTCAGGTCAGTGTGCCACCTGCTGCTCGCCTGGCCCCCAGGGTCGCTCTAAATCAATGCCATGACCCAGAGGAAATCACCCCTGTCTCCCGTAATGCTAGGCTCGCACTGCACTGCACCTTCTCCAGTATTACATCAGACAGGCAGGAAAAACAACTGAGAGAGAGAGAGAAGAGAACAAATTTGTTTGCAAAGAAGGAAACCACATTTGTTTTGTGCCATATTGTACTCTTATTTTGTGGGCAGAAATGCAAAATCTTCCAAAAATTATATGCAGAACTATTAGGCACAAGCAGGCAAGCACATTTGTCTTTGCTTTTTCACAAAGATGAAAATAGGAAAATATCAAAACAAGGTCGTTTTGGTTTCTCTCTAAGCTCTACAGTGACATCTGGGTAAAGCACAGCATGTTGTTATGGCAAGACACTTGAATTAGAGTACAAAACACAAAACACAGCTTTACAACATTCAGTTATTGTTGTTGTTGTTGTTGTTTTCACCCTAAAAATATGGTGGGTGATTCTGCAATCAGGTGACATTAAAAATTAATAGCAAATGCTGACTTTTATATATAATTGATTTAATTATTTAATTATTTTTTTCCCAACTTTATTGTAAAACTATCCATGTTGTTCATGTTATTTTTTGCAATGAAAAATCACCCCTTTTTGATTTTTTAAATCACCCCTTTAAAAAAAAGAAAAAAACATAGAAATATTCATTATGTCTCCCCCCTAATAGTCGACTAGAACTTCTGGCGAAGTCACGCAGTCCGTGAGAGACCGATCATTAATGGCGGGTCCTTGTGGTATCTACCATATGTCGTGCAGGAAATCCAAATGTTCGCCTACCATCCATCGTCCTCAAATAAGGTTTATCATTTGAAACATGTAAGTAGTAGCAACTTGGTACATGGCTACTCGCTCTTACGTTAACCTAGATAAATTTGTGCTATTATTAGGCACATAAAAGCGCTTGTGTAGAGTGTGGAAACTAAAGTATAGAGTGCTTACTGCATGACAGAGGTGCCGGCGTGATCACTTGCGTTTTTTCCTGACAACAGTGGAAACAACTTAAAATACTCCATCATATACAGATAAGAGTAATACATCATTCAAAAATGGTAAAGGGTCTTTTATTTGCATAAACTCACGTTAACAAGAAAGCTTTGTGCCTTTGTAAAATAAAGAAAACAAACAGGATGTGCTTTACTGCTGTTTCAGTCTCCCTGAACTGGAAACTCAGAGTAAAGGCTACTTGCCTCACAGACATGAGAAATATATCTTTAGAAAACTTGAAATGTCTACTTTTAAACGAACCAATTCAAATTTAAAAAAAAAAATACTCTAATAGTCGACTAGAAAAATCTTTAGCCCTATATTCAGACTGCTTTCTGATGACTTAGTCGTTTCCAAACATACAATGTTTCAAATCTTTTACACCTATTTCAGAATGACCCTGCTGGTCTTATTGTAAAATCACCAAATAAGACATTAATTCATTCTGCATGAACGAACGCTAAAGGAAAATACTAGAATGTTGTTTCTTACATTGTTTACAGACCTGGAAGTTGAGTCATCATCTGATGAGTGCAATAAGATGCAACTGCTCACACTGACACATGCAAGCACACACTGAGCTCTCTACCAGATTTAGAGCATCACTTGGGGACCGTCTTCTGATTGGCAACCTGGGTGTTTTGTTTGTCTCAAGAGGCCCAGAAATTCCCTCTCCCTCCCTCAGCCCTTTTCTGTTCTTTCAATTCACTTTCGGCAGAGGCAATCTTTGTCTCTCTTGTTCCCTTGTGATCTCTCACTCCTCAGCAGTATGAGCTCAGAGGCTGTGCATCTCCACCTGACAGTGTATGGAATCTGCCTATCAGAGGGTTAGAGGCCTCAAACTGTCAGTCTCATGTGAATTACTTGACTACCGAAGAATTAACCTGTTTGGCCAATCCCTTCGCGAGAATCCTCAGTCGTTTGGCTGAGGGATCATAAGGAGACACGCATACAAACACATGTACACACACACATCTCATCTCCCGCTAAGCTCTTCCTGTAGTAATTTATTCAAAGTCCCCTTGGATTTGTGCTTAGAGGACGTTTTATGGGGAACTGACCTGGATCATGTTATTTTGGGTCTTTCTGTCACTCTGCTGTCATGCATGGCTGTATAGTTAATGTTCCTGCCTCTCAGTCATGCAGGCTTTTCAATTATTTTACAATTATATTGTATCATTATCTATTGTTTGTCTTTCTCTACGCTTGAGCATCTATCATCCATCATGCATCCATCCATCCATATTTTCATTCATTCATGTGTCACCATAAAGCATTTAGGGGTTGTTATTTATTTATTTATTTATTTTTAATTTAGATGTTGCTTACTAGAGCTTTACTCACAATGCTCCCTGTATGCTCTTACAAGCATGTTGTGTAAAATATCGATTCAAAGGCAGCTATCCTTCACTTAACATTGTGGTGGTTGTGTAGTCATTAAAGAAGTGGAAAGCTGAACAATTAAGGTTCAATCTCCCATTAAGGGACTGGCCTTTGTGACCTTGCATGACCTTGATTTAACCTCAGATGGTTTCAGGGGAACTAACTCTCTAAATCTATTTGGACAAATACATTAATAATTGATGGAATAAAAAAAATTGATTAGGTCAATTGTATATTTTTTAAGGACATTGATCCCTTTCTAACGTGAAACACTTTTTACAATAAGGATGAAATTTGAAGAATTTGAAGTGATGTCATGTAATATTATACATTAGCATATACATGTCCACCTTTTGCTTTAATGACAACAGCACTTAAGCTGAAATGAACAAAACCTGGTGATGTTCTCAAGATTTTTTTTTTTTTTAACTTTTTTTCCAGAATCAATCAATCAATAAATCAATCAATCAATCAAAACATTTTCAATGTGGTCTTGGACTTTTGAACCCAACTGTACATTATCTACTGTAACTAACTTGACAAAATGCTTTGAATTAATTAGATGCAGTTCCCAATAAGTGCTTCTTTGTCAGGTTTACTAGATCTGCACATTACACTGCAGACCTGTAAAATGTGTAGTGTTCACAAACCATTGGAGTAAAAGCATTTCTCAACTCAGCTGTCTGCCCTCTTGTTACCTGTCCCTAAGCGGCACAAAGAAACAGAGACATTACTCATACAAATAAGCCTTTTTTTTTTTCTTGATTTGCAAAACATTACTTCAGCAACTCTCTACGCTCAAGCTTGAATCCTTAAAAGCTCCATGGACCCTTTGGATGTTGATCATTTGCTGCTGCGTCTGCAGTCAGTGTTCTTTCATAAGAGTTTAAAAAATTAAAGAGGCAATGCATTGACTCTCTTGTTTCCATTTGGTTCCATTATTGTGAGACATTGTTTCTCTCTAACTGTTGTTGACGGAGAATGTAACAGTTCATGATCGGAGCCGTTCTGCCCAAGTCACGGTGATCACACTGACGAGTACATGCATCGGCCATTACAGAACGTGTCTGCTCGCTTTCTTTGCATAGCCTGACAAATGGAAGTGGCCAAAAAGTATAAGGACACCCTGCCTTCAGATGGCAATTCCATTAGAGGACATGAACGTTGGGTGAAGTGTATAAAATGGATTTGGAAAATGGTTCACTAAGTGCAGCGAAAACCTTCTCGGCTGCCTTGTTTCATTTTGTTACTCCTCACACACAATGAGTGGGTTGTCAAAGAATATCAAACTTGTTGGGGGGGATTCCTCCGTGCAGAGAGTTCAAACTCGCGTTCTGCCTAGTGCTTAAAAAGATCGAACAGGTATTGTAAGGTGATGCCAGAGAGTGTCAACTTATGTCAACAGTGATGTCCACCTGCACTTTGAAGATAGAGGTTAGACAAAGTATGCAGTAACATAATGGCAAAAGTCAGCACTTTTTGATATGCATAAAACACATGATTCCCTTTTAAGCAAATTCAGACTCCTTTGGGTTAATGTCAAAGCAAAGGGGACATATCTGGTTGTTTGTCAAGTCAGGTGTAAATAATTACTTTGCAATTTATATAAGTTTATAAAACTTAATTTTTAGAAAGAATAATTAATGCAAGTTATATAGTTGGCAAAATGAGTGGACTCATATCGTATTGTACAGGTGGACTTGTAAGAATATGCATGACTTGCACCCAATGATAAACATCAGCCAACCATCTAATTAAATTTGGTTACACTCAATATGATACATAATTCTTTTTTGGAAACATCATTTTTAAATGTTATCAATGCATTCCATTCTTATTTATGCAATATAAATAAAATGAAACCTGTTGGTCCTATGTTTCCAGCTTATGCCTTATCTCTTTATTTGCTCCTTATTTTGCAGCTCAAACACTACATGCTTTTTTTTTCACCAATTTGTGAAGCCTTGCCAAAAATTTGTTCACAAAAGGACTTATTTATTCACAAAAGTTCTATATTCCAAGTCCTCTGAAATTCCATTTTAATTTAAGAAAAATGCATGTTTGGAATTTGAACACATGCCAAATTGTATTAATTGTTAATTTAATTGTCGCAATAGGAGTAAAACACATTAAAGTGCACTTGTAGCCTACATAAAGCAAGATTTTGTCAAAGGCTGGTTAAAGGCCTGTTCACATCAAGGATGATAACTATAATTAAAGCTGCAAGCATCGATAAAAGGGCCCTCGCACCCAGGCTCACCGCCACCCGGTGGCTTTAGGAAAACAGTGAATAGTGGGTGACATGCATGTAAGCGAGTAAATACAGGAGAAATATGGCAAAGTCATTTTGACGTGCCACACTTCCTGCTGCCAACAGGTCGCACTTTGACTATTACTGAATATTGCCATGTAGATGTCTTTAGGCCAGGACTATTATCAAACGTGAAGTTTTGAGCAGATCGGACATTGTATGCCTGAGTTACAACAACTTCCTGTTTTGTGGTGTTAATCGCATACATTAGCACTTAGCCAAGTGTTGCATGATTTAGACTGACCAAATATGATGTTGATAAAATCTCTAGGAGGAGTTTGTTAAAGTACAACGTCTGGAAATGGCAAAAACTGCAAAAATTTTGCAGAGAAAATTCAAAATATCTCACTTCCTGTTGGGTTTTCAGATTTTGCACCCAAGGACTTTTTGTAGGTATTGGGCTGTTACATGTGTCTACCGAATTTCATACCTGTACGTGAAACGTAGCGTGAAAGGTGCTTAATTGAAATTTCCACACCTAATTCAGAAACACATATCAGACGTAAATTTTCACCACTGCTGATGCGTGTGCAAAGTTTAATGAGTTTTCGAGCATGTTTAGGTCCTCAAAAATGCGAATAATTTCGGAGAAGAAGAATAATTGACTGAGCAATTACAATAGGGTCCTCGCACCAACGGAGCTCGGGCCCTAATGAGAACTATACAGTTTTAATAATAATCAATATAATTCTATATGAGAATAGTGGAGTTCACAACTATGGCAACACAACAATTTTTTTTGGAATCACATTCAGAACTATTTTTTTCCAGCCGATGAATGATAACCACATTGACAACCAATCAGAATCCATCCTGCTTTAAAAAGCTTGAGCATTTAAAGTGACAGACAACAAAACTGCAGCACACGCTTAGTATAAACAGAGCATATCGTCCACTATTGTAGGCGCTAGTTATTATATGAGACATGAAAATACTCCCCTGATTTACCAAGGCAAATTGCAGCATCTCTACAGCATCAAATGGATTTGATCCCATGATCACAGTTTTGTCCTCAGTTAAAGATAGAATGTTCTTATCAATTAACTGGTTAGGTCACTTGATGCATTTCACCTTGCAGGAACTGTCCCACCAGAGACAGATTGGATTTGCCTTTTCTCTGTTTCTGGTCGCCTCTCTCACCCCTTCTTTCCCGATCATTTCATACCAAATTTCTTTTCCTATCCATTCTCCCTTCACTTTAAACTTTGATTTCCTATTGTCAGCCTAGAAGCAAAATCTTCTCTGTTAGAAACATTTGTATCTTTGGTAACAATTATGTGTTTTAAAAGAAACCATTGAGACACAAGTTATACTGTGAATCAATAAATTCTTTGCCGACTCTACAATCACTTTTATAAAAGTATAGGGGGAAGAAAAGCAATACTTGCTCATGTTAAATGCATCATGAAGGACATACAGTATACACAGCCTTGTAAATTGAATTCAAGCAACATGTGGGCAGCGATCGTAACATCTTTCGATGAGGTTCCCGCAGAGGGCAACATGCTTCTCCAACGCATCTCCACTTCTAAAACAAATTTAGCTTACAACACCACTTGGGAAGCCATGGACTCCGATTCCATGCAAATACAGAGGTGAACACCTCTAAATATTTCAACGTTGACATCGGATTATCTTCTCTCCGTGTTAAAAAATGGATTCATTCAGGGAGTTTTTGAAGTGAGCAGAGGATAGAATAACAAGGCCTCTGAGGATGATGTTTTCTCATGTTCTTCAGCTTTAATAAAACGTTAGGTCCCATCACATATGCACCTTTCAGAGCACTAACACTTGCTTACCAGTGCCTAACCTTTTTCCCCCCTCTCCTTCACAAGGAGAAATTCAAACTAGCATTGCTAAAAGATTTACGGGATCATGCAAGTTTTACAATGGTGAGTGCTGTAATGGGTTTTAGCCGCAAAACTCTGCGTCCTTGTACATGTCAAAAAAGAGAGCGAAGCTGTGCCACGTACAGCAACAAGGACTCAGGTTTCTATAAAAGTTGATGGTATGGATTAATGACACACTGTTCAATACATTTTCACTCGTTGAAAGGTTGATTGCCATGTGAATAGTCTCATTATGCATATCAAAACTGACCATTCCATATGAGTAAGACCATTAATATATGAATAATACAATTAACAACAACACACTACACAGGATTGTAAGTGGTCCAGTCTCTCTCCCAGCAAATGTCAGAATAATTCAACTACCCTCAGGTGTCATTATGTAGTACGACTACAAAATGAATCCAATTTCGATTTCTGGAAAACGAATTGTGAATTTTCAGTTATAATACCTGCTCAACATAAAAAAAACCAAAAAAAAACAACTAAAAATTCAAAATAGTCTCTCACTGTTGATCTGTCCAGAATAGAATCGTACATATTCAATTCCATTCAAATGTATTTGTATAGCGCTTTTCATAATATAAATCAGTCCAACGCAGCTTTAAAGGCAATATAATGGTGCCTTACAAAGTGAGCAAGCCAAAGGGACTATAGTCTGTGGCAATCAATTATTCAATCAATCAATCAATCAATCAATCAAAAAACAAATCAATAAGCAAGCCTCCTTTCAACAACTATGACTAGCTGTTAAGTGAACTTTGGCAGGTGAACAGAAAAAAATATATGACTCTAACCATGTTGCCATTATATATACTTATATATACTTATTGCCAATATTATATATTTATACATGCATTGCGACATGAATCTTTTTATGGCGTAAGCCACTTCAGTAACTTTGTGTGGAGGAAAAATGCTATGTTATGGTTTTATTTATTTATGATTGCCATAAATGATTTGTAGTACTAGCAGAACCAATTTTTGGTCCAGAAATAATTTTAGTGACAAGTAGCCTACGGCTAACTACAGCAAAGTATCAAGGCTGCAGACAAAATCATAAGTGGTCTGATTGTCTTGGTTGGTTTCTACAGACTATGATGGTTCTGAACAAGTACTGCTCTCCACTCAGAATTTTCAATCAGGCATCAAACCATCTGCCAGTTTCGCCCTTCTAATCCTGCCCAACTACTTCTGCTCTATTCCATTACCTTATATTACACTGTTCCTAAGTTTATATTTGTATAGTCTAATGTTATAACGTAAATAACAAGTCTACACTTCTAAATGCCATGGGCAAATCTGAATCATTTTAACTTGCTTCCTTTCTATTCATGAGTGTGAATTTGAATTGGCCACATTTTACCAGATTGGAATTTGAATTGGAATGGAAGGAAAAGGAAATACAGATAGCAAAATTGTGTTTCTTTTGAAAGTATCACAGTTTCCAGAAAAAGATTAAGCAGCACAACTGTTTTCAACATTGATAATAATAAGAAAAGTTTCTTGAGCACCACATCACCATATTAGAATGATGACACGTAATGATGCTTGAAATTTTGCTTTGCCGGTACAGGAATAAATAGCATTTTATATTATAGAAAACAGTTATTTTAAATTGTAACAACAGTACTTTACAACATTACTGTTTTGTATTTTTTGATCAAATAAATGCAGCCTTAGTGAGCATAAGAGCCATTTTTTAAGAAATACTTAAACGTGTAGTTTGAATCCATTTATTATTTAAATCATTCTGTAAATTACAAAATTATGTGAAATAATGTGTGGAAAACATCATTGCAAAACACCTGCTTTTTGGTTTCATAAAAAAAAAAAAAAAAAAAAAATTAATACAAGTATGGAGCAATGAGTAAGTATCAGTGTGAGTAAGTATGAGTGAGAGTGAGTGAGTGTGAGTAAATGACATTTTAATTTTGAGTGAACTATTCCTTTAATCATTTAACCAAATAATGAGGAGCATATAATTATACTTGTCAAACACAATACCTCTAGTTCTGATTATGAAGAAGGCCCAAACTCTCGGTGCACGACACAAAATCAATTCCTGACTCCTTCGCCTAAAAATATCCTGGACTAACCTTCTTGTGAGAGTAAAAACTGGTCCGAGATCAGTTTGTGAAGTCATTTTTCTGAGCCGTTTCAGCAGCACCTTAGAAGGAGCCAATAAATCACCTGACACCCGTGCGCCACGTAGCCACATATTCCTGCACTGATTAGCAGGAAAGACTGTGGCAGAGCGCCGGACAGTGGGATATCAAACCGAGCCAGGAGAGTCTGTGTGTTTGTTTTCGGATTCGCTCAACCATTTTACCGTGTCTGTGTGTGTGTCTGTGTGTCCGTATCCACTTGTTTGTCCCATTATCCAGACTTCCTGAGTTCTGTGTGACAAAGTGGGCATGTCAGCCAGAAAGATGGCAGTGAACACAAATGTTTCAGTCAATTAATAATGCAACAAATTGCACTAGAGAAAGCCAAGTAGGGCAAAATAAAAATATCAGCCAGTGAAAAATATCAATTCAATCCGACAGCCCTTCATGTACATTTTATGGGTGTGATAAATGAGAAGGTCATGTTTTAATTCCATACGGGTGTCCATTGCAGATATCTGGTGTCAGCTTTTCTGGCAGACAGTTTGTAAGTTTGTTTTTGACAGACACTACCAAAGCACTTAAAATGTCAACATAGATGATGTGTACATCCGCCCATTTATCAAAAGTTTGACTTCTTTGGAAACGGATAGTGTAGATTGTGTCGGATTAGTGGGTGGACACAAGTCACAAGCACTCTGAGGTCACATTTTTGACTTTGCTCAGAGGAGAAACTGGTGGGATGAAAAAGAATCAGGTCATGACTTCTTGTGAGGCAGAAAATGGCACATGTCCATTACAAAGAAGCAATCCGTCACCCACTACTCATTTAAGCGATTTTCCTCTCTGTTGTCTTACACACCCTTAGGGTGTTTACACACTAAAGAAAGCTTTGACGGTGAGTCTGATGGATAGGACTGCTTAAGACGTGCTTAGATGGTGTGGTAGCAGCCGGGTCAGTTTGAAATCAAGTGGGAATACAACATATTGTATTGGGAAGCACAACTGGACCTGCCTGTCTCAAATTCTGAGTAAGTTCCATCCCCATTGAAATCAATGAAGTTATAGGGTTATTGGACCAGTGTCAGCACAAGGATGAAGGTGCATTTGAAATTTATAACGCAGACCCTGTCGATGCCTCATCATAAACTCTCATTGGTAGGAGCCCTAAAGCTGTAGCTATTACTTTTGATTAATATGCGTTGTTTTGTTGTTGTTGTTGTTGTTGTTGTTTTAGTGACAGCACTATATGCAAGAATGTATCAATGTCTTTATGACATATGTGTGCTGTAAGAAGCTTGTAAAAAAAGCATTATTCTTTTTTCAAAAGTCTTGATTTTATTTGAATGTTCACAATCTCCAAAGGACAAAAAAAAGAGCATTAAAATGAAAGAATATCAGAAAAAAAAAATGATGGCCATTACTTATAAAAATACTTTTAGATGGTAACTTTACAAAAACATTTTCTCCTATATATGTGTCATTACTTTTCTGTGAATAGGAGAAGCACACTTATCATTTACATCAGTGGTTCTCAACCGTTCTGCATATAATCATACGTGGTTAGAGGACAAAAATAAATTGGAGATTGCATCCCATATCTCCATCCTGAAGCATAACCATTTGAGAAGCATTGATTAATGTCACTGTTAAATGTTTACTGATTGCTTATCTTTTGGCATTGTGTTCATGATGTCGAGACATGGTGTGAGTCAAGAATAATAGATAACTGTGTATTTACCCAGATGTTTATACAATTAAAAGTGAAGTGTGTTATTTCTGCACCCTTACCGACACCACACAGAATTGACCCTTCGCAAAGACCCACTGTTGACAAGCCATGGCGCTCTCACGTCACACATACAAACATACAAACACGTAAAAATATGTTGTGGAGCAAAGAGGACACTGACAATATGCCGACAGACTTTTTGGTCTTAGCTTTCAAATTTTGAAATGAATGAACATCAGAAGGTATGCTGCTTCAACCGCGGAAAGACATCAATACACAGCATTTTTCAAGTTCAAGTCCACCAATGTTAAATCTACTAACTCTCCTGTCAGTTTTTTTTTTTTTTGTCGGACAAAATGGCGGATTCAACATTATGATTGGTCAGGTCACCTGTCAATCAAACTCCCGGCGAAGGGTGAATTACAAAAATGGTGACTGCTTTCAAAATGGACAAGAAAACAACAGTGAAAGCTCCATAGATTTTACACTTTGATTTTTGAGAAATCAACCTATGAATGGCTCACTATACATATATCAAGCTCTTTTAGCTGAAAAACTTCCCTTCTTCCAGCTGATATATAGTGTGTTATAATATTTCCCATTCATTTTTATTTTATTTATTTTTTTTTTTTCTCTTGCAGTCTATACTATACTATCTCCTATACTAAACCCAGCACTATTTATCTTGCCACAAATTTTCATGCATGACATCACTGCTTGTGGAAGGGGCCTTATCTCATGGTTCCTAGACAATAGGCCTAAAGAAATAAATTATGCCACTATTCCTAGCATAAGTCAATGTGGAAGTGCAGGAGGAAAATTAATCTAAATTAATCTAATGGGAAAGGCATTTCATTCTCTGCTTAAATAGTGTATAAAACAGATAATTAATACATGCACATGATAGTCTCTCAGAGCTCTCCCTCTCCTTCACTCCCTTGTTGGAAATATTTGTCTCCCAGATGGTATAAAGTTACTAAGCAACAAGCAGCTGAGCAAAGGGTGGTTAATTTCTTTTAAGTGATTATCTTCACAAAGCTCTTCTTCTCCTAGGGAGGACGCAAAGGACATGGCATGAGATTGAATCATTCACCCTTCTGTTTGCAGTTGTTACACACAGTTTATCCATATTGATGTTGTGGGTAAAGGATCAGTCTTTCTCTCAAGACAAAAAGGTGATAAAGCAGTTTAACTTAGCCATTGCTTAAGTGAGATTCAGCCAAAATGAAATGCCATTATAACAACAACCAAATAAAACTTCATAATAGCTCAAATTTGAAAAACTGCCAATGGCATATGTTCATTTTGACATTGCTCCAGACCCTCATATTAAGAAATATTTCATAATAAGTGCATAATGTTCACACTGTAAATGTCATATAACCACAATTCAAAGGCACTACAACCTTTACAACCTCTGTCATGGTCAGAAATGTTAGATCCCCTGCCAACAAGATGGAGGACCTAATGATGCTAAAGAGGAACCAGTGGGAGTACTGCAAATGCCAACATATAGGGTTATTGGAAAAACATGCCTCTAACTACATTTTTGCAAAACTCCAAAAACTTACCTGTACATACAATTCACTGCAGGTCCCAGTTGAAATGAAACTAATGGCAATAAAACACCAACAACTTTTATTCCATTTCACACAAATTATCATTACAGTGGCAGATTACTGATTAATACAGACTTGTTTTCACACGGTTCCTTGCACAATACTATGTGTTATGACCTCAAAACACTCAAAGCACTACCATAAGTGCATGATTGCTTGGTTGTTTCAGCAAATGCGTTTCAATCTCACATTTACTTTTGTTAACACTATCAGATAGGTTTAGAGTAAGATTTAGTGTAGGTGGTAGATTATTTTCAAATGAGAGAGCATTAACCTTTTTAGTGCCACTCACCGGACATTTAATTTCCGAGCTGCTGTGATAGTTATACAACAACCATGATAAAACATGGCCACATTCACATTCATCAGTTGAGAAAAGTGAATGCGCTTTTAGTGACTCTCACATGACATTTCACTTTGAAATGCTGAAAAATATGAAAGAAGCAACACAATATCATTTTGCACAAATGTCGCCACAGGCACGTTTTTCCGATGAGCCTGTGTTGGCAAGAGACTATCATTCAGGATGCTATCATTGAGGATTTCCTAATCAGAACAGCTGAAAAAGAGAGGTAAAAACAGCCACAGAACAACTACTCACACCAGACACTGAGTTGCCATTGAGCCTAGCCTGCAGCAATGTTGCGTACGCAGAAGTTTTCGAATGGTACTCTAACAGTGGTAAATGTCACTCCCACTGCTGATACACTCTCAGCGTGTTATGTCACTCACAACAGGTTGCACATACAAACTCTATTTTAACCACCATCGGCTCATTAACTGGCCTTCCTGGTGCAATAACACTTTAGATTTCCCATATACTGGCTGCAGTTTGTATGGGAGTCAAGGATGTGTTCACCTCCCAACAACCTTATTCACCTTATTCAGTGACCACAGAGAGCAGTGAAGGGATGATCAGCAGAAGTTTAAACGCCTGGGGCAACCTGCGACCTGGAAGCACTTCTGAATGAGAGGAAGAGGTGCCTTAAGGGCAGACGATAACGAGGAACTAAGACACAAATAGAGGTAGCTGAGGGTGATGGGGGTAAGGTTGCCTACAGGAGGACCATGTAGGACAGGCAGTGTGAAGAACATGAAATGTGAAAACTACATTGCCAAGACCTGACCCTGTGCTCCATCATTCCTTGGACCCTCTATAGGGTTCATCTGAGTTACACATCATCTACTGCTGGACGTTACATTTGGAAAAGAGGTGGACACTGTATGAGCCCTTTAATACAACCCAAGACAAGCTAAGGACAGCGCAGGTGGACACTTCTGACAGGTGGACACCATCTAACCTGGAGGCCACAATTTGTACAGCTGCAGAACTGTGTGTCTGAGCTGCTTGTAAGTATTACTGTTGCTGCTGTGTACAATCTCCACACCTGATTTCAAGTATAAGTCTGAGAAAAACCATCTGTAGAAGCTTCCGGATGGCTCTGCAGTAGGGGGGAATAAAGGGGTTTGGTTTTCAATTTGTGTTGAGTGTTGTCAGCTCAACCAGCTCAAGAAAGTCTACATACATGGGGTGGACACTAATGTCCAAGAAGGCCAGAGTTAACTCTATTTTCCAGGTTTCTTGACCTTCTGTACTTCATGGGGCAATAAGACGGGGGGATCCCAATACATGCAATCTCATCAGACAGGCTGTCTTACTTGTTGATGTAAGGCCCAACAGATTCAACCCGGAGTTCCACAGAGATGGTGGCTGAAGGAAGAAAGTCTGCCAAGCAATTCAAATAACATTTACCATTCTCCTCATATGACCAATATTGCACAGTAAATAACCCAATCTCAAGCTGCACATGTTCTGCTTTGCTTAACCTTTAAGACCTTTAATCCACTTTAGCCTTTTCATCTGATTCTCTATGCCAGGGTTTTTTAAAATGGTGCTAATAGATAGAATAATAATTCAAGAACAAAAAATAAAATAAAATACAAAATGTCAATAGTATCAAAAGTTAATTTATTTTTCTTTGCGGAGTACATACAGTACACTACAATTAAAAAGTTTGGTGTCAGTATTTTTTTTTTTTTTTTTTTTTAATTAACACTTTTACTAGTAAAGACATAATGTTACTCACAACAGATGTATATATTTTAAATGCTGCTCTTTTGAAATATATGGTTTCCAAAAAAAAATATTAAACAACACAACACAATAAATAATAATAATACATGTTCACTGAGAAGCAAATCAGCATATTAGAATGATATCTGAAGGATCATGTGACACTGAAGACTGGAGTAATGAAGCTGAAAATTCAGCTTTGCATCACAAGAATAAATTTCATTTTAAAATATATTAAAATAGAAAACACTTTTCTAGAAAACACTAGAAAACATATTTCACAATGTTACTGTTTTTCTGTATTTTTAGTCAAATAAATGTGAGCCTAAGAGACTTCTTTGCAAAACATTTAAAAAAATGTTACCAACCCCCAAAATTTTCAATGGTAGTGTATGTTTAAAAAAAAAAAAAGTTTTTGTTTGTTATGGTTGCCTTAAGCTTGCTCGCTAGTTGTATGCCACTACTTTCTGTAAAGGTGATTCAGATATTTAGAAAAGCTATAACATATTTTTGTGTTTTGGGCATAATTCTGTCATTAATTACTCACCCTCATGTCGTTCCACACCTGTAAGACCTTCGTTTATCATTGGAATACAAATTAAGATATTTTTGATAACATCCGATGGCTCAGTGAGGCCTGCATCACCAGCAATAACACTCCCTTTTTCAATGCCCATAAAGCTACTAAAAACATATTTAAAATAGTTCATGTGATTATAGTGGTATATATTATAAAGCGACGAGAATACTTTTTGTGCGCCAAAAATAGCAAAATAGCGACTTTATTCAACAATATCTAGTGATGGGCGATTTGAAAACACTGCTTCATGAAGCTTCGAAGCTTTACGATTCATTTTTTTTCGAATCAGTGGTTCAGAGCGCCAAAATCTTATGATTTCAGTAAACGAGGCTTCGTTACGTCATAAGTGTTTTGAATCTTCAATAGTTCATGTAACTCTGGCAGTTTGATATGCGCTCCAAACCACTGATTCGAAACAAATGATTCGTTAAGCTTCGAAGCTTCATGAAGCAGTGTTTTGAAATCGCCCATAGATATTTTTGAATAAAGTCGCTATTTTGTTATTTTTGGTGCACAAAAGGTATTCTAGTCACTTTATAAAATTAAGGTTGAACCACTGTACTCACATGAGCTGTTTTAAATGTTTTTAGTAGCTTTCTGTGCATTGAAAAAGGGAGTGTTATTGCTGGCGATGCAGGCCTTACTGAGCCATCGGATTTTATCAAAAATATCTTAATTTGTGTTCCGAAGATGAACGAAGGTCTTACGGGTGTGGAACAACATGAGGGTGAGTAATAAATGACATAAATTTCATTTTTGGGTGAACTAACCCTTTAACATGTTTGCAAACCCCTCATGTGTGTTACACTACAGATTATTTCCACTGATTTAATGTCTGTACATTTATTCCCATAATTTTAAATAAAATCTGTATTTGTTTTTTGTCTTACCACAATGTCTTTGTTTTCTCTCAAATTGGCTCCCGTTGCATCAGCTGGCTACATAAACATCTTTGTTAGCTTGTGTGGTGTAAATTATAAAGCAGGACTTCAGGTGTCTGCCAGCTCTGCTTTCAGCTATGTCAGTCAGAACTTTGGCAGAATTCACGATCAGCTGAGTCCCCAAACAACTCTACCCATAAATCACAGAGAAATGGCGATATTTTCAAAGAAATTACTGGTTGTATAGTTTCCATGATGAATCATTTGAATCATATGTATTTTTGATGTTATACCAAAACAGGGGGGTGGGGGGTAGGGGGGTGGGGGTAAGGTAAACTAGGGACAATTTGAGCTACTGAAATATCGTCTGAAATCATGGATAGCTGCCGGGCATCAGAGTAGCCTCTGGCATTATATTACTCTTTTTGGATGTCTTAGTAGTCAAAGCAACTTCATATTTGTGCTGTAGGGAAAGCAATATTTTGACTGCTGGCTTTTCTGTGCACATGTAATTTCAATAATAAAATCACACATGCGTCCAATCATAATATATCTGACAGTGATTAGTAGTGACAGATTAAACGGCATACGATCACAGTCTGTCTAATCACTGTCTGTTTACAGAGCCGTGTGTCAACTAGCAGCCGCAGGCTAGTGCTTAGTAATTTTTTTTTTACCCCCCAGAAAAGCTGACTGAAATTACTAAATCAGATAAATCAGATTATTTATAATAGTATAAATGTGTTTTGAAAATATACTATGATGGTTTTAGGATGTGTTTGTTACAAGCAATGGTCTGTTGTGTTTTTTAAGAACACAGCTCCATTAAGCTGTTTTAATGTCTAATAAAGCTTTAGAGGTGTTAATCTATTCCATGATAAAATTCCTCTTATTTTTATTTTTTTTTTTTTTTTAATTCACATCATAGACCTACACCTAAGAGCTGTCTCTAAACCTGCATCTTAACAGTCATGCACATCAATCTAAAATGCATTTACAACATAAAAGTCATCTAAAAGGGTGTTAATATGAATCAAAAGTTTCAACTGACTACTGTATTGAGGTTTATTGCCGGGTGAAACGGTTTATCAAACAAGAAAAGAAACACATAAGACGAGACTTGATTTTAACTATCAGTTGCTGATTGGACAGTAAAAAGTGAAAATTGCATACCGGAATGGAAGCATATCTGAATGCAACTAGCTTAAAGGGGTCATAAGATGCTATTTTAAAAGTTCATTATTTTGTTTATTGTGTGTAATAGAATAAGTTAACAGTTTTAATGTTCAAAAAACATTATTTTTCACATACTGTACATTATTGCAGTATCTCTATTCCCAATCCGTCTGAAATACTGTGACTGAGTTCCGGTTTCTAAAGCCCCTCCTTCTGAAAAGCCCAGAGTGCTCTGACTGGTCAGTTGAGACAGTGTGCTGTGATTGGCCAAACACCTCAAGATTGTATCGGAAATGTAACACCACCTACCATAATCGCGAGCGTATCCGTCAGCCTTTGGGCAGGCATTATGCTTATATTTCACATTGTGATGTAGACATTTGGGGAAGTAATTTCTTGTCTTTGATCAATGCGTTTTAGGATGGTCTGAAACAGTGTTCTCTGTTAGATAGAATCTAACTCCCTTTTGTGGGAGACTGTGTTTTATAACCTTGCAGATATATGCACAAACAGATACATTACAAACTAAAGAAAAGCATTAAAAAGACATTAAAGGGGACCTATAATGTCCCTTTTACAAGATGCAATATAAGTCTCTGGTGTCTCCAGAATGTGTCTGTGAAGTTTCAGCTCAAAATACTCCACAGATCATTTATTATAGCTTGTCAAATTTGCCCCTATTTGGATGTGAGCAAAAAACATGCCATTTTTGTCTGTCCATTTAAATGCAAATGAGCTGCTGCTCCCGGCCCCCTTTCCAGAAGACTCACGCTTCAGTTGCTCAACAACAACATCAAAGCTGGAGAATCTCACACAGCCAAAATGATGATTGTCAGTAACGGTGTTCAGCCTTACATTGTTCAAACTGGATTTGGAAACTGATGGACAGACTCAGGAAGAAGTTATGACTTTTAGAATGCATCTGGATGATTCTGTATGGTTAGTGGATAAATTTATGTAGTTGCTGTGGCGTTGATTCAACTCATCGACTAGCATGTGCCGTCATGTTAATCTTTTGTGCAACTCCAGCGTTGAATTGACCCTCGTTTGTGAAGCAGTCCGGCGTAAAATGATGGCATGGCACAACACTTTACTACAACAAATCTTCCTCTTCTCTAAAGCAGCCCAACATGGCCTCACCCCCTTTGTTGCATGTCCTCGGGGGCAGGGTTTATGTAAATTTTAGGGTTAGTGATGTCACTAACCCAGGAAGAAGCTCGTTGTAGTCCCTACCAGCCATTTCCTTAAACAGAATTCCATTAAAAAAAGATATCTCCCCTTGCATTGAACTTTAAGCGTTGTAACTTTGCAGATGTTGTTTATGCTCTAAGAGCAACATTACACACTAACTAAAGTTAAAAAAGTGAAATCATAATCAACCACCCCTTTAAATTACAAACATTAAAAAGCACCATATGACAGCTAACTGCACCGAACCCATACATACAGCAGAGAAAAGTGAGTGAGTGATTCGTATCATTGTAAGTGTGAGTCATGACATTTATTAAAAATAACGAGAAAAAAACCTGACTACCTCCAAAAGTGTTTTGAGTGATTAGATCATAAAACTGTTTGGAGCCTGTTTACACATGGATATAGCACTGACCTCTTGTGATCACCAGAGACAGATGTTAATACCAGGTGTAAACGGTTACAGGGCTAATATGCGTTACAAAGCTTGAGCCTGACTTCTAGAGATACTTCTTAGATCAATTTGGGGTCTTATGTGTATATCATATCAGCACCCAGTTGAAGTGAGACATTGATGGCTGAACTCTGCTCTTTAAATGAGACATTTCTCATCCTCAAATTTCATCTCCCAAACTGGTGATGTGTATTACACCTTGCGTGTGGACCCATTAACAACTTGTTTCAAAAGCAGTTTTCTAAATGCCATGTCTAAAGCTCAACTGCATTACAGAGGTTTTGTTGTCTTTGTCATAGACGGTTGCTGCCAACCAGTGTGGCTGACCAGGACTGGCAACACATAGCACAACTGCAATAAATCTATGCTGAAATGCCAAAGGTTTGAAGCTACTAGAAAGACACATTTTCAAAAGCCAGAACAAAAAATGCCTCATTATATGATTTTTCATCTGGTGATAATTTAATAACTGAATCTGAAGCAGACTGGCTCAAAGCGTGGTGCATGAAAAGCATCACCGTTCTTATACAAGAGCCAAAAATAAAAGACATAATGCTTCCTGATGGTTTAAAAGTTGGAAAAGTACTGCCAAAATTGGCACAGTAACAAACCTGTCCTACTTTATTAAGTATTAACCCAGTGGCAGCCACTGTGAATAGCTCAATATAATGTTCAATAGAACTTTCAATGCTATTCCTCAGATTTGTAAAGCCTCTCTTAATTATGATGAATTAGACTATTTCGAGTAACAGCTTGCCCAGACTCACTGTTCCTTGATGTGAATAGGCTATTGACCTATAGGTAAAACAATAAATCTTGCCTTTCATAGCAAGAGGCCACTCTCTGCGCTGCATGAAATATAATTAATACACCTCTTTCTGCCATATCATTGCAATCTTTTTATTGTTATGGACCGAGGGCCTCACAAACAATCTGTCAATATACAAGCCCGCCTGAAAAATTCCCATCTTCACAATTTCTGTCAGACAGGTTTGGAACAACTGCTACTTTCAGATTACAAAACATTACAAAGCTGTATATCAAGAAAACAGTACCTTTCTCAGGATATGAAGTGATGCTTGCCGTAGCTGGTGTGTTACAGCCCTGACAAATACTAGGGGTGAAAAATTAGTTTCTGTTATAACAAAAAAAGGATGTAAACATATTCATTATCCACCTGCTGAGGCAATCACAAGAACACAATGCATGCGCTTTCTCACAAGTTGCTTTGCTATGACAGAAATTAAATGAAATAAATGTTTCTTGGCCAGTCACTCAATCAGTTTCTACATTTAGGAGTTCATTCCAGAAGAAAAAAAGAATAGTACTGGCTTGATTGAGCAATTTAAAACCACTTTTTAAGGTGTCATTTTTTTTCTTTTTAAGTTAAATGTGAGCTCAGTGATATTTTTTATGAGTTTTGCTTATAAAAAAAGAATAGTATTGAAAAGGGACTTAAACGTGTTTGATATTCACTCAATCTCCATATCTGAAAAGTATTCACAGCGCTTCACTTTTTCCACATTTTGTTATGTTACGTTTAGTTGATCCTGGTAAGTGTTCATTGTCACAGCTGTAAACACGACAGCGTTCTTCTTCCACGAGGGGGTTTGGCGTCACGCCATTTTTCCAGGTGGACCATTAAAGAATGCGACACACACTTCTCCCAGACATCCTGTAGAATTCAACCAACCAGATGACGACTTTGAAAATCCTGAAGTGTTTCCAGTTAAGTGTGCCATAAACATCAGACGTTCAGCCAGCGATCCGTGGGCGTGACGTCTGAGGCTGAGACTAGGGTACAAGAAATGTTTCATAATTGAATAACAACAGAAATAGTAATAAATGTGCCATAATTTAATTGGCTGTTCCTCAGGGCAAAATACATAGTGTTATTTTCAAAATACAACTTTTTTACACAGGAACTGATTGTTGCATTCTGAATGTACCAGCTGTTGACTGTCTGTCCATAAGTCGCTGATTTACTTCAGTGCTGCTCTACTGATGCACACCCTATCACCCTGCCTCTGCTGCCTGATGTAGCTTCTCCTCTGCCTGATGTCCCGCCTCCTCTGCTGCCCGATATACCTCCTCTGCTGTTTGTACTACTATCTGCACTGCTACCACCTGGACCGTGTTCTGCCTCCTTGGCCCAAACATGTACATATGTTAACATGGTCTGTGTTGTACGGTTTTACGAGCACACTTTTTTAAATCCCTAATACTATTGGTAAGGACTTACAAGTTTTACATAGATGTTAATACTGTAACAAGGTGTTAAAGTATGTGTTACAAATAACCAATGTGTTTTGGCTTAGAAATCGCAGGGTATTGCTTTTGGCACCATTACATACACTGTAAGCCCACAATGTTGAATATAAATATATGCGTCCAATTGAAAAAGAACAGCAGCCACATGGGAACACGACTCACCCAGACTGAAAGAAAAATATAAACAGTATGGAAATACAACGTATGAAACATATCAAGCTTAATATTTATATTCACTCCAGATAGGCTACACCACTTACCCTGCCATGCAGTCGCAATGACCTGTCATTACAGTCTCGTCCCCATGCATTGCAACCCAGGTAAGATGGGGCTTTTCAGTAACCCTCCAAGAAGGCTTCACATCACAATGAAATAAATAAATGTTGCTCCCTGATATTTTGTGATGTAAAACCACTCTTACAAAGCCACTGGTGAAAAAATTGTGAGTCTCCAGGGACCTGTAATTCTTCATGTTGCTCTGCGAGTAGATTCCTGTGTGATATAGCACATCTCTGAATATAGGCTTAAAGGAATAGTTCACTTTCAAATAAAAAATTCCTGATAATATACTCACCCCCATGTCATCCAAGATGTCCATGTCCTTCTTTCTTCAGTCGAAAAGAAATTAAGGGTTTTAAAGGAACACTCCACTTTTTTTGAAAATAGGCTCATTTTCCAACTCCCCTAGAGTTAAACAGTTGAGTTTTACCATTTTCGAATCCATTCAGCCGATCTCCGGGTCTGGCGGTACCACTTTTAGCATGGCTTAGCATAGTTCATTGAATCTGATTAGACCGTTAGCATCTCACTCAAAAATGACCAAAGAGATTCGATATTTTTCCTATTTAAAATTTGACTCTTCTGTAGTTACATCGTGTACTAAGACCGACGGAAAATGACAGGTTGCGATTTTCTAGGCCGATATGGCTAGGAACTATACTCTCATCCGGCGTAATAATCAAGGAACTTTGCTGCCGTACCATGGGTGCAGCAGACGCAATGATATTACGCAGCGCCTGTGACACCCTGTTTACACAGGGAGCGTGCCTTGTAACCATGGAGACATTTGTGAGAGACGCTGCGTAATATCATTGCGCCTGCTGCACCCATGGTACGGCAGCAAAGTTCCTTGATCATTACGCCGGAATGAGAGTATAGTTCCTAGCCATATCGGCCTAGAAAATCGCAACTTTTCATTTTCCGTCGGTCTTAGTACACGATGTAACTACAGAAGAGTCAAGTTTTAAATAGGAAAAATATCGAAACTCTTTGGTCATTTTTGAGCGAGATGCTAACGGTCTAATCAGATTCAATGAACTATGCTAAGCTATGCTAAAAGTGGTACCGCCAGACCCGGAGATCAGCTGAATGGATTCGAAAACAGACCCTTAATTCGAAATAAGACCCTTATTCCTCGTCTGGTATCGTTTAAAGCCCTTTGAAGCTGCACTGAAACTGTAATTTTGACCTTCAACCATTTGGAGACCATTGAAGTCCACTATAAGGAGAAAAATCCTGGAATGTTTTCATCAAAAACCTTAATTTCTTTTCGACTGAAGAAAGAAGGACATGGACATCTTGGATCACATGGGGGTGAGTAAATTATCAGGAAATTTTTATTTGAAAGTGAACTATTCCTTTAATAGCATTGCGTAACGTCACTACTACAGTCACAACTGTGCATGGAATGTATTCATTTAACATGCTAAGACATACTAGTCTTTTATATCATAGCTTTAATGAACATATGATAACAATATAGACTATTGGATGACCCTTATGACTCTTACTGATATTACAGTCAGATTGAATAATCTAAGATTAGCTGTCTCTTACCTGGATACTCAATCAGGTAACATAAAATGTCAGGAAACACACCTCTGGCCATTCCGTTTGTCCAGTCACAGATACTGTATGGACAATCCAACCCAATACGACTCAGTTTTTCTATGTATCTTACGCTGTCGAGCGGCAGAAGTGATTCTATGTAAGCCATACTGTGTTAACACCATGCTTTTCCAGTCGGGGGAAAGGATCGTTTTCCCCCACGCTGACTCTGCCCCATGCCACGGCCCCAGCTATGACTAGACATCGACCAAGTCTATTAGTGTGTCCCAAATCTTAAGGTGATGATACACGTGGCAACTTTTTGAGCAATGTTGCTGGGCAATGTTGCCGTCAATGGGCAACCTGGTGAGACACAGGGCAACGGACAGTTGGCAGCAACCAACCAGAGAGGAGCAAATCTATTGCCAACCCAATAAATACTTTATTATAAACACTTGTTAGGCACTTTATTTAAACTTATCAAATATTTTCTTAGTTTTTATTAAATATAAATGCCTTTCCAATCTGATTTGTGATAGGAAAAGGGAGAAGAGCGAGTTCGGCAAAAGGCGGATTCGAACCCATGTCAATCGCATCAAAAGCTACATTTATGTGCCATACGCCTTAGAGCCTATGCCACTACAAACGTTAAACGTCTTTTTAGTATTTAACTGAAAACATTCAATGGCTAAATTACAGCCAACGCACATTAAATTGGACACCTGTTGGTATTTTAAGCATTAAATTAGGTAAATTCCCTGTTTTGGGTTGACACATGACAACTTATCAGCGTAAAAAGTTATAAGTTCACTCTTCTTTTCTTTGCTCCACTGCCGCTGAGAGGCCGCCATCTTGTTTGAATTTGTTCTGAAATCTCCAAGCCGGTCACGTGATTGGCTGCTAGCATTCTGATTGGAGGATCTCAAAAAATTGCCCACGACCTATCTAAAGTATCCAGATATAAATTTGTTTCTCATTCTCAATGGGAAAGTGCCCAAGCAACATTGCCCGGCAACACTGCTCAAAAAGTTGCCCCATGTATCACCTTTAGAATGTTGAAATGATTATTCCTAAGATACCTGGATGGTCTTTTCCGGTTAGAATCCGAAGTGCAGATCCGTGCACACTCTAACAGCTAATATTGCTCACATTGCACCTTGGTCAAGGATTTGATTAGAACTACAAACACGAATAAAAAGTGTTAAAAAACTACAAACATGGTGGATGTGCGAGTCTGACAGTTTCAAGTAGACAGGTTTATATAAAGGGGTTTGAGTGATTATTAATAATCAGTATATCTAACCTGACAAAAAGATGTTTATTCAATGTTATCCACATTATATTTCATCTGCAACAGCACTGTAAACTTTTGTAAAGATACGTTTGGTCATTAACTTTTAAATGCATCATTATGCAAATTGCAAACACATGAGGAGAGTTCTCTGCATGAAAGACCCACGACTGGATCTACACATTCAAAAATATGTGCTTTTTCTTCACAAAAACAGTGCATACTTTTAGGGCATAGTGTAAGTATGCGAATTGGGATGCAACAAATTTCGTTCCTGAATGAATCAGAATGAATCGTTTGACTGAATGAGTCAATGACTCGCTTATAAAGACAGTCAGTTGCTGCTACCTACTTGGATAATGATTTAACCTACAGAAAGAGTCTTTTATTTCACTTATACTATACTTTTACTATTGATTTACAAGATCCTATAAGTAAATGTTTAAAATGTTTGTGTTCCCCTCTGCTATGTCAGGAGATTTTTAGTTCAGCTTTACACACATTAGCATGGCCATGCATAAGCAAATACCTTCCTGTTTACTTTGAAAGCTTGAAAAAATGCCACCCTAGCAAAATCATTAGCAACCAATGTGTGCGAGCGTGAGAGTGCATTTATGTGTGTTTGCTTAATTAATACTACAGAGATCCCAGCGCTGGTCAGAGATGCTCGAGCCTTTTTAGCATTTTTGTAAAGTTGTGCACAACATCACATTATTATTGTTTGCATGCTGCTGAATTCTCAAGATTTTAACTCTCTGGAATACTGCAATAAGCAAGTTATTTGTTATTTGTGTTATTTGTGAGTTTATTTATTTGGAGATTTTCTTGTTTGTTTGATGTAATAAACACCAAAGGTACAAGCAGAAGATAGAAAGACTTTAATGACTTTCATGTGTTTTTAGGATACCTCAATGTCAGAGCAGAGCTCACATTTGAAGTAAATGGTGTAGATATGCTGAAATTAATTTTAATTAATTAATTTGAATTATCACTTAAAAAAAAAAAAGAAAATTAAATGATATAGCTAAAGGTAGATGCTGTTTTCACAATATATATATATATATATATATAGCGACAAAAAGCATGCAGGTGCAAAAAAAAAAATGATAGCTGCTATTCACAAAAAGTGCAAGCAGAAGTGATACACTTAGTGTAAACAGCTTTTACAGCCTTTTAACTACATAATATAGTGGCAATGAATACATTTTCAGAATTACAAGCGGGCTAGTATTCACATCACTATCACTTGAGATTTCTGCAAAGGATACAGCAGAAAGGACTGAACACCTGGAAGATATGGAAATGAAATTATCGAGTGACAAGTGATTTTCCAATAAGTTATACCAGAGATTGAAAATTGCTCAATTTGGAACAATCTCAGTGAACATACTATCAATAAAGACTTGAAAACCACCTGCATTCTTCTCTTAATTGTTTGAGGAACCTAAACACTTATTCTTTCAGGATTACAAAGGGGGGGAAAAAAGAGAAAACAAAATCTGCAAGGATGTCATTGGGCTAAGCATCTGAAGCCAGCATACAAATCAAACACTCTGACAAGAACTGACGACAACTGTTTTGGAGTTTGGTAAAAGCACATGCCAAAATATGCCACAATTTCAACTAGACAGATGGAGATTTTGAGAACTCAACATTTCATACACTTTCTGTGTGGAACGTTAATCACAGAAATTCTTTGATGATGAGTGATGCTTGGAATGAGTTTTTGCTGAGACAGATTTTCTACAGTTCTGTCCGAGAGCAGAAGGATGTAAAATGACATAAGATATAAAGTCTTGATTTCAAAGAAATCCAGTGAAGTTTAGTGAGGTGAATACTTAAAACAAGAAGAAACTAGCAGTGGGCAAGAAAAATAATCTTAATTCAAAGGATAAACAAGTTTACTATTCTTAAGCCATAGGCAAATAGTCTCTTCTTGTTTGAGGCAAGACTTGATATATTATGGCATTTTCTTGTCAAGTAAATTTATCTTGTTTTAATGATGTTGGAGATGGAGAACACAAAAATACTGAGTAAGAAAATGATTGTTTACAGTGTATAGGATATTTTCTTTTGAATGTCATGGTAAATGTCCATCCATCCATCCATCCATCCGTCCATCCATCCATCCTCCAAAACGCTTGTCCTCTCTAGGGTCGAAGGATGGTTGATATATCTTCTGTGAATACTAGCAGAATGATGACAGAGCATTTTGTTTGTATTCCCTTTTATCTACCATCTTTTCTGGTTTAAATATGACTATAAATTTTACTTTTGTATCCTGCATGGGGCAATGAGTGGGGATTTTGTCAATGGGTGGGGCAATCCAATTAAGAGATACCGTCTTCTCTCAAAATGTAAAAAAAAAAAAAAAAAAAAAAAAGTACATACCCAAGGCATTAATTAATGCACTCAATCAGGTGAACCATACTTTTTTTTATAGGACGTGTATTTTGTGGACTGTTTCCTTCATTTGGTCAACCAACCAACCACCCCTTCCTTCCTTCCTTCCTTCCTTCCGTCCGTCCTTCATTCATTCCTTCCTTCCTTCCTTCCTTCATTCCTTCAATCAATCAATCAATCACATTATTCAGATCGTAATGCTCTGTTCTGTTGAGCTGGTGCCAGTTTTTTTACATTCAGAACTGCAAAACATCAAACTAATCCAGAAACCATGCTTATGATTCCCATCTCCACTTATTCCCCTCAAAATTAATAACAATAATAATACATAAATAAAATATTCATCCAGAGAGGAGAACCTATCAGCACATCATTAAATTCATCTCCAATGTTCTCCAAGACCATCTTGGAGTTCCACAAATCTGATCTCCCTCCTAAATCTACCAATTCTTTTTCCATTTATCAGGCCCTTATGACCTAATCAGAGAGTAATTATGAATTTGAAAATAGAGAAATGGGAATAAAGTTGGTAATAAGCATGATTAACATTTTGACAGTGGCCTGTGATAGCAATATTGGAGCATCCCCATTCGTCATGGATAACTCAATCATCTTCTTTATGTGTTCAGAAAATGGAGTCATTTGCATATATACCAGCTTCAATTTGCTCAAATAGATCATTTCCAGTTGCTCTTCTGTTTGTCCTCAGTGTCTGTTCGAGGTTAGAAGCTAATAGACATTTATTGTGGTGAACATCTTGTATCAGTAACATCAGCTGGCATCCTTGTATATGTAAATACACAGCCTCTGTCTCATTTCAGCTGGGCATTACTTAAACCCAGCTGATTTATACCCGAAGATCAACTAATGATAAATGCCACCACAATACTGTATGTTGTTGCAATTGAGTCAAATAGCTACCAGACAAAAGAGAAAGATGGATCACCGAAATGTTGATATACAGTGCATACTGTGCAGTAAGTAAGCTACAGTAGTATTCCATTCTGAACACAATCCATGGTCACAACAAAACCATAGATAGTATGTTTCTCTACATGTCTACATTTGGGTCGTGAGAGATGTCCTTCTTGACTTTCTGGCTCTACAGTGAAGGTTAAGCATGGAATTGTCCGCTCACTGCTGCTCAAGTGTGAAAAATATCTATTTAGATATACTGGAAGTGTGAAGTGGGTCACTGCACTTCATGCCTGGCCCAGGTCTGGCGATTAGTTAGGACTGCCTTTCTCTGGGGTCCTTGGATAGTAATGAATGTTTCTTCATGCTTGCCACTCAGTGTGTCGACATTCCTGCCATTTGATCGGTCTTCTGCTCTTTCGCAGTGCTGGTGTGCTCAAGCAGAAAACCTGAGTACATTTTAGCTCTTTCACTAGGCCATGTGATGTCAACTGAAGAAAATAAATAAACATGAATATCATGGAAAATGTTCTTTTTATGCACATTGCACATTACCTCATTTCTCAAAGAGTCTGAAAATGCTTCATTCGAAGATTCAGTCTTTCTAAATCCTCCTTTCCGTGAGCCTACTCTGCTCTGATTGGCCAGAAGGCTCAGTCTGTTGTGATTGGTCAACCGCTTACAGCGCGTGTCAGAAACAAAACGCCTATTACCATACCTGAATTTCAGCACCTGAGGCTTCCGCATATGATATGCAGTGATAGAAAAAGGTAACAATGGCGTATTTTTTTCTGTATCAATTCCAGCATGAGTCCTCATCCTTTGGAAGTGCATGCAAAGTGGATTTGCAGAGCTGAAAACTGCATCTTCTCGACATGTCAACAACATGAACCAAACTCTTCCAAGCCTCAGCTACAACTACAGTGTTTGAAGGCGGGTCAAAGTAGATGTTGTTCGCTGGCAACCAATGAAAACCATAGGCTGGCATTATGCAAATTTGTTATATTGCTATGTAGGAATATGATTGGAATTGCTGACATCTCGTTTCAGCAGTTCAGAATCAATTCTTTATTTTTGGAGAATACTCGGACACAAATAATCTGAAAGACGAGTTTAATTTATAGAATGCAAAGTGGCCTTTTTTGCAGTATAGGTATACCATCATGCTTAATTTGTGAAGCGTTTATGCTATCTACTCTGTGCATCACTGATAGCACTGTTGTTCCTCACTCAGTTTGTTTTCTCAATTGCTTGAGTGAGTAACACTAACAGTAATTACAGTATAGGGGGCGCTGATTACATGTTTGCTTGTGATTTCTAAGTCAGACACGATCCAGACCATTGAGTTTTGCAGAACTAATGATGCTGCTAATTAATTCATTAAGCCAAACAGCATTGTGCAAAATCTAGCACAAACAGACGCCTTGGGGAACTGCATTATTAAATGCAAGAAACCGTCCTATCTGGGTTCGAGCAGAGGTGAGGCCTGTGAGCTGGAACAAGAGTCGAAACAAGGTTTAAGATCAAGGGTCTCGGCTGATGGAGCTATGGGGATTGTTGGGGGATAGAGAAGAACTCTGATCTAGAATGGCACAATGGGTGAGTTTGTTGTATAGCCGGAGGCAAGGGGAGAGAAGAAGTGGAGGTCGTGTGACCCTGAACACCGACTTTCTCGGCCTGCGGTGTCCTGATCGGGTCAAAGTCAGAGAGGCAATCAGGAAAGCACACAGTCAGCAGATGAGAGGCTGAGTTCATCAGCATGGTGTCTGCCATTCCTGAAGACTCCGCGGAAGAGGTGAGCATTCATGTCAGAGAGGAGAGAATAGGAGGGTAAAGAGACAAGAATGAAATGTGACATGTGATACTCTTCTGGGTTATATATTATCATTACTCTTGGTACACTGCAATATTTTAGCAAATGAAAGTGTAAAATATCACTAAATGCTCTTGCACTGTTTGCTTAAGTAACATAATAGACTTTCTGCATGAATATGTTCATTGAAATCACTGAATGCATTTCAAAGGAGCAAAAGATGTTCACTGGACAAAAGGCTTTAAATTTCATTGGAAATGAAAAACATCATGAATGCTTCAGATTCAGATTTGTTCACTGCTACTCTTACTATGTTTGCAATAATGTGCACAATGAGCAAATTTTGTGTATGCATGGTATATCCGTATATTCTACAGAATTCATAACATCAGAGTACTTCATTTCTACTGTAATGGATGAACTGTAAGTAAGGGAAAAAGTCAGAAACAAGCTTCCATAGAATAAAAAAAAAAAAAAAAGGTCATTGCAACTTTTTAAATCACAATTCTGACTTTTTCCCCTCACATATATATATATTTTTTACTGTGCTGGAAACAAGCTGAAGCTTCCATATAAAACACATGAGTTTTTGATCTTTTATATATATATATATATATATATATATATATATATATTGTCTACAAATAACAACATGACAACAAAGCAAATCTATCACATTTCCATCATTTTGTCAACTACTGGCTTTGAATTTTAACTAGCTACTAAAAAATGCATCAATAATAGTCTAAATAAATGGATATTGAGCTTCAGTTCTTTAGGGTTAGACTTTATTTTAAGGTGACATTGTTACAGTGTAAATACACAAGCATGTACTGTGTAATATTAACTACATGTTACTTTTAAGTTAGTGTTGGGTTTAGGGTTAGTTGCTTGTAATTATACATAATTTTCACTGTTATTACTGTATATCAAAGTCCCCGCTGAAATCAAAATTTAAGTTTTTTAGCTTTTAGTATGAATATGTTAGCCTTAAGGTTATGAATAAGCTGGTGTGTTCCAAAACAATGACAAAATTCGCATTTAGGAGATATAAGCATTCAAAACTTACAGTCTCTCACTTCCGCTAAAATGGATCACGGATTTTCATGACATCATATCGCACTTCAGTTTCTCATCAAATCTTCGGTCCAATCAAATGCTCTCTAGAATCTGAAGTCTCGCCTCCTCCTACACTCTTACAGACGCTGAAGCCTCGGCTGAAATCGGTCATTTGCTCACACATTTACTAGTTTCTACATGGTGAATGGCACATAGTGCACTAAAGAGAGAATAGGGAACGATTCAGACAGTGTAAATATGCTTTCCTTTGATGCGAATGAAGTCGTTTTCGCGTTTTTGTCACATGAACCGCCGCAACACGAGCAGTCTGCTCCAGTCCAGAGACAGGAAAGCACAGAGCGGATCATGTGCGCGAGTCGGCACAGACCACAAAAGGTATTGGACCCATTTGAATTCTGCACAGAATGCTGTGTATTATAGCGATATAAAGGACATTATGAGGAGAAACGGTTAGAGATTAGAAGGAAACAGAGGTTTTACAGAGTCTAACGGCTCTGGCAAGCTGTAATATAAAACGCTATTGGCTATTTAAAAAAGGGGGCGGGGCTGTTCGAAATATCGCCCTGTCTTTCTGTTTCAGTTGAAATTACGTCAACACATTGAATAATGCTGCGCGTTCCAACACTCTTCAGTGGGCCTTTAAGTATATGTAACATGTAATTTTGTCACCTTAAAATAAAGTGTTACCTAGTATAGTTGAACTATTAAGTCCCAAAGTGCACAATATGCATGTCCATATAGGCTCCTTGTAATTCAAATAATTGTATGGTCATCTGTCATTTTTACACATTCATAAATTAGGCATAATTCTCTGCAGACACCTATAAAACCTGTCTTAGTGCTACACTCAATTCATTGTATCTGCTTTCACCCCTTTTCTCCCCTTATCCTGCTGAAATTAACAAATGACATGCTCTCATTAATTCAGCCACTGTCAATCAGCAGACCTTCATTCACACTCAACTTGTCCATTCAGTGTAACTATGTGTTTCTGCTAAAGTCAGTACAGAAGGCATGGAAAGGCCACCAGAGGAGTCGAAATGGAGTCACGTGCATGCAAGCAAGTAACTTGAAAATTTGTTAAAAAATATTGCTCACACAACGATTTTTGTTCACAACCAAAATGCCATTTTTGTTAAAGTGCATCAGAAATTATTAATGACTGTTTAGGTTTGTTTATTGTATTATGTAGACGGTGAATTATCACAGCAGTTTGTACTGATGTCTTTCTTTATAAGCAAGCTTTCCTCTTTCTAGGTCAGTGTTTGAGAATTGCCTAAATTTCATGTCAATTGTATTGCCCAGCAAACATCATATCATGTTTTTCAGTTTATAAACAGATTTTAGACCACGGATGATGGCTCCAAACAGAAAGAGAGTAAAATGAAGCTCTAATGAAGCGTAGATAGAGACTGCACGCTTCAGCGCACAGATTCATACAGCACTGAGATTAGCTGACAAAACATTCATATAGAAACACTTTCATATTGTTTTATATATGAATAAATATGTATACTTCATCATTCTCACTTACCTGCTGGCTTGCAACTGTACCACATTACCCTCTCAGGACAACTCAATGGATGTTGGTATAGGTATAAGGTTGGTATGTACAGGGGATGATGCTTTATTTTTTAAAAAAAAAAAAAAAAAAAAAAAAAAAAACCTTTAACTGACCAAGTCTCTCTTTAATAAGACAGCTGAGCTTGTTTGTTTAATCTCAAGTTTTGGCAGTTCTGGATTCAACCAGAGACACTTAACCTGAGAAAGACCTAATAGGGAGTTTATTTATAAATGTCGTACATTTAACAAAAGTAAAAATTCTATAGTAGAATTTACCATCGAAGTTCAAATATGAAATATCACCCATAGGTCATTTGACTTTCATCCACACAAACTGACAACATTTTATTTTCTAATGAACATACATGACCAAAATCTCAATTAGTTATTTATAAAGTCATAATGGTCACCTTCACACAGCAGCAGAATGCGGTTGTCAGTCCTGTATTTGAGTCCTTAATACGGTTATGTTCACACACAATACGGTTATTTACTGAGACTTTTCAGTTTTATGGACGTCGCCAATCGCCATCTTTAATATTACGTTGGTCACTGTCATTATGGTTACTAGTAAGGGAATACGAGCTTGACTCTCGTTGCATGCTCATACAGGAAGTGTTCCAAACGCTACTGTAAGTTTCTGTGTGAACAAGACATTTCAAGACTCACACCTGTAGGTAAATGCGGTTGTCAATACCAAAAACTGACAGTGTGAACGTGGCCAATGTCTGTTTTTCTAGATTTAACAAATCAAAATCTTTTCCAGTACCCCAAGTTGGGAAATATTTTGCTGTAGTACTATATAGACCACGGTATAATCTCCATAAAAATTTCCATAAATCGCCATACCGCATGATCAGGCCACATGATTACTCTCATCTTTTCACAGTCCCTTTTGTCTTTTTGTTCTCTCTCTATCTACATAACAATGTGTTGTATTTCTATCTCACACCCATCCTCTCTCTATTTCTCACTTTCTCCCTCTTTGAGGCCCTAAAATGAACTACTGCTGATGCTCCTGTGACTCACTTGCCGGTGTCTCTTCCTCATCTCGTTCTAAAATGACATTTCCAACAGCTCGGTACACCTGGGACGTCTCCTCCATCCATTCGCTCTCTGTCTGTTTGATTAGCGCCATGTTCTCCGGGATTCCAGTGAGGGGAGAAGCTGCTCAACTCGGCTCAGATCTCATGGTCGAGACTCCTAAACTATTCTGCTAGCCTTTATCATCAATCTGTCATTTTTTTATTACTTGCTTCCATACTGTCATGCTTCTGAATGATGTCCTTTTCTTGCTGGATTTTTTCTGTTACAGGCTCCTAAATGTTTGTTGATCCGATCACTCAAACTGCATTCGGAGGTAGTTAGAATAGTACATGACCACATTGCATTTGTTTCTGTTTCTTTGCAATTGTATGTGAAATTTACTAGCAATTTCTGAGAGACTATATATATATATATATATATATATATATATATATATATATATATATATATATATATAATATATAAAGGGCAAAGGGCACTTTCGCGATCGCAGGGGCAGGGGCTCAAGCCCCTCCCCCTCCTTCCGATTTATTAGCCACTATAGGGAGATAACGAGAAGATTATCAAAGTGCAGGAAACTGTAAAATTGTTTGCGCTACAAACCGGCGTGTTTGTAATTAAGACAATATATTAAAATAATATGGTAAGAAATACCAGTTTGCAATATCAAGCAACATAACAAGCTGTTTTGTACAGCTAAAAATAACGAAGCAAATGACACCAGAAGACAGACACATTAAGGGGCCGTTTACACAACAACATTTTCAACAAAATGGAAAACATTTTATGCGTTTTGGCCGTTCATTTACATAACAACAGCGTTTACTGTTTGTGGCTTTGTTCAAACTTTTGAAAATGGGTTTCAAAGTGCAAGTTTTTGAAAACGGTCTCTGTGTAAAAAAACAAAATCGCGTATCTGTGAAAACGATGACGTCATGCAAATGCGCATTACATGGTCAGTCTATAGTGTTTTATCGCCATCTAATGGCTTGCTAGCAGAATACAGAGTTTTTAGTCGTTTTCTCAGATTCGTATGAATGGGGATCGTTTTGACAACGGTGTCATCTGTACGTGGAAAACTCAAAGGAAAAACTTATCCGTTTTAAGCATATCGTTGTCGTGTAAACATACTCTAAATTTACAAATGGCCATGCCCGCTCTTACCTTAAAAATAAGGTGGATACACAAAGACTAATCACTTAACAAGACACACCTGAAAGTAATCAACACAATAAACCAATAAGAACGTGACATGAAACAAGAGAACTAATCAGAACTTGACACATATGACCAGGGAAACACAAGACATGTTCACATGAGGGCAAGGAAGTCACATGACAGGAAACCAGTGGAAATTCAAAATAAATTTTTTATATATATATATATATATATATATGTGTGTGTGTGTGTGTGTGTGTGTGTGTGTGTGTGTCATTTGCTTTTCATAGAAATAACCATTTAATTCAGAGGATTCTTTGCACAAGAGCCTAAGCGGCTGACATTCAAACGTGATTTCAATACCCCGCTCCCTGATGCAATTATCTCCCAACATGAAAGCTATCTTAGGCTGGGTTATGTAGTTGTAACCATCTTTTGCACTTTGAATATTGAGAAAGTAGCCTACTTTAATTATGGTTGCACTTAATAATACTAAGAAAACTGTTGTTTATTTTTATTTATACGGTTTTTATTTCTATGATCAATTTGTGGAAAGGAGTTCAGTTAGGAGGTCAAAAGTTGTAGAAGCTCATAATTTATGTACAGTAAGGTCTGAAGAGACTCATACAGGAGAGAAGCCAGTCAGTTGAGTTTGTGGCAAAACCTTTTACAGCGCTTGAGTATTGTTTTCTTTTACTGCATATGATAATTCATACTCAGAAAGTAGAACTGAAATGACATTAATTACAAGATGATGTTAAAACATTTCAAATGCACCTGCAGACTATTTTTCTAGTCATGTATTTCGTCATTCAGGATTTCTTAAAAATACTATGTAAAAATCTTGTCTCGTTCTCGTGAACTCAGTCTCGTGTCTCGTCTCGTGAGCGTCTCGTCTTGTCTCGTCACACCCCTAAAATATATATATATATATATATATATATATATATATATACACACAAACATACACAAAAAAAGACAAAAATACTGAATTGCCGAAAATATACAGATCCACAGTTTTGGTATCTTTGTATAAAACCAGGATAAAGTAATCACTCCATCATTGCCATCCAAGGTCTCAAGCTTTAATTAGTTGCACATCTCGGGTTATACCGTAGTTTTAAGCGGCTGAACATAAAGTGAGGATAACTTTTTGCATTCTCACCTTTTTAAAACAAATCAGCTACCTGATGCTGCATTAAAAATAAATTCTTGTCAAGGCTGCAGCTGCGGTATCGCCCGCTCAGCTGCTGTTGCTGCAAAGTTGAGGAGATCTGTAGTCCTGTGAGTCATTATGCAGTCAAGATCCAGTTAGGTAATGAACAAGGTGTACGTGTGGTTTGAAACGGCATTGACTCTATTGATTCGACAGCCATTTGGGAGCCAATTTCTTTCTTCAAAAGCAACCGAGGACATTTAATGCATGAATGATACTCAAGAAGATACTCAAGCAGTGATAGAATGAAGGAAAACCAGCAACATAAGCTGTTTCAAGGCCCCATTCGGATGTTCTATATAAATAAGTTATGGCAGGAAACATGCTGCGTATGTCATGACGCCTCCCTTAACAAAACCATCAGTCCTCCCACCCTCCAAGTATAGACATTTTGCTGCTCAATCCCCCAGTGATGCAGAAGTCATGCAAATGCAGAATTCTGTTGTTTTGCACTTGGCATGGCTCTTTTGGGATTTGAGCTGCTGTTTGGGAACTCCAGGTGTTGCACTGTTGTATTTGCTCTGTAAAAATTAACAATAGTGACTTCCAGCTGAACCATGTAGAAGGAAAACATCTGCTCAAAATATCACTTACTATACAAATGACTATAAATCCCCCCTTCACCCATATGTGTGATGCACATGGCCATTTGATGCTCTATAGTCGACATTTCATGCATGAATTATACAGGGTTATAACTAACTCTGGCCCTCTTCGGTCGTTTTTGACCCAAAAATTTTATATTTTGAAATGTTAAAAATCTTAGCTTCATCGGAATGAGATGACACTTGGTGACTTTTGTCGCATTAGCAATATGAGCACACACACAAAAAAAATCAAGGACATGATTCAGATATGTTAAAGGGTCAAAAAAAAAAAAAAAAAAATAGTCACACTTACCTTCTTTTCGGTCAAAAATGACCGACATAGGAAATGAATGGGAAATACGAAAAAATACGAAAACTCAGAGAATCTTTTGTTGGTACAAACTACAAATCAGCCACTGTGAAGAAAAAAGTGCACAGCAATGAAGGGGTGACACTCCTAAATGCCAAGAGTGCAAAATAGACACACCAAACTCCCCTCCCCCCACATATATATGAACTAGCACGACTATAAGACAGAGCAAGTTTATACAAACGTGTGAAGTAAAATCAATAATTCAGCCACAAAGCAGTAAAAAAATGAACAGCACTCAAACACACACTCACACACATTCACAGACTCACACACACACACCATAATACACACACAAATGAACCGGTGTGGCTGTAACAATATGGTAAAATTGAGCCAAAACTCAAATAAGAGGTTGAAATCAGATCAGACCCAGATTTATTAAGCTGTAATAAAACATACATGTTCATTTTTGTAACATTTCTATTGAATTTTGATGTTATGTGTAACAAAATGCCCTCCTCTGTGTTCAGGTTTGACTGTAGTAAAATTAATGCAAAAACCAACACTTCAAATCAACATTTCAACCAAAAAAAAAAAAAAAATCTAAACCTTGACAAAAAGTAGTCTTTGGAATGTCTAAGTATAAATCCAAATCCAAAACTTAATAAAAATAAGTATTTGTGTCTAAAAACCACTAGAGAATTTATAAGCCACTTTATATAGAACTATATAGGAATCTAGTGGTTACACCATGGTATTACATAAGTTTTTTCTTTTTTTACTCCCACCAGATGGCACTAGCCTACCTTAAAAAAAAAAAAAAAAAAAGGATTTTAAATGCCTTGACTCTATTTTAACATGGAATACTGCTTTAATTGAAAAATAATTAAAAAATATATTAGAAAAAAAAGTGTATTATTTTCAATGGGGAAACATAGCTAATAAAAATTGTATAAATATTGCATAGTATCATAAAATACCCTTAAAATTTTATACAATAATACAAAAATATTATTGAACAAAAATAAATTACATTGGTTTTCCTGAAAAACAAAAAAGTTACATTTCAAGGCTTCGGTCACTTTTGACCGCGAAGACGAAGAGTGTGACTCCTAAACGAAGAGGGCCAGAGGGTTAAGAAGTCACGACTCTTCTAACTTAGCTATATTTAAACTGTATTGATACTTAATGTAAAGGTCATTTTATGTCTTCTGCTGATTACGCCATTTAGCTGTCTGACATGGTTTGTCCGAATTGCGAGAATGAAATGACAATTATTTTGTCTTGGAAGCACCGGATGGATGGATGGATCCAGCTTAACTGTAGTTGTACTACTTTAAATGATGAGCTTGCAGTTTCAGAAACTACCCAGCAGTGATTGTATAGGCCTATCCCCTCAACATTATATCTTCGATCAATTTTTAAGAGAAGCAGTTCCAGTATTAATTGCTAATCAGGCTTGTATCATTTCCTAGTGTCACATCAAGCCGTAGAAGCACCTTGATTGCTCTTTTCAGATTTGGCCTACAGAGGACAAAGCGACTGAAGCAGCTATTTAAGTCATTTAACATGACCATTTTGGCTTAGTTCAAACAGATAAAGCTTGTGATAAATGCACTAAGGACAAATAGTTTGCTTCCAATTCATCATTGTCTTCTTACAATTGTAAATTCATTGTAATGCATGAGGATGGAAGAGACTTTCGATGGAGCTAGACACAATATGGATCTTGAAGACACTTTCTTTCTCACACACTTCACCTAGTACACACACATACACAAGGGAACGAGGCCAAGTGTTTTGATATTACTGGAGATTGTCTCACAAGCCTCCTGGAGATCATGATGTGGACTACAAATTCATTTCACCTTCTTTTGTTATGTATTTGTTTCCTCTTCTTTTTTCTTTTCTTTTTTTCGGACACACAAGTTGAAAGCTTTGAAGACACTTTTTGAAACAGACACAACAGTGTATGACATAAAAACAGGGCAAAGAGATCCAGCGTTCAAACAGATTCACTAAGAACATTTCTAAAGCACACGTTTTTTTCTCTCCAATAAAGCTTTAAAAAGTAAGCTGTAAAAAGAGCATTGCATCATCTTACCCTCACTGTGTAACAGGTGAGTGAGCAAAGTAAAAATGTTGAACTTCAGAAAAAAACAACCTTTTATATTTCATAGAAGGAAATGCCCCTGTTAGCAAGAACTGCCCTATTCAAATTGCACTCATGAATATTAATGTAATGTATTCCTCACTTACGCTGTGAGTTCTGCCAACATCAGCTTTCGCTGGAGACTTTGATGTTTTGAATGTAAGAGCAGCAGAGATCCGGCTCTCTCTTTGATAATGTGAAACTTTGTAACATGTTCGGTGTTAAAGTTAGCAGTTTAGCTATTTTCAGGAGAGAGAGCTGACCCAGACAACCCTATTTCAGAATGAAATATTAGCATACTTTACACTGTATACTATATATTATTTCATACAAATTGCTTATGTAAAAAAAAAGTAATGATAAATGTTTTGACCCAGACACTCCCATACGCCTGGTACAATGAACTGACAATCATTTTCATAGATATTCAGTGGATTTCGTGACTCATATATTTTATACCTTTGTACTCAACACAAAATATGGTGGATAATTACTAAATCTATTGTGTATTTAGTTTGATTGCTACGCCAGCTCCTTAGTCCTTTTTAATTAAAGCAATATTTGCTGTTCAGCGTTAATCCTGTGATCCATACTGAGCACAGACAATGGCAACAGCACAAAAAATATGACTACAAAAATTGGATCAGACCATAAAAAGGAGTAAAACAGATTGAGAAGTGTCTATTCAGTAGGTTTGGACTGTTCTGGGCAAAGTTCCATTAAAGTAAAAGGGCATCACTTATGGTAAGAGCTGCTCTGCCAGTCTAAGACAAGTACCATAATAGTGCAATCAGAGTTTAGTAAGTGAAATGAGCCTGTTGAACAGATTTGGATTTCTTACTTTTATTTTTTCTGATAATGGCACAGAGCAGGATCCCTGCGGTATTGTTTGCATCAATGATTGTGTTTGATTGACAGCTCACTCTGTTTATCATAAAGTCCTCTGAGCTTACACTCATGTCACTGGCTGTTGAAAAGCCCACAGGCTATGCTCCACATGAATCAGATGGGTCAAACCCATAATGCAACACTCTCACAGATGTCACTGCTATTTGTTAATTGACAACAGGGATAATTAGTATGGACTTTGGCCTCAGAGAGCAGAAACAAAACAATGCCAAATCTGACATTAAAACCAATTAATTTCCGGTCTGTCCTAAACAATCAACAAGATTTTTGATTTCCAGTAAAAGATAAAATAAAATAAAGGTCTCTTTCTATTATTTTATTTTTTTTAGAAATCAAATGGAAGTCATTTACAGTCTTTGTGTGGCAGAAAGTAAATAAAATATATTATAATAAAACTAATATATATCTATATATATATATATATATATATATATATATATATTTCAGCATCATTACTCCATTACTTCAGTGTCACATGATCCTTTAGAAATCATTTTAATATGGTGATTTGTTGCTTAAGAAACATTTCTTATTGTTAAGGTTGAAAACCATTTTTACTGCTCAGTATTTTTATGGAAAACATGATACATTTTGTTTCTTGATTCTTTAATGATTAGAAAGTTTAAAAAAAAAAAAAAAAAAAAAGCAGAAATATTTTGTAACTTTACAAATGTCTTTACTGTAACAAGGCATCAACAATGAATAAAAGTATTAAAAACAAAATGTACTAACCCCACACACTGGAAGAGTATTTGCATATAGCGACTTCAAAATTTGAAATGAATTATGCTAACATTAATCATTATTAATTCTGTTAACCCTCAAGGCCCTTTTAATATCTCAAAAAATAAAACATTTAATATTACAGTATAAGGTTGAAACTTAATGATATTTCGGTAACAGTGAATGTGAATGATTTATTCTTGATTTATAAGCATATCTATAATGTGTTTAATAATTTTATTTTTATACTTTATTAATCATCAATTTATCATTTCTAAATTAGGTATTGCATTATTTACAAACCAGTTATTTAGGAGTTGTCAGTGGTTCATAAGATCATTTAGAAAGTGTAAATGATTAATAAACTATTTAAATGTACATTTTATTACATACATTTTATTATTTAGACATAGTAACAGCCAGTGTGTTAATAAATGCTTTATTAACACGTATTCCTACTGTATTTCATGATTAATTCAGGTAGTTGTAAAACATTTAGTAGTTGTCAGTTAACTTTTTTTGTGAGCTCATCCAGGACTATTTATGTCTCGTAAAGCTTTACAATGATTTAAAGGCACGGTTATCTTAACAAACACAACACAAACTGATACAGAACATAGAAATATTTATTTCAAGATGCAAAAAAAATGAAATAACATGAAAAATAAACCTCTGCAATATATAAATATAAAAAAGAAACTAAACAAGCAACAAAATGAACAAAAAAAGAACAAAGTAAGAAAGCAGGTGAATATAAATAAAAAATAAGCAACAAAATGAATATACGTCAACAAAATAAGCAACAAAATAAAAAAATTAAAAATTAAAAAAAAAAAAGAACAAAATAAGCAAGAAAGTGAATATTAATAAAAAAAAAAAAAATATGCAACAAAATGAATATACGGCAACAAAATAACCAAGAAAACGAACAAAAAGCAACAAAGTGAAGAAAATAAGCAAAATATTTTGTTGTATTAAGAAGGTTTTCTTGTTTCAGTTTTATGGCTGAGTGAAAATTGAGAAACAGTGAGTCACAAATTAGGGCTTTCACACTTGAAATAGTTAACCATGGGTCATTATAAACCCCGGCTAAACGGAATCCTGGGTTTTCTTGCTTCACGTTTCATACTGCTTATACTTTACCGTTCATTCCACTGTTCATTACTGCAAGGTGCTCAGAAAGTAAACTCTCAAACTCAATTTTATTTGTTGTATTTTTGAACTCCTGTAATCCAGTGTTGGCACTGGTAAATTTTTATTCAACAATGTTTACACTTTACAGAAATGTATTTTTATACCAGATTGCAACAGCTTAGTTTCATTTTACTGCACAGTTTTTTGTTTTCTGGAGGTGTACAGGAATTTTTATTTTCTATGACATTGCAGAGGTTTATTTTTTTATGTCATATCAAGTGTACAGTTTCAATTTTTGCATCTTGAAATAAATATTTCTATGTTCTGTATCACTCTGTGTTGTATTTGTCTTCTTGTTCTGTTTAGAAGATAACTGAGCCTCATTTTAGATGAGCTCACAAAAATAGTTAACTGAAAACTACTAAATAATTTATAACTACCTGAATTAATGTAACGATCAGTCCTCTGAAGGCGAGTTGATGAACCCAAGTGCGGTTTATTATAACAAAGTGAACAAACAAACAAAACAACCACTTGACCTGAACATGAGCAGACTTGACAATGAGCAGACTTGACTTGACTTGACTTGACTTGACTTGACTTGACTTGACTTGACTATAACACTCACCGACAGCAGGGTTACATTAACAATACACGACCAAGTAACATGGAGAACAAGAGGCTTAAATACATGAACTTAGTGAACACATGACTATGGCAACCAATGGGCAAGTGACACAAGGAACAAGGGAACCAATGACAGAACAGAACTGAAAACCACATGACCATAAACAACCAATCAGAACATGACACATAGACTAAGGGAGAACATGAGGAGCAAGGGAAGCAAGACACAAGCAACATGAATAAAACTACAAAATAAAAGACAAGAACCATGACACCCAAAACAAGACATTACAATTAATCATGAAATACAGTAGGAATATGTGTTAATAAAGCATTTAATAAAGCACTGACTATTAGTATATGTCTAAATAATATGTATAAATGTACATTTAAATAGTTTATGATAAACTGATCATTAATAAAGTATGAAAATACAATTATTAAACATATTATAGATATGCGTATAAATCAAGAACAAAGCATTTATAGCTGTATTTATAAACTGCTTACTGTTTAATAATGCGTTATAAATGATGGATTGAATATTTACTAATGCTTAACTGTGATTCATAGCGTGCAGTTATTATAAAGTGTTACCGATATTTCTTATCTTGTGTGAGTAAATTACAGTATAATGTTACAATCTTTCATTTTTGGGTCTCAAAGAGCAATAATATCTGTTTTTTTTTTTTTTTGGGGGGGGGGTGTTTTGTTTTTTTAATAAGGAAAAAATAAGAGTAATTTTGAAATGATTATTACTATCACACCTAATTTATTGGGACACAAAACATAAATACAGTCCTAATATGATGTATTCTTGGATGTTCACTTTCCCACCACTGTCCTCTTCTCTCTCTCTCTCTCTTGTGTTCTGTTCTTTTCTCAGCTCGGTGAGGCAATTTGCCACCATCGTCTCACAGGAGCAAGGAGAACCTCTCTGGCTGCCCTGTTCGGATCCATTAGTGATGCATTGGGATCTCTCACTGACACTCAATCCAATCACAGAGCAGACTCCGACCTTGTTGTAATCCCACTCCAGTAAGGGAGACGCCACTGTGGGCCCCGGTGCACTGCCTGTTGGGCCCCTGCAGTGGACTCTGTCTCGTGAAATGAATTGGTCTCCAAGGGCGGCATATAAACAACCTCTAGAAGCCTTTAATTTGGAGATCTGAGCCTTTTACCCCCTAAATCCCAGCTTTTAGCAGATTAAATATTTAAAAGATGGGTATTTATTGTCTTTTTCCCCTGGAAGGAGACGGAGAGTCTGCTATCCTTGTCTGTCCGTCTTTCTGGGTGTCTTGTCTTTATTTAAGGACATTCAGTGACATTTGGAGGAAAACAGAGATGATTTATGGGTTTTATAATACTCGTGATAAACCAGAATGAATCAAATGATTTCGCATACCAATGCAGGTTTGTCTCTTTAAAAATGACAACTCATTAAAATGTCTGTATATGTAAGATGTTTCTCAATACAATCCTCCATCAAGAATACCCACAACCCTCATCAATCATTTTCTTAACATAACTAAACCCAAAAATTTATTTCCTTCATTTAAATTTGTAAAGAATCATTTTCACTCCGCTTTTTCCATACGACAAATTCACACGGATCATGTCTGTAAAACTTCAAAAGCCATTATAAAAGTGGTCCATATAAAGTGTGCACTATATTCCAAATCTTCTGAAGCCATATGATAGCCTTGTGTGAAGAACAGACCAAAAAAGTTTTTAACTGGCAAAAACAGCATACAGTTTAGAATGACAAAAGTGCAAGTAAATAACAGCAAAATTTTCATGTTAGAAAAACAATCATTTAACATTTAATTATGCTGTGACAGAAGCTTTAATTACACATTACTTTTGTTACTGTTATAATAAAGGAAATTAAATATTAATCAAATTAGAGTGTATTTTTCCTAATATGGCCAGTGCTAGAGTTTTTCTTCTCATAAAGTTTTTTGAAGTGATGAAAAATGATACATATCATTAGTTGTTGTGCATACCATCTCAACTCTTTTTTCTACTTCCTCACAAAAGTTGAAAGAACTTATGCTTTCAGTACTGATGTGAGTCTAATCATTTTATGAGCTTGTAAAATTTTTATTCATCTACCCCTTAACCAGTATCACTCCGCATTCTGCAATGTTACTGGTGAGAAACCAAACCAATTGTCAGCCCACTGAAGATATCAACTCTAGTAACATTTATTTAACATTTTATAATACTCCATAATTCATAATAATATGGAATGGATTATGTATTCATAAGAATGTTTGAACTTGAATTCTTAGGGCAACACTGGTGGTAAAACAACATCTACTAAAATATCCAAGATATTTTCTTTTGCCAATTTTGATGTATTTTAGTAAAGAACCTTTTTTTTTTATGTGCAAATAAATAACAGCTCAGTATGGGTTCAATTGTACTGTATCTGTTAGCAAGAACTAAAGCGATGCCATAAGGAAATATTTATTGATTGCTTGAGGAATTGAATTTTTCATATTTGTATTTATTATTTTCTGTGTCATGATTTATGATAACGGTGATCTATGAGATATTCCCAGTGTGTCTACTGAATCCAGCTCTGCCACATTTATTTAAATATTCATTCAATAATGGTATGTTTCACAGAAGCTTTGTTGACATCTCCAATCAGTCACTGCTACAGAAAGCCCTGAATACTTCAGAAAGCTTTCCACATCTCCAGTGCTGAGTGATGCATGTAGGCCTGCGCCAGTTTACTGAGGAGTTGATAAAAGCTACTTATAAAATCTGCATGAGTTAAAAATCTGTCAAAAATCCTACAGTATAGTATGTTAAGGAAAAAGGAAATGGATGTGGCTGCCAGGAAACTCTTATAGGCTCCATATTTCATTAGTAAACTAAATACTTTAAGAAAGAATCCAGTGACTTTGTTTTGCAAAAGTTTGTTGTCCAATGCACTTAGCTAACTGAGCCTCCAATGAAGATGTTTTTTGATATTGCATTCAATTCAACTCAGAATGCTTACTCAAAAAAGTGCAACAACACTTGAAGTCATACGTCTGACTTGTAATTTTGTGGAAAAACTCTGATTTCGATGCTGGTCTATAACGTCCATGGTGGGGAGATTTAGGGCCCTATCATACACCCGGTGGAATGCGACGGCGGGCGCGACGCAAGTGTTTTTTGCTAGTTTCAGCCTGACGCAGTTATCGTTTTCATGTCCAGCGCCACATTGTTTAAATAGCAAATACACATGCCCATCTGTTTGCCCATGGGTGTGCTGGTCTGAAAACAAGGTGTGTTCAGGTGCATTGTTGGCGTGTTGCTATTTTGAGGCAACTGAAATAGACTGTGCCATTGACCAACAAAAACCTGGTCTAAAGTCAATGGCGCAATATTTTTATTTATTTTTTTACTTAAAGGGCGCGTTAGTAATATGCGCCTATAGGCGGGTGCACAGCGCACGTACACTCTGCTTGTTACACACAGCAGCACACAAACATGCCAAATATTAAAAAAATAAAAGAATTACAATGTAAAAGATTGTGTACATAAAGATAAAAATGCCTACGTGTCATAATGGATAGTCATTGCATGTACTGTATCAGAATTACCTATTTGCAGTAATGACGAATGAAATTGGCTAATTATTTGACCAATCGTGGCAATACATCCATGTATTTAAACTGACTCGTCAGGTTGAGGCTGTCTATATTCTGCCATGTAAATAGCAATCTGCCATGGTGCGAGCGCACCTGGCTTTTAAAGGGAATGGGAGATGACACTCTGATTGGTTTATTGCACGTTACGCCCAAAACACACCCATGACTCATTAAGAGACCAGGTACAACCCTTTTGGACCATGCGCACCAACTATTTTTTCCATCATTAAACTAGCAAAAGTGGATGCGCTTCAGACCATGCGCTTAGATCGTTAAAATAGGGCCCTTAATGTTAGACATTCAGTTTTGAGCAGTTAAAAAGCATCAAAAGAGTCAAAGTAAAGTAATACATTCATTAGATGACAATAAAACCTCTTTAGCTCACTTTTGCAGAGACAGGTGTGTGAAACATTATAATCCTCTGTTCATAATCATACACCTGCAGAAGAAATGCTAGTATTGCATAGCATCGTTTATCCTCCATGGCTTGGTTGCTGAGACATCTTTGTTGACATTCGAATATCTGACAAGCAATGGCACACTTGCTATTTGGTTTATTTATACAGCATCGTTTAAGCGTCTGGCAAAGAAACACTTTTATCAAGTAGGAATATACAACATCTGACTCTGAAAGTAGGGGAGAGTGGGGCACAACCTAACACTTTTTGACTTTCTCAGTTGTGGTTCAGAGTTTTTTTTTTTTTTTTTTTTCACATTAATTTCACACATGACTAGTATAATTATGTGATCCTGTTTCATTATTACAGTGTATACTTTTTTTATTTATTTACCCTGAAATAATGAAAGTGAAATGTGACAACTTGCCCCATAGATGGTTCAGACTACATGATATTTTTGTCTGTTACGATAGTCACTGTGTCAGATTATGTGATTTTAATTCCTAAATTCGTGTTGTGTCATGGACAAGAAACATGTCAGACTACATTTCACCATTTGCAAAATGAAAAAAACATTGTCAGAATGTTTCTCTGTGACTTTTGTAAGAACAAGTGTTTTCTCTTCTTCTTTCCGTCATGGAGTAATTAATTTAGAATGAAATCTTTTGATATTGGACTGTGAAAGTACACCAGCTGTAGAAATTCCATAAAGAAACCAGTAACAATAACACTACAACTGTAACACCAATCATCATGCTATGCTTAACAGCGAGGCAACATGGAACCCGCTTTTAGGACGAGAAAAATCAATGTTTAATTTCCACTCAGCTCATGTTCTGTGAGCTTTAAGATCAACTTGCCCTTCAAAAACCCCTTCAACTAATGCTTCAAACTGAGAGTGTGTGTGTTTTTTTTTCCCTTTAAAAAAAGCTTGATTTTTATTTTACTCAGGTGTTTAACATCCTTCATATATGAACATCGAAGTTCTACCAATTTCTACAGCAAATTGTATGTGGCATACATGAGACCTCAGACCAATTACAGCTTTTAGCTGTAGACTATGTTCTAAACTGGGATAGATAGATAGATAGATAGATAGATAGATAGATAGATAGATAGATAGATAGATAGATAGATCGATAGATAAATAGATAGATCATTTATCTGTAATCCTTTATTTTTGCATTTAAAAATGTGTGTTTCCAGCTTTTAATTATCTTTAGTTGTATCAAAATGACAGATGCTGAAATTTTGAACAAATGCAGAGTCTCACAATCAGTCGTGAGAAGATGGCTGCCATCCTTTTTACCCCGCAGTTCTTGCCATGGAAAATCCTTGGCTTGGCTATTAATTGTATTCACTTTCAAACACTTGTAAATGAGCTTCACATGACTAATTAACAGCAAAATGATGCATTATGGACACACACTGACTTCTTTGGCTATTTCTCTTTGCCATCAAAATGATAAAGAGCGTATGAGAAACACTACTGTCCTTGTTGTTTAATGGGGGGTTTATTGTTGTATATTAAAATCTCCCCAATTAATCCTGGTCCAAGTCTATATCCAACCCAAAGTCCTGTCAGAGCCCAATTTGTCTTCATAATTGTTTTTTAACAATGGCTGGCAGAGGATTTATGGTGGGTAAACACTGCTTTAGAGATGCCAGACACCACCAAAAACCGTTTATGGTTCTGTGTGACAGAAATAAATAAATAAATAAAATCTTTGAAATGACTTTGATCTTTCAAACAGGTCAGAGAATGGTCCTCTTTTATGGCTATTTTAAGTTCTTAAAGAAAAAGGTTGTAAAAACAAAATACTGTGAAAAATACTGTAAAAACAGTAATAATGTGACAGTTAACAGTAATAACGGACAATATGTGTTCTGTTTTGTGGCTGTTCAAACACATTCAACCACGAGTGTCTACACTACCAAAGCAATCCGTTCAAATGTGTTTTCGACTACCTCTGGAAGTGGTTGAAAGTGGACAAGCTCAAAACGTTTTAGAGCCCATTTACACATGCATTTAGCGTCGTCCACTCGTGATCCGACTGACCAAAACTCATCTTAATACCAGGTGTAAACAGGGCCCAAGATACTTTTTTTAAAGGATTCTTTACTGTCAAAAAAAAAAAAAAAAAAAAAAAAAACTTTAATCTCATGATTTACAACCAGTGTTTAGAAGGCATTAAGTATTGTTAAGATGCATTAACTTGTTTTAAATCAATAATGGAAAACTAATAAAAACTAAGATGTAATGTCTCTGTTTCTTTTATTCTGGACTAGAGTTTTTGCTAGTTTATTATTCACATTTATCGGGCAGCCTGACCCAAGAATAAATTGAAATAATGAAATAACCACCATTTAACACTCTGACAATCATCCTCTGAATAGGCCCATTGCCAGTAGTTACCCAAAAGGAGGGTTAATCTTTTTGCTATAACAGCATTGATTGGTACTAAATGTGAGAGCCGGGCTAATATTACACAGAAACTTGCCTTGAAGAAGTAAATCCTCATTTTATGGACAGGATCCCTCTTGGTGTGCATTAAAGGTTTATTAAGAGTTTTTTTTTTAAGGTAATAAAGATTGAGTTTGAACATAAATGAAGTCTTAGATCATCTGTGGAGAAATATAAGTGAGAACATACCTAATTATTTCACCATATGAGGAAGTCAGGAACCTGCAGGACGCCAATTAGGAGTACCATAAGACATTTTATTCTTTCTTCAGAAATACCATTGGGTTTTCAATGTTTTTAACAATATATTTCTTGTTTCATTCACTTTTTTCACTTAATTGGTAGAAATTCGATGTCACAATCATTGCAGCCAGTAGACTCTTAGTAGAAAATATTCTATATAGAACCTTAAAGGTTTCTGCAGGCGCTTCATACACAACCTTTTACGGGCTCCCATCATTTTATGGATTTAGTTTTAATCCATTATTTTAGTTTTAATTCATTTTTGATTGTAATTAAATTTTGTTAATTAAACGTCTCGTAAACATTCTTTGGAAAAATTAAAATAATCCATTAAACATGAAAGTATTATGCAATCATTTAAGACATTTCTCTTTATACAGAACCATTTTGGCATAAAGTGTTCTTTAAAATTGAGTCAAGAACCATAGGGTTCTATATAGAACCCCAATTCTCTTTATACAGAACCTTATGATGGATGGATATGCTTTTTTGGGCTTCAAAATATCAGTTTCTATTCACTCCCATTATAAAGCTTGGAAGAGCCAGAATATTTTTTTAAATATAACTCTCATTGTGTTTGACTGAAAGAAGAAAGTCATATACACCTAAAATGGCTTAAGCATGAGTAAATTATGGAATCATTTTCATTTTTGGGTGAACTAACCCTTTAATCCAGGGGTCTTTAAACTCGGTCCTGGGGTGCATTTCCCGAAAGCATCGTTAGTCAACTATGGTGGTAACTCCCATTGAACTCTATTGGTAACGACGGAACTTGCGACCATCGTTCGCTTTGGGAAATGCACCCCTGGAGGGCCACTGTCCTGCAGAGTTTAGCTCCAACCCCAATTAAACACATCTGAACCAGTTATTCAAGGTCTAATTAGGCATAGTTGGAGCTAAACTCTGCAGGACAGTGGCCCTCCAGGACCGAGTTTGGAGACCCCTGCAAATCTGAAGAATATTTTAATAATTTAAAGAACATTTATTTTCCACTATAAAGAACCTTTTGTGCAATGGAAAGGAATCATAGATAACAATAAATAACCATTGTAAAGCATACTGTACATTTAGTTCTCTCACTATTAGGTGAGGCACGTCCAGATTTTGCCAAGTTATACGCATTCCTGGGTCAACATATTTTGTTGATCCTGGAACAACATTCCTGTATGAAATTTTAGTCCTAATATCTACACCTAAACATATCCCTACCCATAATTTATCCCTAAAATCAGAGGGAAATGATAGGTGAATAACACTGATGTTGAAGCACCTAACCCTGGTTGTAAGCCTAATCTTCAAATAAACTGTAAACTTGCCCCTCAAATCTGATTGGTTGATTGAAATGTTGTTCCAGGATCAACAAAGATGTTGATCTAGGAACATGTTGCAATTGGTGAAATCAGGTTAGGCATTAGGCAAGTGTGAGGAATGAGATGTTGACTAAAAAACAACATCAACAGCTACTGAGACTGAAATTGCCAGTTGTTCAATCCTCAGGGACTCACATATACTCAGCACAACTTAACACTCCAATGACGATAAGTACTGAAGACAGTCGTCAAAGGTTGTTGTTCTTCATTTATTCTCTTACCTCTTAAGATTTATATTTAACCTGACTTCCCTGAGCATTGTGAAAAAAGATGGTTTAGAATGGGGTATAGACTGTTGGAGAGTTTGTGATTATGAGGAGGCAGAATTACGCCAGCTGCTGTAACACAGCGGTTGTGCCTTTTGTGTTTTTGGTCCGTGCGCAATAAATCCCTGAAGAGATCACCTGAACTGACTGCTACATTGAATCGTATCTCAGTGCATGAGCAGGCACCTTGGGATACGTGTTAACAAGGAGAGCAAGGCAGACATGGAACACATAGAACACAGTCTTGTGCTCAGAATTAACAATTAAAAACAGACGCCAAAGGGATTACACTCAACTATTATGGAACAGCTCTGGCGATGGAAAGCTACAGGAAACAAGCTCCTAAATACAATGAAAGCAGGGCAGAGCACAGAGAAGAACTACGCTGACTTTTTTTCTGTGGAGACAAAACAACTTTAAAGGCATAGTTCACCCCAAAATTATTATTTTACATCATTACATACTCAGGGCATAAAATAAGATAATAATAAAACTAAACAACATTGGACTTCAGTTACATTCATTATATGCACCAAATACCTTCCTTTGGGGAATAAAAAATATATATCATACAGGATAAATAATATAATATAATATAATATAATATAATATAATATAATATTTATTTTGGATGAACTATTCCTTTAAGTTTGGCCTTGCAGCTGAGGAAGTGTACAGCCACTATTATTATCCCAATTAATCTTTCCAACTTAGAAGGCCCTGCTCTGTCTGAAAATAACAGATATTTATCATAGTTCGGTTATGTTGTTCTGGAAGCCATTTAAGGCAATTATGAACAATCCAAATGAGAATGATTAAAAAGTAATAGCCAAAAATGTGCAAATCCAATCTGAGTGCATTTTATGAAATGGGATTTCAATGGATGAGAAAAGCATTAATAAAAACTCTCTGATGTTGTTTGGTTTAATGTGAGAGTGAGCTATTAAATAAGATTGCATCATACCAACAAATGCATTTATTTTTGCAAGGGACAAATTTAGGAGCATAATGCTCATCCTAATCATAATGATAATGGCTCTTTGATAGCTTAAATATTTTGGACGATTACTTGCTCCCTTATTTATTTATTTTTTTACATCAATTGAGTGTTCTATTTAAAGTCAGATTTGAGTATTACTTTTTCCTACTACTTTTTAGTTATAATGTGTTCTGTTGTCTTATATTTGAACCATATCATGCAACATTTTATGAGTATTATAGAATTATTTTATAAATATTAGAAATGGCATTCTGTTGCACTTGAAGTTAAAACATCTATTGGACTTTGAAAATGAGAATTCAAATTCAAAAAATAAATGTAATGGCGCACAGGCCTGAATCAGTCCAGCTTGGATTATATGTATGTGTATGTATTCAATTTTATGTTTATTTATTAGGTCCTGAATTATCAGGACCGTTTATCATTCCAGTGATCCATTTTAAGCTTGTTTTAATGAGGGTGTCATAAAGGAGCTTACAATATATAACAAATCCTAGAATAGTAAACTAATCTTGTATTAGTATGCCATTAAATTAAAATAAACGTGAAATACTTCAATGCAAATCTGATCTTATCAGGATTGTTCTTCCGCGGTAGAAATCGCGTTCCGGAGGGAGAAATGGGAACGCGGGGGCACCGCGATGCGGCCGCAAAGGGCACTTTCACTTTCGCGATCAAAGTGCACGCCACTGAGCATTATGGGCAATAAGCATTGTAAATGCAGTATTACAGTATACACATACCAATTAAACGCGCAGGTCTCCTCTCGTGCGTCCTCCCCACTGCGTCGCTGGTCGAGGCAATAATCACTTTCGTTTCGCTTTCAGATACCTCTTTTATAGATGCCATCAATGCTTTTACCTTTCTAGATGTAATTACCGAAATCAAAACAGTCCATAAACTATATCCTCACGAAAACTTCAGTCAAGCCAGCTCGCGCGTCAACCTGAGAGATTAGCCTCCTTACCTTAAAGTGTGAAATTTCTCGGTTTCTGAATGGACGGTTTGGCTTGATTGACAAATGCTAACGTTCGGGCATGATTTATATACCATCGACCTGTCCTAAAACGTTAGCACGCTTTGATCGATTGTTTGGAGATCGCGTGTTTCTCCGTTCGAGCGCATTTCCTGTTCACATCCGCGACAAAACAGTTGATTATTTACAAACGAAAGCTCACAGAAACGTGAAAATGGTCTCATTTGAAAGAAAATATCCTAAGCTAAAAGATGATATAGTGTGACTGATTGAAGCAGCCCTTATCAAAAGTGCGGGGGTCGGTTTCTGTCTTTTCAAAACTGCGGGGGTCCTGACCCCCCTGTCCCCCGTGTCAATGGCGCGCCTGCGCTTCAGACACACACTCCATTACTCAACTCACATTAAAAAGCAAATATTCCTGATACACACATCCTGAAATACAGTAGCAATTTAAGTGGTTTAAAAAAAAAAAAAAAGTTAAATAAGGTCTCAGAATTAAATAAACAAAATCTCATAGTTCAAAGCCACAAGTTATGGTTGTTCTGAGGGTCGTTCTTACAGTTTGATGAATTTTGGACTGAGCAGGTTTGTTGAAAAATGTTTTTAAATATTCAATGATTTTTTTTTTTTTTTTTTTTAATCAGAGGGAGAAAATGGCTGTCTATCAGAAAGAAAAAACACATTGGTCAAGCTCAGGCTAGTATAACCTAATAATCCTGACCAAATATTTCACATATTTGGCCCCTAAATACAAGGCGAACATAATGAAAGACAGGTGCAAATCATAAGTAACCACAGAAACAAACAAGGACATAATCAGTAACCCAGGAAACCAAAACTAAACAGAGCAGGAAAACAGGAACTAAAGGAAATAACAATAATAATAATAATAATAAAAAAATAATAAAAAAAAATAATAAAAAAAAATCCGTAACTGTGACAAGCAGAAGATGAACATTTACCAAGAATTTTAATATATGTAAAATCTTTTTAGAAAATAAACATTTTAATGTCCAGTATAAATTGACACCAGGATGGACTTGTTTTACACTATTAGATAAGATATATATATGAATTTGAGAAAACATTTGTCTGTTAAGTACTTCAAAAGTTTTTTTAAAAAAAGTAATTATTCTTAGGTACTAATCATTATGAAGTTGTGTTAATGCATCTATGCATGGAAAACCATGTGGCATGAAAGTTGATTATCATTTTACGTAAAATATGCAGTATTGTTTAATGGACATACAATCCACCAAACTGTATGAATGACCCCAGATCTTTACTAGGAAGGAAATTTCCAGGAAAAATATGGAGCATTTTATGGAGCTTTATCGGTAAACCCCTGAGCTTGAGGAACTCAAAAAGTAGAATTGAATCAGCTCATCAGTGACCAGTCTCAAATAGCTGTACACTGTGAGTTTACAGAGGGCTGTAATTCAGAAACGGCATATGTTCAAGGGCCAGGTCAGTCATATTGAATGAAAAGGGCAAGGGTATGGTGAGTATTGACTGATTGACTAGTTGATAACAATAATTATCGGACTGTTTCCAGTAATCAGAATCAGAATCAGAAAGAGCTTTATTGCCAGGTATGTTTACACATACTAGGAATTTGTTTTAGTGACAGAAGCTCCACAGTGCAACAGAGTGACAGTGACAAGACACAGATAATAAAAAGAATAAAAGAATAATATACAAATATACAAGATAGAAAAAGTGCAAAAAACAATATATAATATAGACAATTTGTATATACCGTTATGATGTGTGCAAATTTGAAATATAAAAAAGTATGTGTTTTAAGTAAATAATGTATAATAGTGTTGTGTGTTCCATGTTTGTCAAGTGTTCATGAGATGAATTGCTTGAGGTAAGAAACTGTTCTTGTGTCTGGTCGTTCTGGTGCTCAGAGCTCTGTAGCGTCGACCAGATGGCAACAGTTCAAAGAGGGAGTGTGCTGGATGTGAGGGGTCCAGAGTGATTTTCTTTGCCCTTTTTCTCACTCTGGATAAGTACAGTTCTTGGAGAGTGGGGAGGGTTGTACCAATGATTCGCTCAGCAGACCGGACTACCCTCTGTAGTCTTCTGAGGTCAGATTTGGTAGCTGAGCTGAACCAGACAGATATAGAAGTGCAGAGGATGGATTCAATGATGGCAGAGTAAAACTGTTTCAGCAACTCCTGTGGTAGGTTGAACTTCCTCAGCTGGTGAAGGAAGTACAACCTCTGCTGGGCCTTTTTCACGATGGACTCAATGTGGTTGTCCCACTTCAGGTCCTGTGAGATGGTGGTGCCCAGGAACCTGAATGACTCCACTCAAAAAAGCAATTCTTCCTCTACTACAGTAAATAATATTCACGTTCACAAGGATGAAGAGGCAAATCTAAGTGAACAGACAAAACTAAAAATATGCAAATAATGCAGGTATAGTACTGTATAAAGAGAGAGTTAAGAGGATTGTTAAAAAAAAATAAAAATTCTGTGTTTCTGTAGTGTATAAAGCAAAGACTAGAGCTAAATCGTTCTTGGGATTTGTAAGAACTGGCTCAATGAAAATTCCCAGGTAGTTAATTCCCAGGCAAGGATAATAACAGTCCTAATGAGCTTCTAAGCCTGGCGGATCCCGGCTTTCAGCCGTTTGACGCTCCAGCTTTGATCCTGGACCTCTGTTTCAGGACGCTCATGGGGGTCTGTTCTACCTAACGCTAATTCCCTAAATACGCTCATCTACAGGATTCATGGCTGGGCTACAGCACACTGTGGAGCAGAGAACGAGGCACGGTTATAGAATATGAACCTCAGAGCGCATCAGACATGAAGGACACAGTAGATGACTTGAGCTTTGTGTTCTGTTCAATGATAAACCAATGTGTTTTAGTTGTACCTAATTTCCTTCATTCGGAAAATATCTGGGTACTTGCAGGTTGGATAGTGGCAACACGGCTGTCAAAACAATTTCAATCACTAATCTAAACTTCTATTTCTAGAGACAATATTTTAGGCCTTATGGGCCTGTTTACACCTGGTCATTTTATTCATTATCTCTGATTGGATAGCTCTGATTGTGAAAAGGCCAGGTGTAAATGCCCTCCAAAACGCTTTTGAGAAAGATTTAAATCAGATCACTACAAACCACTTTAGTAGGTGGTCTGAGACGCATTCTAGATGAAAGTGTAAAGTGTTGAATTCAAATATAGAAATTTTACTCCTTCCAGATTGTTAAAAAATAAATGTGTGAGAGCGTTATAGGCTATATGACACGTTATAGCCAGATATGACAGAGCTACTGCAACACGCATTACCGCAGATGAGTAGCTGAGTATCTCTTCTGCAAGCGGACATGCAAACTGCCTCAAATGAAACTGAAAGTAAGTCCCAGATGCTAAAAACACAATCATCTTCATTAAAAGTAGTGAGACTAAATTATCTTACCAGTGCTGATGCTGCTATCTCTCCTATTGCCGTCTTTGATCTTGAAATTAGCTGATGATAAATAAAATGCAATGCAAATCTGTTGCTTTCATGATGTAAAATTTGCTTTTAACTAGGGCAGGAATTGAAGATTGCATTTATATTTGTTTAGCAGAGACACATTTATGTGGCCAAAGGTAAATGGAACCCTTTTAACAAATCAGATAGCTATCCGATAAGTAAAAACGCAAGGAATGACTAGGTGCAAACAGGCCCTATGATTCTCCCATTCTTTTTCTATGAGAACAAAATTCTCAGACAAGAGAATTTGCCTATATGGTGTCTTATTTTTCAGGGACTGACAGCCCGAGGAAAAAGCCACCCCTTGCAGAGCTATTCTTTGTCCTGCTCGTAGCAGTTACATCTATTGCCACACAAGTCCAGTCAACTAGCTGCTGTGAGCAGCCATTTTGGATCCTCTGGGAGCCCCGTCTCTCCCTGTACTTCCTCTTCCCCACAGCTTCCCTCGTAAATGTCTCTGCCATAGTCTCTCCGGCCCTCAGCGCTCTCTATCTTCCCCTCCCTCACTCCCCCTGTTCTTTCCCTGCTAACGAACTCACTCTGCCGGGGCTTACCGCAGGCGTCTGGGCCTAATTATTCCCTCTTGCCCCGCACCTGTGAGATGCCTGTCCATTACCTCCCCTGGTGGTGAGTGGCAAACGTCTACGGGGCCATTACTTGTCAATCAAAACTCAACCCGATCACAAAATGCTGCCGGTCTTCAGTGAGCCCTCGTACTGCCATTGAAAACTGTCAGCCAAAGTGCATTTTTATTGATTTCTCTCATTTATTTTTATCCTCTGATTGTTATTGTGTTTGTCCTGTGCAGTTCCCACAGGAAAAACAGACCAGAAGCAGCACTAGCGCCAGGAAAATTTGAGAAGTTTGTTGGCTGACATCATAGATCATAGTTTTGAAACAGTTTTGGATTTGGGCTTGATTTTAGGAGATTCGTCGTAGTCTAGATCTCTGTTTCAAAACCTAGTGAACCTAGCCTTGTTGTCTAATACCAACAAAGGAAGCATCCTAATGCCGCCCATGCACTTCACGACTTTCAAAGTCATTGAATTGCTGTTCTTTTCACACTACGCAACTGTCTGCTATGGCTAATGTCAGTTCAGTTCCAGTCAAAACACATTTCACACTACAGGACTTGGATCGAGGACAGGTCTAGATATTTAACCTGCTAAACATCTCTCGGCATTGGCTACACATTTTTCTCAGAATGTATCTTTGATCATTCAAATATAGTGATCATCACGTTTTTGGGCTTTTGTCGGGAGTGAAAAATCTAGGCTAAAATCATTTACAGGTACAACCTCACAAATGACAGATTTTGAATCAAAATAGCACTCCATATGTGAAGAGCATGAGAGAATCGACTGACAACCAATGTCATTAGAGTCAGGCATTAGCATGTGGCTAATAGCAAAAGGGCAACATCTTAAGTTAAAAGGAAGCTCATAAATGACTGATTTAGAACACCATACATAAACTAAGTTATAAAAACAATACTCTAATAAGCACAATAATGCATAGCACACATTTATTTATTTATTTTTTAATTATGCATACCTTTTGCAATAACCTTCAAATCAAGACTTCAGAGCACGTAAGATAACTTAAAATTCTGTGTACATAGACAACTCCCTAGGCTTTGGAATATAGTCTGTTGTGTGGAATAATTTTCTCCACTATTTGCTATTTTACTCTAATTGTGCTGAGTACAGCTAACTGTTTATTTGAAAGCATATATTGCTTTCAGAAAACAAAACAGTTTAAGGGAATAATAAAATACTAAAACAAGGAATATGTCTGTAAGTTTAAATAAGACATTTGGACAGAATAAGCTGAAATCTTTTACAACCCGAATTCCGGAAATGTTGGGACGTTTTTTAAATTTGAATAAAATGAAAACTAAAAGACTTTCAAATCAAATGAGCTAATATTTTATTCACAATAGAACATAGATAACATAACAAATGTTTAAAGGGAGAAATTTTACACTTTTATCCACTAAATGAGCTCATTTCAAATTTGATGCCTGCTACAGGTCTCAAAAAAGTTGGCACAGGGGCAACAAATGGCTGAAAAACCAAGAAATTTTGAAAAGATTCAGCTGGGAGAACATCTAGCAACTAATTAAGTTAATTGATATCAGGTCTGTAACATCATTAGCTATAAAAGGGATGTCTTAGAGAGGCACAGTCTCTCAGAAGTAAAGATGGGCAGAGCTGTGAAAGAGTGCGTAAAAAGATTGTGGAATACTTTAAAAACAATGTTCCTCATCGTCAAATTGCAAAGGCTTTGCAAATCTCCTCATCTACAGTGCATAACATCATCAAAAGGTTCAGAGAAACTGGAGAAATCTCTGTGCTTAAGGGACAAGGCCGAAGACCTTTATTGGATGCCCGTGGTCTTCAGGTCCTCAGACAACACTGCATCACTCATCGGCATGATTGTGTCAATGACATTACTAAATGGGCCCAGGAATACTTCCAGAAACCACTGTTGGTAAACACAATCCGCCGTGCCATCTGCAGATGCCAACTAAAGCTCTATCATGCAAAAAGGAAGCTATATGTGAACATGGTCCAGAAGCGCCATTGTGTCCTGTGGGCCAAGGCTCATTTAAAATGGACTGTTTCAAAGTGGAAAAGTGTTCTATGGTCAGACAAGTCCAAATTTGACATTCTTATTGGAAATCACGGATGACGTGTCCTCTGGGCTAAAGAGGAGGGAGACCTTCCAGGGTGTTATCAGTGTTCAGTTCAAAAGCCAGCATCTTTGATGGTATGGGGGTGCATAAGTGCATACGGTATGGGCAGCTTGCATGTTTTGGAAGGCACTATGAATGCTGAAAGGTATATAAAGGTTTTAGAGCAACATATGCTCCCCTCCAGACGACGTCTATTTCAGGGAAGGCCTTGTGTATTTCAGCAGGACAATGCAAAACCACATACTGCAGCTATTACAACAGCATGGCTTCGTCGTAGAAGAGTCCGGGTGCTGAATTGGCCTGCCTGCAGTCCAGATCTTTGACCTATAGAGAAAAATACATCAAAGACGACCATAAACTCTTCAGCAGCTGGAAACCTATATCAGGCAAGAATGGGACCAAATTTCAACACCAAAACTCCAGAAACTCATAACCTCGATGCCCATACTGATCCTTCATTAATGAATAACTACACAGGAACAAATGAGTAATGCATTATTAACACTCTAGTAACTACTATTAACTAACAAGAAACTCTGATTAATGAATTAGTAAGTAACAGTGCTCAGTTGAAGGTGGTAGTTCACTATTAGGTAATTAGTAACTACTATTTTTTCATACTTCCCAGAGAACTACTAAGAACTACTATATACAGGTTCATAATTAACATGAATGATGCATAATGTATAATTAATTCTAAAGTAAAGGTCATGGTAACCCACTAGTAATGACTGAAGTATTACCAAATCCTTCAGAAGGAATTACTAATTATTTGGATCAGTATTCTAAAGTGAAAAACATGATAACTCTCTAGTAACTACTGGAGTCATTGTAAACTTTTGAGGTTTTTGTACATTTTTGTATAGTAATTCCTTCTGATGTATTTACCAGTGGGTTACCATGATCTTCACTTCAGAATACTGATCCAAATAATTAGTAGTTCCTTTAGAATTATGTAGTAACTCTTGAGTTATTACTATGCAGTACTTTACAAAAACCTCAAAAACTTTACAACTTTACAAAAAGTTTACAATGACTTCAGTAGTTACTAGAGAGTTATCATGTTTCTCACTTTAGAATACTGATCCAAATAATTAGTAATTCCTTCTGAAGGATTTGGTAATACTTCAGTCATTACTTGTGGGTTACCATGATATTTACTTTAGAATTAATTATACGTTATGCGTTATCCACATTAATTATGAACCTGTATATAGTAGTTCTTAGTAGTTCTCTGGGAGGTATAAAAAAAATAGTAGTTACTGATTAGCTAATAGTGAACTACCACCTTCAACTGAGCACTGTTACTTACTAATTCATTAATCAGAGTGTCTTGTTATTTAATAGTAGTTACTAGAGTGTTAATAATGCATTACTCATTTGTTTCTGTGTAGTTATTCATTAATGAAGGATCAGTATTCTAAAGTGTTACCCACAATGTTTTGAAAAGAAGAGGATATGCTACACCATGGTAAACATGCCCCCATCCCAACTATTTTGAGACCTGTAGCAGGCATCAAATTTGAAATGAGCTCATTTTGTGCATAAAATTGTAAAATTTCTCAGTTTAACCCTCTATAGTACGCAATATGATATTAATGAGGAAAAAATTATTTGTGTTGTTTTTCCTGCTTAAAATTGGACACTTTAATATCAATAAACATTTTCATAAATTTTTAATTTATTTATTTTTTATAAGTTTGTTGCCTCGAGGCAACATTGTACCACAATGGAAAAATTTAATATAATACATATTGTATTTATATAATAAATACATAATATATGCAGATATAGTATGTGAATTACTATTCTTATAAGTGCATTACAAAATCATGTGAAAATGCAAATATATTTAGATAATTCTAACTCTTTTTCTTACAAATATAATACATTTGTATTCAAACCTATTATGCCTGTATGGCCATATGCGATTCCATTATGGTACAATGTTGCCTTGAGGCAACACACAGCTTTTTGTTATTTTCTCTAAAACATTTGATGATATATAATGTAAAGTTCTTGAAAATACTTCTTTACTTGCCAGTGAAGGTGACTCGTATTTTTTGTGGGTGATCAAATGGATACAAACAAGTGAAAAAAGCACTTTTCATTGGAGAAAATATGGAGCCATGTGACGTGCTGAAACAGGACACAAAATGGACCCCTGTTGGTCATGTTTTGGTCTTTTTTGCACTTTTATTGATTAGTATTTGAGTTATTCTGTCCTGAGATATGTGATCAATAAATTGGTGCCTTATTTTATTAAAAACAAACTAAAATATACCATGTTGCCTGGAGGCAACACCGTACCATAGAGGGTTAAACATTTATGTTATCTATGTTCTTTTGTGAATAAAATATTGGCTCATGTGATTTGAAAGTCTTTTAGTTTTCATTTTATTCAAATTTAAACAACGTCCCAACATTTCTGGAATTCGGGTTAAAAAAAAAAAAACACTAGATATACTGTAGGACTTGCAGTAAATGTGTATTGGAGGATTTTTTATTATTATTATTTAATACTTATATTATTATTTTATATCAAATTTACCATATACTAGAATAAATTCAAAAAAACTTTATACTTTTTCTCAAAAGCTTTCTTTTAAATGTAGATCCTTATAAACACGAGTCATCATAAAGCCAAAAATTATTGATGGAATGTAAACATTTGTCCATTCGCTTCAAACAGCTGCTTTTCTCAACGAGTTAATTGGTTTGTTATGCAGCCAAAATGAAAAGCTCTGTATGTATGTGTGCTTGTGTATGCATGCTCATGTGCTTGTGTGTTGCTGTGTAAATAATCTGATCAAAAATCTTCAAGGCAAACATATAATAATTTTATTAAAGTAGATGCTTCACATGTGTCTCAGTGCTTGTTGCGGCTATGAATCCTACAATTTCTATAAATTAGTTTGGGACACTCTATCTTATGGGATAAACTGCATTTCTAGTACACAGGCTGGAATGAAGTACCTTTATGGAAATAGCAGTTATGATAGTCTTTAAATGAATTGATTCAATCAGACATTCAAGCAGATTTTTGAGATTAGTTAATATTATTTGGTAAATAAGGTTTTCATGATTTGCATTCCAGTTAAAGTATCACAATACCAAGTATGCTGATATTTTATTATTATTATTATTATTATTCTTTTATTGAAAATAAAAGGAGAAATTTGAAGAAGCTCTTTTAAAAACATTTGGACCAAAATGGGACTGAGTAAAAAAATGACAATTTTTATTGTTCGGTCAACTATTCATTTGAATAAATTACTAATAAAGGTCTAAAAAATATTACATGAAGTCATTGATAATTCTGTTGCATTTATTGCAGGTTTACTTGCAATGGAAAAGCAGACACTCAAGTGAGTAAAACTCTTTAATGACCTTCATTGATTAGCAGAAGTTTTAAATTACCATATGTTCTGTTCAATATCCCTCACAGCCATATTTTTTTTTTTTTTTTTTACTGTAACAGCATTGCAACATGTCAAACTCAATTAGCTGCTTTGGGAGCATATGCAATTTAATGACAATATTTGAGTTAGCATCTACAGTATTATCCCACCCCCTAACCTAATCCAGGTTATACAAATTGCTGCTTATATATGCAACCCCCTACAAAACGGATCTGCAAATCGGAAATGACAGATTTAGTAAAAGCAATGACCAACTGCTGGCTCACTGTCACAGGCTTTTCCCCTGTGGATTAATTTGTCACGAACATTAGGGATATCATCCTTCAAGTGTGAGTATGAGAGCCATCGGATTGTCAAAGAAAGGGCACTGGGGATTTGCAGAGAAAGAAAGCAAGCGAGAAGAAGAGAGTGAGGAGGTAGAGCGAGATGGATGTATATATGCTACTGTGTGACATTAAACTTCAGCCGCTGTCTCTGAAGGCAGGCTAATAAAATAGATTAGAGAAAACACGGCCGTAAAAGTGTGACATAGGGATGTGCTTTTATTAGGGTGCCTTCCTGCCAGACTATAATATAGGATCCATGTGAGGAATTGTGTTTTCAACAGTCTAGAACTCAGTGGTGCAGACATCCAGTCCTGCCCTAGGCTAAGTCTTGAGTTGTCAGGGTGTTCATGACAGAATTCATTGATGGGTCCAACATGCCACCAGCTGGAACCCACAATCACTCCTACTGGGTCATAGGTTTTCCCCCGTCTACAAGGCAAAGTGTGTGACAATCAAATCTCGGAGTATGGAGGAGTTCATAAGATGTGAAATAAGATTCAATACCAATTCAGGTACTGTAGATATCAAATGAGGTACAGGTTCAAATAGTCAGGGAACAGCCTTACAGAAGGGGAACAAGGATGGCAAGAGATATGTGTCACCTTAAAGGTGCAGTAAGCGATTTCTGAGAAACACTGTTGAAAATGAATCGGACAGAGAGCAGCACAACACACTTGCAATAAGGGGCGTATCCACTCATGAGGGGGGAGGAGCCTATGTCCCGTAGTGTGTTCATGAATTTGGGGGCGGAGCTATCAAGATGTTTGATTCTTTTGGGTAGGGGCGTTTTGGTGTTTTCAAATATCAACAGCGTTTCTCAGAAATCACTTACTGTGCCTTTGATGGAATTTAACAATGGTAAGAAACATGATTCATTTGTTTAGCAACTTTAAAAATATCAATAATTGAAAAGTTCATTTGGAAAAAACGATAAATACCACGTTTAAAAAAAAAATAACTGACTGCCATGCGTTATTCTCCACACGTTCTGAACCCTAAATATGTTTTGTCAAAAAAGCCAGTATTGTCCACTGTCAATGCATCGCGAGTTCATGTTTTACAGCTGAAACTGACAAGCACCTTTGTTGTTTGTGTACAAAACCTGATAAGTCCGTTTTAGCGAATCAGTGCGTAGTATTCAGGTCAGGTGACAAGGCTGCTACTAGTCACTTCGAAAGACTCGCTAGCTGAGGGGAGATTCGTCAAAGCTGACTAAAAGTGATGGAGGATTTATAATTTTAACTCCTGCAACTCCTTGTACACCATACACGTCTTACATGCTGAAACCTTGTTTGTCCTTTTGCGTTAGTGTGTGTGCACGTGTGTTTGAGTGTGTTTTAAATGCAACTGCAAAGCAATTACTTGGTTTTGATTAACTGGTAACACTTTACAATAAGGTTCATTAGTTAAACATTAGTTAATGTATTAACTAACAAGAACTAACCATGAGCAATACATTTGTTCCTGTATTTACTAATCTTCGTTAACGTTAGTTAATGAAAATACAGTTGTTCATTGTTTGTTAATGTTTGTTCACAGTGCATTAACTAATGTTAACAAGATTTTAATAATGCATTAGTAAATGTTGAAATTAACATTAACAAAGATTAATAAATGCTGCAAGTGCAGTTCATTGTTAGTTCATGTTAACTAATGTAGTTAACTAATGTTAACTAATGAACCTTATTGTAAAGTGTTACTGATTAACTCTGAAACATGAAATGTGGAGTTATCTGCTTTTGCCAAAAAACGACTGTTGGAGTTATCTGCTTTTGCTAAAAACCAAACTTTTAATATATAAAAAAACATACTTTCAATGAACTTTAATTTTGTAAGATACCTGTATTTTTTGGAGTTATTATTACTTAATCAAAACAACCCAACTGCAGTTTGATTGATATTACTTGGAATGCACAATAATAAAATAAAATAAAATAAAATAAAATAAAGTAAAATAAACATGATTTATGAGAATTATACGAATGTTAGAGTTATCCGTTTTTGCAAATGAACTCTTCTTAGTTTTTTTTTTTTTTTTTTTAAATTTATGGTTAGTTTAATAATTATGAACACGGTTAACCATGGAAAATCAAATCTATTTATAAGCTACCATCAATACTAAAGCTGGCACGGAGGTATGTATAATTACAAACTAAAGTCAATTTGACTTATCTATTTCTAAAGTAAGCTACATGTAGGATAATGTATGTGACAAAGTTTCTGCAACAGCTCTCTGACGCGATTCGTCAGTGTCCGAATTACTCGCTTCATTTCGTTCACTCCTTGCTTCTAGTGCACTCAACTGCCATGCACTAAATAGGAGAATAAGTAAACAAGTGAGCGATTTCGGACACAGCAACAGAGTCGACACCGAGAGTCGATTCCTGTGCTGGAGTCGATCCCGAATCTGGGGCTATTCAGAGTCGAGGAATCGACTCTTTTGGAGTCGACTCCCCATCACGTCATATGAATTACTCTACTCAACGAGTAATTGATATCAGTGAAGCTGTAATGTGGTTTGCATCTACAGCACACTACTAATTACATAAAATTTAATTTATACATGTTAAATTGAAGTCTGTTTTTTGGAGTTATTTTAGATGTATTGGTGTATACTCAGTTGAATTATGTATCTGCTACACAAATTGAGTTATTTAGGACAATTGAGTAGAAATTACTTAAGGGTGCATGTTGAAGACATGTAAAAGCCAACTGGTAAAACACATATTAGATGAGTTCAAAATACTTAGAAGTCTGATTCAAATAGTTGCCTCAATTTTTTGAGTAAAACCAAGGCGATATTTTGTACAGTGCAGAAAAAAAGGGCTGGACAAATATATTTTCTATTAACTTCGCATAGTCCTCTTCATCTTCAGTCAAAATAAATTTGATAGATAGATAGATAAAAGGTATGTAGTCCCAACACAAAATAATTAACTAATCATCCATTTATAAATTAAAATGGATTGAATACAATGAAATTTAGTTTTGACAAAATGTTGCTGGATTGTGTTTCTTTAGCTCATTTTGAATAGCAGCAAACATCATTTATGAGTGATGTTGTCGACTAGAACGACTACTCATTTTTACTAGTCAACCAGAAAATTAGTTTGCTGTTCTGTCCATCATTGGTAACCTGAGTCACAACAAGCTGTGCAGCATCAGTGGCTCTTGCTGTTTCTGGCAACTTCAGCTCAGTTGAATAAAGAGTGTATAAGTCAGTGTGGTGTCATCACAGGTGAGATGAAGCAGGTGAAACATTTCAGTTCACAGTCGAGTCCAATTTATTTCTGTTAGTCTGTTTTAGGTTTGTATTAGGGCTGTCAATGTTAACGCGTTAAAGCATGGGATTCATTCAAAATCCTTAACGCTTTAAAATAATTTAACGCAAAATAACACAAATAAATCATTGAAGCACATGAAATTGCTTCATTAATGAAATTTACTTCTCGCAGTTACATGATCTCAGAAGTCCAGGCTTATTACATCAGAGATGGCAAAGAGAACAGTGACTCATGGCTAGTTTTCAGTAAATTATTAATTCCAGTGTGTGTTTCACTTTAAAACACGAGCTCTGTCATATTCTGTCATTGTTTCTGAAAAGCAAGGGCCCTCACGCAAAGCGCTGTGTGAAATACAGACTGAACAGAATGTCAAAAAATCCCACCACTGGCCAGGCAATATGCAAAATATGTTTCTCGGCTGGATAAAGCAAACCAGCGTCTCGCTAGTAAAGTTTCGATGGATGCGAATTGTAATCAAGGTAAAGATGATTGCGGTGACGTACAGGAGTCATACAGTAAGCACGTGTGAGTCCGTTATATTGATGTGCAAACAAACCGTGTATGTGCGCTGTCCACACACATTGCATTTATACACAGACACATTTCAGTACATTCAAGCCATTGTTTCCACACACATTCAGGATAATGTTTTATCTGTCATGTGTATGTTGCTGTGTTTAGTAATTCTGAATGGATCTGTGCACTATATATGCAGGGTTTTTTTTTTTTTTTTTTTTTTTTGGCATTTCCATATGGTTTCCATATCAAGCTCTTTGTTGCACTGTACACATACTGTACACTGAATTCTGAAAGTTTTTTTTTTTTTTTGTATTATTCATGGGTGTTTTTTTCTTCTTCTTCTTCTTCTTTGGTGTGCATAAATTTTTGAATTATAATTACTTGTATCATTTGGTTATTTGGTGTCCTTTTGGAGCCTCCAAGTGTCCTTTTTTGGAAAAAATAATAATAATAAAAAAGCTTGCAGAAAATACAGTTTTCTAAGAATCACACTTCAATCTGATAGCTTATTTTGCTGGATATAGCAAATGATGACAAAATAAACATGAAGATAAATGATGTATGCTTAATTTCACGACAAGTATGCAATTAATTGCGATTAATTGCACAAAAGTGTGTGAAAAAAAATCTAATTACAGCCCTAGTTTGTAAACACGGATCATGCAAAGTACTTCAGTTCCACTTTATCACAATTTCAAATATAGTAGGAATATAATAAATAATAAAATATTATAAAATGTACTATAAAAAAACACAACAATGAAAGTATCATCCTCATGTAGAGATGCCCATCAAGATTTAATGTTTTTTAAGGTCCACACTGCAGTGTTGTTATTGCTAACTAAAACTATTAAAAATCCTTTTTGTAACTTAAAATACAGCTGAAATAAAATAAAAATATTAGATGAAACACTTAAATTTAAAAAATGTAAATGGAAAATAAAACATGTTGCCTTGGAAACTAACTGAAATAAACTAAGTACTTAAATTACTAAAACTGAACAGCAAACAAACAAACAAACAAACAAATACATGTTAAAAAAAATAGAACATTTTAAAAGTTCATAAATCTACTAAAACTAAAATTTAAATCAGAGCTGATAATATAAAAATAAAAGCTAGTGCAAAATACTAATAAATACTATAATACTTCAATACCAAAACAACACTCTAGCGGATGTCCAGAATAGTTAAGGTGAAATTTTACTGCTCTATAGGGACACAAAGTTTGATGATGAGGGAAATTTGCTGCTACATGTTTGAAAGGCAAAACTTCTGTTCAATAATTCCCTACAACAGCATTTGTTCTCTGCATTGCCCTCATTTGTGAACACACCGTTCCAACTACTGACCTGAAACTACTCCAAGGTTTTTCAGACTGTAAATATTATTTTATATTAAGTGCTGAGGGACTTGTCAAAGATGTTCAACAAGCTCATCTGAGCGAGCTAAATAAATCAGAAAATCATCAAAATCATTGATTCAACCAATCAAACATAAAACATGTGGACAGGTGGGAAATAAAAACAATGTTTTAACAGATTTTTCCCTGTTTGCTGCCTTTGACATCGCATCTCAGGATAGACGCTGCATTCTTAGAAAAAAAGGTTCAATGGGTTCTATATAGAACCCTAGGGTCCTTGACTCAATTTAAAAGAACTCTTAATGCCAAAAAGGTTCTGTATAAAGAGAAATGTCTTAAATGATTGCATAATACTTTAACATTTAATGGGTTATTTAAATTTTTACTAGTACTAAAGTATGTTTACAAGTTGCTTAAAAAAAAAAATACATAAAATAATCCCATGATAGGAACCCCTAAAAGGTTCTATATATGAAGTGCCTTTTCCACCAGCATTAACCGGGTGCTAGATCAGAGCTAGTGCTATTGCCAGTTCGAAGTTTGTTCGACTGACGAGCCTTCTAAGAACCAGTTTGCCTTTCCGCGGTCTAGAGGGCCACCACAGAGCCAGGTCTTACGTCACTGTATACATCTCAACTTTCCCAGCAAAGCTAGCACAGCAGCGCCAAACACAAACACACCAGGCTTGTTCTATGCATCAGCTTCTCGACCGATCGGCGTATGACATCAAAGTACCGCGAAAGCTGTCATATGCCGATTGGTCTGCGCAGCACCAATGCATCTCGAACAAGCCTTCCATCAACAATGGCAGACGTTGCGTTACTATTGATGCTCATGGCTTTGCGAACCTACATCGGCATCCAAATATGGTGAATCCAATGCGTTCGTGCAGCTGGCCGTACTTTGTATAGATGGAGATTACAATCAAGCTGCTATTAGCTCGATTAGCTGCTATTTCAAAAATGGCAGTCACAAGTTTCTGTTCATCTTGTTGGTCACAGTAACCCCGCCCCCAGCCCCTGACGAAGCGTTTCTTACTTAGACTAGCAATGTTTTGGTGCTACTTACAAACCACTTTTCCTGGTTCAGAGCTGGTGCTTTAGGTGTTGAAAAACAAAGAACTGATTGGAAACTGGGCTCTGGCTCTGAACCAGCACTCAAAATGCCTTGGTGAGAAGGGGTATGACAGAACCCTTGGAGGTTCTATATAGAACCTTTTCTTCTTAGGGTGTGTTCACACTTTTAGTTTGATTAAAACAAACTATGCGATTGCTCTGTTAGTGTGGTTCAATTGAATAAGTGTGAACACTGCCATCTGAACCCTGGTGTGCACCAAACAAGTGGACCGAGACCCCTGAAAAGATTGGTCTTGGTCCACTTCAAAACGAAATCTGGTGCGGTTTGACTAAAATATGAACGCAACGTGGACCAAAGACATCTAAATGAACCAAAAACAGGATGTGATGTCACAAGATGTGACCCTAAAAGGACAGAATGCTCAAGCATACCTGGTTCTTCTCATCACTTGACTTGTTGCCCATACAGTTTGGAACAGGTGTCGGGAACGCTGTCTCCTTGCAGCAGATCTTAGTTTGTGTGTGAATTCATGGCACTGTTTTGAATGTTTTGAATTTGTTTTTGCAATGCAGATTGTGTACTTCCAGGGCATCATGTACACCAGCCAAGCAACTTGGGAATGTTAATGTTTTAGCTGTCTTTAGCTATTTTATGCCTCCTTGAAAATACCATTGACAGTAGCTATGTCTCATTTCGAAGGCTGCATCCACCGAGGTCGCATTTGTTGTCCGCATGCATCATAAAGGATGTCTTATTTCAGAAAAGTAACCATTATAAAACTGAATGTTATTCCTAACGTAAATTGTTGTAATTTCTTTATTACTTTGGAATGTAGTGGTCAGTTTATTAAAATAAAGCAGCCTCGATGTATGCGGCTGATAAATGCGATCTCTGGAGGACGCAGCTTTGGAAATGAGACACAGCAAATGACTAGGAGAAACAAGGACCTCTGGTGGTGAATACACTAAATTTAAAGTGTGTGTTTCAGAGAATGCAGTAGATGTGCACATGTATGTGTGGGAATAATCCTGTGGTCCTTGAACTAACACGTTCACAAACGCCCTGAGTCTTCTGGCCTTGGTCTGATAAGACCAACCAGGTCCTCTGAGGTTCACTTTGACACCCTCTAACATGCATATTAACACATTTAGGCCAATAAACAAACATGCCACTGTTCATGGAAAACATAACGACTGTGGTGAATAGCAAGCAGGACTACACATAAGTAAATTGAGAGCAGTAATGGGACGGCTAGTGTCTCTAAAGAGCTCAGGAGAAGACACCATTACTCTTAGCTCATATGAATTTCCATCAAGCTCCTGTTTGGCCCAATCAGTGCACACACTGAAGAGCAATCCAATGTAATAGTGTAAAAAGTGGCACTGAGCTCTGTAATTTGATTTTTTAGCATGTAATGGATAGAACACATGGGGCACAACACAACTAGCGCTAAATTAACTCTCACAGGCTACAGCAAGTGAACTCTCGCTACACAATGCTAATTATGCTAATGCTAATCCCCTCATCGCCCCCTTTGCCTCATTGAGAGGACTGATAGCGCAGTCTCATTTCTACCATAACTTACATCCAAATTTAGGAATGCCCTGTTGGATGCAGCAAAAGAGAGTAATTGACTTCTAAACTAGTCTTCACTGCTTAATACACAAAAGTATTCCAGTATTTCAGTTTCTGCAGCTCCTTCCTCAGTAAGTGTATGAGAGAATAAAAACAACTGCATATACTACAAAATATTCAGGTATGACTCCAGGTATAAAAGTATTCGATCAACATTGACCATTCCTATTAATGTTCACTTCAGTTACATTTATGCTGCTGGCAATGAGTACTGGGTTTTAGACTAAAGACACAAAGCCACCTTAGAGAGATCATTGTAAGATAATATTTTAAATAGTGATGTATTAAATACTGATGTACTGAAGTTTTGGCAACCGGAATTTTCGGCCACAAAATTAATTTTCAGTTTTGGTTGAAGAGGTTTTGGAAGGCCGATAACTTTGGTGCATCACTACTTTAAAATATGAAAAAAGTCAGAAATGGGTTTCCATAGTATGCAAAACTCTCTACCTGTCAAATCATATAAATATGTTAATTTTGATCCAATTCAACATCTTGCTCACAAAATGTAAAACTTTTTAATTGGGTTTAATTGTGTTCCATTTTAGTGAGTTTTAAATGACTTATGACCTTTTGTGTGCTTCACATAAACCTAATCATTGTATTGAACACTAATTATAAAAAACCCTGCTAGCATGTTATAAATGTTCAAAATGAAGGTAAATGCCTACATTAACTGAAATGTATAAACAATCATAAGACAAGTCAAGTCAAAATTATTTATATAGCAGTTTTCACAATATACATTGTTTCAAAGCAGCTTTACAGAAAATCATGATGTTAATGTTTTTATTATCTTAATATCTACATGACTTATTGTTGCATTTAGCAGATAAGAACTGGATAATAAGTTACAATTTGTGACGATATAAACAATCGCACAGTTGAGTATGGGGAACACATATTCATTATTAACTACTTTTGCCTCAATAAACACTTAATTTACTGGTTATTAATAGTTAGCAAGGTCATTGTTGTAACGTTTAAGTTTAGGTATGGGGTAGAATTTAGGGATGTAGAATATGGTCATGCAGAATAAGGCATTAATATGTGCTTTATAATTACTAATAAACAGCCAATATGCAGGCTAATGAGCAACTACTTAAAAGTGAGAATTGTTCCCCATACTAAAGTGTTACCAGATTTGCTATATAGTATTAATTGCTTTATACAAGTGTACTATATGCGGATGAAGTTGGATACTTTATATAGAGAGCTGGGTCTGGGCGATAATAGTTACATTTTGTGACAAATCAGAAAATCAGGCAGTTGAGGTTTGCTATATAGTACATCGCTTGTTGTAATAAGTTGTAAATTAAACAATTATTGGAGTACTTTTTACAAAAAAAAAAAAAAAAAATACTATCAGTATTTCTACTTCAAATTTTCATACTTAATTGTTAACAAATTTCATAAACAACTACAAAGTAAAAATTGTCTTTACAGCATTTTTTTCAGTGTGTATGTGGATAAAGTTGGATATAATATATGCAAAAAATATTTTGTCATCCAGCATCGGAGCCTGATTTGGCTACGTAATTAAAGCTGCGACAGTTGAGTGCATGAAGTGTCCAACATTGCACTTTTCTTTTTTTTTTTTCTTTTTTTTTTTTTTTTAGGTTAATTAAGTGCGTCATCCGTTTAAACTAAAGATGAATTCTAACTCTACTCTCATGATGTGAAGATGAGGATCCAGTGTGTTCTTTTGTATATACTGTGTTCATTCTGTACATACTTCATATAAATATGTGATTTGAAAGTGTTTAGAACTTTCCCAGAGGAAATTATGAGGATGACAAATTAAATTGGTTGAATAAATGAAAAACAATCATCTCATGGAGTCCGTGACCATCAGCTCAACCTCAGCTCATACTGTGATTAGACCTGAAGGCTCTTTTTTTGTGTGTTTTTACTTGGACAAGAAGTCCAATCACCTAGCATCCTCCCAGTAATCAACTGAAACACCCTAAGAACTCGTTTCTACTCTCTTTCTCCTTTCACTCAAAAATAATGATAGAAAATGTTATAGTGTTCCTGGCACTTCAGGGTGGCCTTACTTGACATAAAACTAAATTTACCTGCTCTGGTAATGGCCACTTGCACAGTATGTGCACTTTTGTGTAAGCTTCTTACAGAAGTGAAACAGGAGCAATTTTGGAAAATGGGGGCACATTTAGGTCTTTGAAAAGTAATGATTATCTCAAAAAAAAAATTGGTTGGACAAATACAGATATTCGAAAGTATCATAATTATTGCTATACAGTACCCCTGGCCAATAAAATAAATCTAATTTAGGCTTTAAAAAATAAAACAAAATTAGTGAGATTGTTTCTGTGCATTAGCATATTTGCTTGTATGTTTTCCAGATATATGTTGTCAGTTGGAAAACTGTTCAAGCAGTAAGCTGTTTAGTTGCTTTTAAAGGTCATGCATCAGTGACTAAAAACATTATTCATGAATGTGTTGAACGCCCACATACCAATCTATCCACTTACTCTCATTTACTCTCTTCACATGGTAAACAAAGAAACCATTAATTAAACACAAATAAACATGCAGAAATGCAAAAAAGTGAAAAAAGAAAAATAAAAGCAATAGTTGCTTGACACTTTTTGTACATTCTTTGACTCTTTTAATATTCTCAATTCTCTCTTATAGTCATAATGACTTTTATCTTATTGTTCTCCAAATTTGTGCATTGACCTGGCCTTCCTTAGCACTTAATTTCTATGCTTAGAGTTGCTGAGATGGAAAAACAAAGATGTGTAGAGCTATTTCAGTTTGAATGCTTTACGCTTTCAGAACCAAATGAAATGCCTGAGCCTGGATGTCACAGGTCATTTACCAAGAAGACAGTCTTGCATATTATCTGTCTTTCTGTATCACACTGTCAAGTGTAGAAATGTTCATTCAACTGCAGTAATACCTAACACTAATTTTGAGCCTCTAATCCCACTCCTACCTCTAAACCCATAACCAAGTCTTAAAGGGGTCATATAATGCCACTTTTACAATATGTAAAATAAGTCTCTGATATCCCCAGAGTGTGTCTGTGAAGTTTTAGCTCAAAATACCCCAAAGATCATTTTTATAGCATGTTAAATTTGTCACTTTTTGAGGGTGAGCAAAAACGCTCCGTTTTGGTGTGTGTCTCTTTAAATGCAAATGAGCTGCTGCTCTCAAGAACAGGGCGGCGTTTCAAGAGCTCATGTTAGCACATAGTACTGTTAGCAGCACTGATTACCTCACGAAGATTCAATGAAAATGTTAGAAAGTGTTCAGACTTTTATGTTCAAACCTGAGTCGGACAATGATGAAGAGACTCAAGAAGAATCACTTCTTCTTGAGTGTCTCCATCATTGTCCGACTCAGGTTTGAACATAAAAGTCTGAACACTTTCTAACATTTTCATGCAACAGGACGTTTCTGAATGGTTAGTTGCTTAATTTATGTAGCTGATGTGGGATATCTTAAAGTCATTTATTAGCATATTCTGTCTGAATCAAAACTTAAATTTGGCAAAAGTCACACAGAACCGAGCGAAATGTTATCATTTCATATTAAGTAGATGAGTAAACAATGACTGAAAACATTGTGATTGATATGACAACTGAATACAATAGAATCTAAATATTAATGCCATGATTTTAATATTCATAAATAAGGATTTGTACACATTTGTATGTCTGTAAAGTTGTTCATACGTAAATACTTTACATTTTAGTTCTGTCAATACATCAATATTGTACGTTTCAATGTGTATGAAAATGTATGTGTGGTAGAGCCACACTTTACATAAAAATGCATACGAGATCACTTTGACTTGTCCCCCTATCAATGATATTTTATGACTATAGGCATGACTGTACAATATTCTTTACATATTCCTTACTTCTGGGAAAAAAAGGGGGAAAAAAGAAGCAAAAATACTTGTACATAATCAAGACAAATGGCCAACTCTCCATTTTCAGCTGGTCAGTGTCACCAGGTCATTGGTATCACTCATTTCTGAGATTTTTCTCTACTTCAACTTCAACTTTTCCTTGCTGCATGTTTGTCATCTTCTTCCTCCTGTTCAACTCCCTCTTTTTTCAGTTTACTAAACCACACTTGAATCTTAATGACACTTGCTTGTATTCATTTGGAGTTTTTCTTTTGACAGCATTATGAATAGGCATCTCAAATTAAAACCAGAGAGATCCTTCCACACATCTCAGAGGTCATCTGATATAATATCATTCATTACAATCATCAATACGCATACACACTCATGGATGTCCCTCATGACTTTGTATTTCTATTCTTTGCTATGGCATAGATCAATACTGCAATTTACAAGGTTGTCAAAACATTCAAATATAAATGGACAAGGAGCCAGAAAAGGAGGAGTGCCGGGGGCCAATGGAGAGCCAGGCGTCTCTGTAATATCCCATCCACCCTCTTCAATTTTTAGCCATTGCTACTTTTAACAAATCATTTCCCTTCTCCCAACATTAGTTTTCATTAGGCCTCACAGCCATGACAGAAAATCAAAGAGCAGCCATGGCCACCGCTTCCCCTGGGAGAGATTACATTCTGATGGGTCGCTCTGAAGTATTTGTGGATGAAGGTGAGAATAATACAATAATCAAGGCATTAGGAGCGCATCCTTTCCGGCTGGTCTACTGGTTGAGAACGACCCGTCGATGCACACCACCTGCTTTCGATGAGCTGCGCCGGCCTACCGAACACAATGCCTCCATCGATAAATTTCTCTCATTCGTGTTTTTAAATGTCCATTATAGTTTAAGTGGTTGCTGTGCGCTGTGACCTCCTGATATAGATAGATATTTACAATTCTATTCATCTTATTCATCTTGCTCTCTCTGTCTCACTCCCTTTTTTATCACTTTGCACATCTTATCAGCTCTATAACATTTGCCTTTTTATCTGCCTTTTCAGTAATGCATTTTCCTCTGATTCTTAATGGACTAATATCCAAGGATAATTATCTGGATCTAATTTCATCTACATTATTCAGCTAGCGTTTAACAGATATTAAGAGCTTATGAAAATTAAACTGATCCTATTTATCCTGATCACCAAAAGCCAGTTAATGAAAATACGACAATAAGACCCAATGTCACAGTAAAACATTCAGGGTCAAATTTAAACAAATTGAGGGTTTTCCCCTTCCTTTTTGTTTCTACGATGCCATTTTTGCACTGGCATCTTGCCATCTGACATCTTGAAAACAGCTATAGGTTCATGACGCTTGCCATCAATCTATGCCAGATCAGTTTTAGCAAGTTCTCATGTTTACCCAGCAGTTAGAGACAAAATACTGCCATATAGGAAAAAATGGAGGACAAAATGAAAAAAAAACAAAAAAAAACAAGGGTTTTGAACAAAATGTTTGAGGCCAACATACAAAAATAGAGAATACACACATTACATTTCCTTATGAGACAACCCGTCTCCTATATTGGTTTCGGATGTTTTAATCCTTTATAATTTTAAGATACAGAATTCACACCAAGCATTGTTAATTTACCATTTTTACATAATAAATGCTGTTTACACTAAAATCTGATGTTATAAAAAGAACAACATATTCCTTCACCATTTAGCCTAACTTAATGTTTTTTAGACTAAAATTAATCCGTCTCTTTCTATGTTCTCAGTAAGAGGCCATCAGCAACCTGAGAGGTGTTCCTGTTCTATCAGATTGCTTAAGGCAACAGTGATAAATGAGAGCAGTATGTGAGCACAATACAACTCAGAAAAAATGAGGCTGTTAAGTACCTTCTCTGTATTTACAGTGATTTATTTTCACTTTTAATTGCTACTGATTATTTTACCAGAGATGACCACCACTTAAAGGGTTAGTTCACCCAAAACTGAAATTTGTCATTATGTAACAGTTGATCTGCTGATGAAGATACGAAGATGAAAGGTTCCAATGTAATTTAATATATTCCACAACGTGGTAAAGACAGATAACACAAACACAACCAAACATATACGAGACTGGACAATGAACAAGAAAAGCAAGAACTTTAGTAGTGCATGCAAACGAGGTAATTAACGATACACAGCTGATATGAACTCATAATGACTGTGACCATGGTAACAAAGGAGTGGCGGGAAAGTCAAACAAAGGAACAAATGAGAATGAATGAAAACAAACTAGGACAAACCAAAACATGACTGTGACAGTACACCCCCTTCTGGCAAGGCACGACCTAACGCCATAACGAAACAACAAAGGGAGGTCTGGAGGGGGTTTTGGAGGTGGACGAGGGGATGGTGAGAGGCTAAAGTGACAGTATGGTGATGGGATGACGATGATCCCCTGGCGGCGCTGGTGGTGGACGGCCGATGACGCGGACCCAGAGCATGGCAGTGACGACAGCCCATGGTGGAGACTAGGGAGGGAGGCGCCAAGGTGTAGACGGGAATGTCGACATCTGGGGGACGACTGACGGAGGTGGAGCCGATTGATCCCAGGGCGCAGATGGAACAGAGTGACATCGCTGTGAGTTTGCAGAGTATCTGCTTAGGACTGGCATGAGTCCTGTGCCCTCTTATGTAAAAAGAGGTCACACAGCTGGAGTAGAGCTGAAGACCAGCCAAATCAATAGTCCAACCAAACCACACTGGTCCTCCAAGGCTTTGACATGGGGGCAACAGGCTAAAATAAGAAAAAAGGGATGAAAGAGGACTATGTAGTTATCTTGACTACAGGGGTGCGCTGGCCCATGTATTATAAATGGGTTGAGTTCTCAGATAAACACATAAATAAGTAAAATACACCCTCATTACTGGAATGGAGTGAAGGTTAGAAAGTAGCAAATGAAGGCGATCGGTGGGATTCTGAACGCTCTCCACTAGGGGTGTAAAGGCAAAGGGAGAAAGTCAAAGATGGAGGAGATCCAACTGGCCTCTCAGCAGAAGTTCACAATGAACCTTCTCCTGTCCATATGCTCGGAGCAACAGAGATACCGAAGGACAACTTAAAGAGTAAAAATACTCAGAGAAAGCTGCTGTGTGTAATTATTTAAGCTGTTAAACTATTTCCTCCTAACATGCACAGAGATCACTATAAGTAAACCATTAGGAGGTTAAATTACCAGAAAAGTGTAAACACTGGGCTGTTTTTTTTTTTAACTTTAGCCCCTTTTACACAGCAATCCAGGTAAATTACCATAAAATTACCAGAACAACTTTTCTGGTAAAGACACAAATGTGCTGTTCACACAAGTAATGGTGTTACGTCTTTTACCAGTTAGATACCATTCACATATCAGTACCAAAATACCTGTAGGCTAAACTCTGTGATGTCAATCATTGGAAATTACCTTAAAGGGTTAGTTCACCCAAAAATGAAAATTCTGTCATTTATTACTTAAACCTCATGTTGTTCCACATCCGTTAGACCTTTGTTCATCTTCGGAACACAAATTAAGATATTTTTGATGAAATCTGAGAGCTCTCTGACTCCTCAATAGACAGCAATTTAACCACCACTTTCAAGGTCCAGAAAGGTACTAAAGACATTGTTAAAATAGTCGACGTGACTGCAGTGGTTCAACCTTCATTTTATGAAGTAACGAGAATACTTTTTGTGCGCAAAAACAAAACAAAAATAATGACTTTATTCAACAATATCTTCTCTTCTATGTCATTCTCCTACGTTGTTTACGTCCAGCGCTTCCAGTTTCTACGTCAGAACGCCGAGTCATTATTGGCCAGCTCCTGCGTCAGCATCACATGCATGCGTCGTGCTGCTGATGTAAACAGCATCTGCCAATACTGAGTCGGCATTCTGAACCTGGAAGCGCTGGACGTAAACAGCGCAAGAGAATAACACAGAAGAGAGGATATTGTTGAATAAAGTCGTTACTTTTGTTTCATTTTTGCGCACAAAAATTATTCTTATTGCTTCATAAAATAAAGGTTGAACCACTACAGTCACGTCGACCATTTTATTCTAGGTACTACGATGTCTTTAGTACCTTTCTGGAAGTGATGGTTAAATTGCTGTCTATTGAGGAGTCAGAGAGCTCTCGGATTTCATCAAAAATATCTTAATTTGTGTTTCGAAGGTCTTACAGGTGTGTAACAACATGAGGGTGAGTAATAAATGACAGGCGCAATGGTCAGATGTCCGTCTAATGCATGTTTACATAGAAAGATAATTAAAAGCATCGCAACTCACCATATACAGCTCCGACAGAGCTTTATGATTGGTCCAAGGCAGACATTTTATGTCAGCATATTCCGACCTCGTACATGCCCATAGTGATAATCCTATTCTTTGTTCACACACAGCATCATACCAGTGTTGTGTCAAATTTTGACCCCCTGCCACATTATTACCCCCCTTCTTGAAGTCACTACCTGATTGCCTAATCTTAACCCCACCCCTAATCCTAACCCTCCCCCCACATCTACTTCTAAACCTACCGATACTAAGGGGGGTAATAATCTAGCAGGGGGTCGAAATTCAGCACAACACCGGTAATTTACTGGTAATGTTACAACTTCTTATACCAAGAAATTGCCAGACCCAATTTTACCAGTATTTTTTGAAAAGATCCTGTTCACACATGATCTCTTAACAGTAATTTACCAGTAAAGACTGTATGTGTGAAAGGGGCTATTGTTCTTTTTGAGCGATCCAGCATAGCAATAGTGTGAGTTTTCTGAACCAAGGAGGTCTATAATAACTGAAGAAAGTTATGCAGTAGCATTCAGACTTTTCTTACTTACAATTTTACCCATTTAAAAGAACAGTTGACTAAGAAAAAAAAACCTCATAATTTACTCACCCTCAAGTTATTCCAAAGAAGTATGACTTTCTTCTGAGAAATGCAAAAGAAAAGAATTGAATGAATATCCAATGGGTGAATTTAATGAAATGACAGCACCTTGTAACTTTAAAGCTTATAAAGCAGTCATCAGCAAAAATGTGTTGCTGATCTTGTTCCAAATCCTCCAATTGCACTGAAAAAAAGACTACTTCTTAATGGAAAATTATGATTTTTACACACAAAATAATACCATTGACAGGCAACAGACATTACTTTTGCAATTCTGTTTGTTGCCATTAGTTGAACATAAGTTATGCAGCTTTTAAAAATTATTTTGGTGCTAGTCTTGACGTTGATTGGTCATCTGTATTTTTGTATTACACCTGAAGCAATATGAGAATGAAACAGTTACGCTCAGAAAAAAATTAGCTTTAGGGTAATACATTTCGTCACCAGGGCAGTACCCTCCAAATGTACACCATTGTACCCTATTTATCCCTAAAAAGGGCAAATTTTAGTACCTTTTGAAAGTACTGTCATGGCGACAAGCTGCTGTACCCCTAAAGATTGTCTTGTCTTGAGAGTATTTTGAATTCAAAATCCTACAAGCACATTTTTAATAGCAACAAACAAAGGCATTTAAAGATGTAAAAAATGTAAACCAAAGAAAAACGTCTTTTCTCTTGAGTAAGCTGTCTTCACTGGTATATATTAGATGTACAGTGGTGTCATTCAAATTGCTAGACCTTTGAATGCCATAACATGTTTCCATCAGAAGCTGTCATTTCGAAAACTGATGGTTTACCTCTTGCTTTCTCCCAACTGAAAGCCACTGCTGAGCCCAGCACTGCTTGCCTGTCGCCAGTCTCTCATCTTATCCTCTGTGGATTCTGATGAATTTTGCATGGTCTATGCTTTGAAAAAAGCTATTAAAGAATTTGAAAGGGAAAGAGTGGAAGAAGGACAAAGAAAGAGTAAGCGCTCAAAAAGCGCTTTCGTATCCTTTTAATAACAGTGATATGTAAGATGTCACTGGAGATGGCTTCATTTCTTTAAAGGTTCTCGAGGCACCTCAATGGAGAAGTGCGCTGAAAAGCTCTTTTAGTGTGTGTTTTTGTGTGTGTATGTGCATGTCGCACAGTGAGTGCAAGTGTTTTAGATGCACAGAGAAAAGCTTTGTCAGATAACAAACTGATGTGAAATGGAACAGGGACATCTTCATGTGCATCACCGTGGTGCTTTTCAAGAACATTTCCGACAATGTCAGACAAGCATATGGTTGTATAAATATTTAAATTATGAATTATGAACTTGGGCTAGTACTAGCGAACTGTAAAACTATGGACTTCTGCTAGGTAATGTAAAATTCAAGTGGTAACATCTAAATAAACTTGTTTTATTCAATCAAAAATGTTAATACGAGTGAATAAATCGTTCATAAGGTTACACCAGCGTAAAACGAAGATGAAATAGAAATATGTCATTACATATATGTCATATGATTTCCAAAGAGTCTTCTTTGTTTAACCAAGTGCTGCAAAGAACCACTGAAGAACCTTCAATATGGCCAAGTTTTTTTTTTCAAATTTTTTTTTTTTTTTTTTTTTTTTTTTTAAATATAAAAAATATAAGGTGTTCCTCTGTTTAATAAGAGAGTCTATAAATCTTTGATTTTTCAATCTTTTCACTTGAACATGCTGGATTGTGGCAGGACTGAGGAGCACAACAGAGAATAGAACAAGAGCTGGATCTTCTCCCACATAAATCAGAAGTATTGATCAGGCCTTAGACAAGAAATTCTGGTGAGGTTAGCCAAGTTCTTTACATGTGTATACAACATCATCCACAGTGATTTAATAGTAATACTCTTTTTCCCAGTTTCACTACAGTAGAATCAGACAGTTTGAGGAAAACAAATGCTCCTGTGGTCACTGTACAAGCCACCTTCCCTTCAACCACAACAGACTTGAATCCAGAGGGAGTCGCTCTGCTTTTCTCTTCCTTGACCACAGTTGTAATCTTATTTTACTGAACTCTCTGGACTCCAGTGTCTCGTTAAGTCCACAAGACTGAACAAGTCCATTCATTACATGGCGGCCATGATGAATGGCCCGGGCAGACAGTAAGGGAAAGCTAAGGTGTAAATGTTCAACCTCCCATAAATCACGGCGACGGGGCCAGTCTAGACCTTAACCTAAACACACTCAAGAATGATGATCCGCTCTGTGTCAGTATCAGAGCCATGCCAAGCCAGAGTCAAGGGATAACCCTCTGCAACACAACTGTTTCCCCCTTCATTAAACGCTGCTGTTTTCTGAGGGAGAGAAGTTCATCTACAGGAGCAACAGAGAAGTCTTCGGAAACAATCGCACTGGGATAAATGGTGGTGAAAAAAAATGTGACTGCTGTTTCAAACTCTTCCAAGCAAAGGTTCTTTAAACCTGATTCAACAAAGAAGTCGCTTCTTATGAAGAACCATTTTTCCATGTCTAGAGTTCTTGAGCTGGTGCTTCCCTGCTGAAAAGACCAGCATGGCTGGTTATCCAAACCAGTATGGAAATTAATGCTGGGCTAAGCTGGTATTTTCAACAAGGTTTGAAGATACAAATAAGTTTTTAATCAGCATATTGATTTCTGGCACCATATTTGGTTCAGTCAGGTTTTCTAAGAGTGAATAAATCTTTCATAAGTTTACACCAGCGTAAAACATAGATGAAATAGAAATATGTCATTGCATATATGTCATATGATTTCCAAAGAGTCTTCTTTGTTTAACCAAGTGCTGCAAAGAACCACTGAAGAACCTTCAATATGGCCAAGAATTTTTTTTTTTAATATAAAACTATAAGGTGTTCCTCAGACTTTGCACTGGATATCTAGTGACAACCCAACATGTACTATTTACAGTAGAAAAAAAGGTCCTTAAAACCTAACGTGTTAAACTGAACATGAACTGCATAGGCTCGACAATATGCAAAATCATTAACATGATACAGGCCGAACAGGAACCCTGCTTAAAAATCCAGCACAAACCAGCATGAGTTCCATTTTTATTCAGGCTGGTTTATGATGGATGGAGCTGGTATGCTACTGGTCTAGCTGGTGGAGCAGCATGCTATTTGCAAGCAAAACTGAGCTGGTGTAGCTGGTCCTCCAGCACTCCCGCTTCCCATGCTGCAGATCAGCAAACCAGTACATTAGCATGGTCCCAGCATCCAAAACACCTTATGCTGGTGACCACCAAAGCTGGATTTTTCAGCAGGGTCAATTAATGAGTTGGGTTTCTAAGTCTAAATAGCAATAGTTTCAATTGTTGTCACCAAACTAAATTGTGATCAACACAAACCATGTTTACCATATCTGTAAGTTAACCTTTTTGAAATGCAGTCTAGGTTGTGTTTCTTTTAAGATGTAGTTTTATTCATGGTTTCTGAAGATGAACAGATGTCAAGTAAACTGACCTTAATTTGGCTTAATCTAATGAATGAAATTTCTCCAAAAATAACATACAACAACTGATGTAAACAACAACAACAACACACACAAAAAAAAAAAAAAAAAATAGAATAGTTTTCTCCGCCTTTTTAAAACTAAGCCTATTATACAATATATACACATCAAATGGAAATGGCATATGTTTTGGTGTGTGTATGGGAAAGTCTCAGGATGTTGTTATGTTCGCTCCATAAGTTTGTTTCAACTATGCACAATTGCATACTTTTACATACATACATACTTTAAAACTTTAGTTTGTGATTGGTCACGCCTCACCAGTTGAAAACCTCTGTTTTAAAATCCTTGGGAGTTTGAGAGGGTTGATGGACAAATGGTGATCAAAGAGTATGAAAAAGAACAGTGTTTCCAACATTTTTGGGGGGACTCTAAATTGCTGTCTTTTCTACAGTCCCATCTTCTCATTTCTCCTCTTCCTTCTTCCCTTATCTTTTCCAAAAAACCCTGACTCCTACTCTGTCTTCCACTTGCAACTTTTAAAATCCCATCAAGTTAACTTTATCAAACAGAAATGTGCTTTTGCAACGGCTGACAGATAAGCATCTAGTACCTCCATTTCCTGTCTTGCTCGGCTGGATAACTGCTCCAGTCAGGTCATGGAGCCGTTTCTAATGTCACATCTGTACTTTCCAGAGGCTGCAAATGGGTTCCAACATGGACCACGTCTCAACTCGAAATATACAGGAGATTTTTTACTCTGTTAATGAATAATGTAAAAGAGCATCTAATGTGCAAACCTAATGTTACCTGACTTTTTTTGCAGATATTTTTTTTTTTTGTAAAAACACAAGTTTCATAAGCTCTCTCGCACTCCCTGTTCCCATTTCCTGTTCTATTTTTACCATGCCGGTGGACTGTATTGACAGACTGTGCGGTGGCCTCTCAGAAGAGGAGAAAAGATTGTGTTGTCATTTCTCAGATGCATTTTTAATGCTACAAGTTTCAGTTTTAGTCCATAGCATGAAAGAAACACTTGCTGGCTGCACACAAACTGCTGGTGCAGTTGCAAAACCATCAGTCGTGTAATGAATTGTGCCTCTAAAGTACCACTTAATAGTCTATATTTATAGTCTATACTCCATGGCAAGCAATGCATGTCACTGTCTCACTTTGAAATGCTTTTATAGGGATTTGTTTGGAAAACTACTAAAAAACTGGGTCTCAGTTTTATAATTATTATTATTTTTTTTTTATCACATTAGTAAAAATAATCATCTACCATGACCTCAGTATGAGCCGACACACACACACACACACACACACACACACACACAAAAAGTAAACTAATGCATTTAATGGGAATAAACTGTAATGACAGAAACTTATTAAATCAATTCTGTTTCAGCTTGCCATATTTAACAATGAGAGAAATAATGAGCGATTGTTGGTGTACTTGTGAGGTCAGCTTCATATAACTCAGACATGCAATATCCCCACTAAGATATAATTATTGTCTTCACAGAAGAAATATGAAGCTATAAAGTGTAAAATTTCAATTGTTCAGCCACAATCAAACACTCTGCTAACAGTCATCATAAGATGATATAAAAATATGCAGGTACATTCAGTTAGTTATCTGATTAATTTTGGTCATTGTTTGCTTTAAAGGAGTCTACAGCTTTATAAAAGCTGAACAAATTCATCATGATTTTATTTCTTCTGTTGATTAACACTTAAAATCATTCCTCGGGTCTTTATCGACTCAGGATGTCATTCCTGAGTCAATAAAGTTAGACATCAACCTTCTTAGTATTCCTCAATCTTTTTATTATAAACAATATAGCAAGAAAAATATATGTGTAATATAATACGTATAAAATATATAAATATTTTTTAAAAATATGTATAAAATAATGTCTGTTAGGTAATTGTTTGTAAAAAGTATATAGGGTCACTTTTTTTTTTTTTCTGGACAACTATAATTTAAATTGATCTATGATTACTCAGTAAGTGCAGTTCACCTTTAGTAATCAAGGTGGCAATGTATGATGTATGAAACAATGATTGATGTGATGTTTCATTCATAGTTATCGCAGACATAAAACAAAATAATTCATCATCAGCAATACTTGAAATGGCTCAATTGATGCTGAATATATGGGGGAACTGTGCTCTGATGATAACAGTGGTGATTTATTTTATACTATCACAGCAGTTAGTGGTCCATCTGTGTTAGATATAGATCCGGGTCGCTAAAGACCCGAATATGTAATAATAATAATAATAATAATAATACATTTTTATGATAAATATTATACACACACACACACTCATACACACATAAACATATATTCTATACTTTTTTTAGTAGGCGTGTTTAGCAGGCCCATACATTTATGAAAAAATTAATAAAATCAGACAATATTAAAGATATTCATTCTGAAGGTCTACTTTCAATATTATTACAATAATATAAACTTTCCACTACACTGTAAAAAAAAATATTTTCATAATTTGTTATCACAACATTTTTTTCTTTTGTCAAATCAACTTAGATATGGTTCAGATAACATAATACTGTATCTTGAGTTTCTGTTGATTAAATCAATCGCCTTCATTGTATTAACTCAAATTTTTAATTTCAATGAACTAAAAATCTTAAGGCAACCAGGTAACTTACTTTTTTTAAGTTAAACCAACAATTCTTTTTTTTTTACAGCGTAATCAATGAGAAAAGGGTTTAATTATGTTTCCACATGTGAGATTTGCCAAAAACTGACCCTCAGTTAGCTCAATTTTTGTGTGAACTGAAGCAGAATAAAAAAAAAAGTTAGAGAGGGAGGGAGACAAATGATCAGTCTGTCAGAAATAGGAACCACATGATGATATACAGTATGGCAAGGATGTTAACAGTGATGCCATCCACTTCATAAAGAATCATCAGGTCAACCAATTGCTGGAGAAACCTTCTCCTGTCTCAGTATAACACAATTTTCTTTGTGATTAGATTGTAAAATATGGTAGTGAAAAGCAGGATATTTCAACCTTTTCAACCTGCCATTCAGACACTATAAATATGCCCTTCATATCAAGGCAATCTTTAAGTCTGTAGAAGCGGAATATTACCATGAACTATTTAACATGTATTTATCACAACCAAGTTGTACTTTACTATAATTCAAGTTTCTTTCTTTCTTTCTTTCTTTCTTTCTTTCTTTCTTTCTTTCTTTCTTTTTTTTTTTTTTTTTTTGAAAAATTAATTCTCTCACAAGGAACGACATCCATTCAGTAATGCTTGACCATGAAGGTTACATGCATTCTTTACTACTTTACAATTAAAACTCTTTAGACGGCAGATCTTCTTAAGTCGTCTTTACCATTCATGAAGCTCTCTGTCCTTCAGGACTCATTCACTCAGTCAATCACAGGTTCTCTGCCACAGGCGCTTCTGTTTACCCGGTTTTGTCATGTTTTCGATATATAGACCTTCACTGCCTTCCCAGCCATTTTAAAATGCTATCATATCTGTCAACAAAATATTATGAGGGGGTCACAACCTCAATCTCCACAGCGGCCCGAAGGCCCTTTGGTTGCACTGTTACCCAGTTGAAACAGGAAATTGTTACCCACCTCCCCTGTAATTCAATAAGTTACAACACCTTTCCTCAGCGTAATGTGTGTGTGTGTGTGTGTGTGTGTGTGTGTGTGTGTGTGTGTGTGTGTGTGTTTGCGTGTGTGTGTTTGCGGGTGAATAGGAATAAGACATTTAGAAATATATATGCAATATATCTAAAATTCACAAAGTATATTTGGTTTCATCTTCCATGAATTTGTGAAGCAGCTGATACATGCTGTCATCGTAATGTGTGGGGGATCAAGTTTTCTTCTGTTTGCACAAACATATCTATCCTCTATTCCTGTGCTCTCTAGATACACTTTTCCTTGTAGGCATTTATAAGCAACTACCAGGAACACATTGTTTTGAGCATTTTAATTTCCATCAAGCGTTTTTGTTGCATACTGGTCATGAAGGTCATGCTCCAAAAGGCTCCAAGTCTCTTTCCTCATAAGATGGTAATGCAGTGCATTTATTTTGTTTTTCAACCACAAACCCAACCATTAAAGGGATAGTTCATACTAAAATGAAAATCATCATTTACTTACCCTGGTGTTGTTCTTATGCTTTATGCTCTTGTTTCTTATATGGACCACAAAAATAGAATTTTTAAAAAGTGTCATGCTTACGCTTGTCCATAATGGCAGTGAATAGCGACCAGCATCAAGCTTTAAAAAAAAAAAAAAAAAAAGATGCAAAGGTATCACAGAATAATGCGACATGTTGCTTACATTCCACGTGTTCTGGGAGTATATGATGGGGTTTAGTGGAAGAAAAAAAAAAAGAATGTATTATTTAACGAAAATCCTGCACTCTAAAGAATGCTTAGATAAAAACAATCCAATTTGGGTCACACACAGAATTATTAGATTAACAAACCACGGCAACAGTAATAATCAAAAGGTGAATATTTATTAATAAGCAAGAACACCCAGGAATGCACAAAAATGCAAACGTTAAAACAAAGTGTACATGTGTTTGTGAGTAAAAAAAGTGCAGAAAAGCTCAATTATATAGCTTATACAGTTACATTGCAGTTACAACAAAATTGCTTTATAAAAGTTCCATATTTAATAACTTATGTTTGAAAACAAATTTGACCATATTTCACTTAAGAAAAAAATCCCCTATGCTTTCACTTTTTCTCAATTTCCTCACTACCTGCATTTTTATTGCCTCTTTATGATGAATTGCTTATGTACTCCTAATTTGTAAGTCACTTTGGATAAAAGGGTCTACTAAATAAATAAATGTAAATGTAATCTATTTGGAGATTACCCTTAAAAGTTTTTTTTTTTTTTTTCCAGGACAATGAAGCCTATTTTACCCTACAGTTTGCATTACTGTGACAGTTTTCCATTTTTGATTAAACCATTAAAATAAATAATTTTAATTGATTTTTATATATATATATATATATATATATATATATATACACACACACACACAGGTGCAGTAATGAAACTCTGTATTTCACATGACAGTTATGAGAATTAGGGGGTAAATGAGCATAATTTTCCTGAAAATCATAATTTATGGGGTGAAATGTGACTTGGACACCTCTTTGGGGTATTCACCCAGTCAATTGCATGGGGATATAATGCAGGTCTGACACCTACCATGGCTGCATTCCACTCCACTTTTAGACACGCACCACTCGCGTGAAGTGAAGTGGATGAGGGAAGTTTATATGGACAGACCCTCGCTACCCTCGATTTTGACCGAGAGAGCAAGTCTACTTCATATGTGCACTTCAGGCAGCTCTATATACCACAATGCAACACGATTGAGACATCACCCCATATCGCGTTTAATTTACCCCACCACAAACAACTCTATGATATATTATTTTTTATTTTTTTTTATAAATATCTAAAACAACCCAAACACACCTATATACATATAGAATGTTGCTTTAAACAGTTTCATAAGGAAAAAAAATGTAAGTAATAAATCAACTCCATAGGGGATTCCAAGTGATCAAGGGCTTAGGACATTCCAATTCAGCCCATTGCAAAGGTTCCTAAACTTATTATTATTATTATTATTATAAAATGTAAAAGTGCAGGAACTTTTCAGTGATGGTATAGGTTTAGGAGTAGATTTAGGCTTAGGGGCTAGAAAATGTCATTACCTCAGTATAAAAACCATTGGAATGTCCTCATGAAGTACCAACATCTGTGTGTGTGTGTGTGGTTATGTGTCAAAGCATGACAAGGGTTTATCCTTTTGTTTATCCTGCTGTGGGGTAAAGGAAAAAAGCTGTAATGGATCAGACAGTACCAAAATGTTTTAGATGTGAGACATAATTAATCCCTGTGGAGGAAACTGAAATGCTATTTTCTCTAAATCAACTGTATGAAATGCTAATCTAATAAACTTAATTTCATTTGATTTGTCTTTACTTGATTCAGGTTGTATTAGATTTTTTAAAACTTTTTAAACAGGCTCTGAGAAAGGATTGTAAAATGGTCGCTACTTGTGTGTGGGTTTGTTTATTTATATTATTATAACTGTAATACTAACTCACTTATAATAGCCTCCCACTTATCCTCAGATGTCATTTATAGAGCTCTGCACACCTGTGTTTGCTTTAACACAGAGACTCTGTTCCAAAACCTAGTGATCTTTCAACCTAGCCAGTATTTTAGGCATCACATTTAGGCACTCCCAACATGATGACTGTTCCAAACAACAGGTGTCATGATTATGTTGCCTTCTAAAACAACTTCTTTTAGCCAAATTCTCTGCAGAATGTCATGTACTTTATGAATAAGGTAATCCCAGAATGCACTGTGGGCTCAGTGAAAATCCAATATGCATCCATCATATTCACATTCAGTACTGAAAATATTCTGTTAACAGAATAGTGTGTATTTTTGTCCTTATTATAAGATCGATGTTTTACCTCAGCAACATGCTAACATATTCTATTCATGTAGAGTGTTTCAGTCGCTTATGCAGGATGCTGCTTTACACTGGAACTCATGCGTTGTTGACCTGAGGGTGTCTACACTGGAAGTGACACTGTTTACTACTGTATATCAACAAAACTCCATTAGATTTTCAGTCAATTCGAAAAAGGAATATTTTGCAAAACTGCAATGGAAACAGTTTTTTTCGCATTTACAGGTCACCTGCCGTATGTAAAAGTCAATCCTTCTTTAAAGAGTGCGCGGTAGGCTATGTTTGGACAGAACATGAGAGAGAGATGTTTCCTTTGATTAAAAATAATGGCTGGTGCAGTGGCTGGGATATACATAAACCTACCAACATCCGTTGCCATGATTTTTGGAATGACTCGCGAGAGGGGGAAAAAAAAAGATGTTTTAGTCGCATAACATTGGTTAATGGAAACACCGTCATTTTGCAATAGTTTTTTATCAATATTTAGAAAATATCGCAAACGTTTTGCTCAAATCTGTAATGGAAACGTGGCTACTGTCACTTTGTACCCAGCCGTCCAATCAGAGTGGAGGACGGGCGGGACAAATACCACACTGACCAACCGCCACATTCTGTAAACAGATGACAACAACAAGCATAATAACGGAACAAAATAATTTAAAACTAGAGCCAGAGCAAATACTTTACATTTTATTGACATATATAAAACAGTACAGAAACTATCTGTGAAATGAGATACTATTAACATTTCTGAGGATATTCTATATCATAGCAAGCAAAGCGTCTCAACTGAAAAAAGAAAAAAGAAAAAGAAAAAAAATGCTGTGCTGCAGAAGCACTCTCAAGCGTCCACAACTAGGTGTTTTCAGCAGAGCACATAGCATTTTCGGCTGGCTAAAAGCGCTTTGGTGGACACACGGCCTAAGTGTTAAAGGCACAATATGTAAGAATTTTGCAGTAAAATATCCAAAAACCACTAGGCCAGTGTTATATATTTTGTTCAGTTCAGTACTTACAATATCCCAAATGTTTCCAACTATTTGTAAATCATGAGAAAAATGCGATTTTAACCAAGGATCCGGGGCGTGTTCGGGAGTCGCCTGTCAATGGCGTCATATCCACGTTACCCCCGGTTTTGGGTTTTATTTTGTAGAAACCATGGAAACACCAAAGACGGTTTAATATATTACATGTTTTATTAGACAAGGGAACAACTGTTTAGTTACATTTATAGACAGAAAACGAATTATTGTTTTATAGCTCAACACGTTTAGTCTTATTGTTTAAATCTAGTTCTCTTGATTTTCCGAGAGTACCATGCTTTTACCATGCCTCAGAGAAAAACACTATTTTGTCAAGTAGCTAAGTAATACAGCATTTTCTCCATCGTACAATACATTTTAAAATTAATTGCATGCCATTTATCAACACAAGCCACCCAGCATTTATTAATATGATATTATTCTAATATCGATGTAGCTCACTGCAGTGTGCAACAGGTGTCTCACAGCAGCCGCCGAGTGAACGCACAGAGTAACATCATAACATCATTTTCAACACAGTCTCTAATATGATAAACAGAACTGTGTTACCTCATAGACTTGACCGGAAGAAGCGGCACCAGCGACTGCGGGATAATAAAAGTTCCACTGCTCTTGAGGAGTGTCACGTTCGTCTCTCATTAGCAATCTCTCCAGCGGCCTCGTTCAGCTCCAACATCACTCGGCCCTGCGCTGCTTCATATTACAGTAACGTTAATAATCTCATCCATGAACATGATTTCTGCTCGGGTCCCATCCCGATTCTTTTCCACTGGCTGTGAGGTGAAGACGACATTTCCCAAGATTCCGTGCTCAAACTCGGCGTAATCAAGCTACGCCTTTGTTTTGAATAGGCGACCTCTAGTGGCGAAAAAACTACATATTGTAGCTTTAAGGTGGAGTAACATTTACCGTTCAAATCCAGTCATTTTCATAGGAATCCATGTGCTCTGGAATTTCGATAAATTTGATAACAAGTTGGATGTGTTTGAGGTTCAAGTTGGATGTGCAAATTTGCCAGGAAAAAAAAAAAAAAAAATGTTGGTCTGACAGTGACTTCTGTGCAAGCTGTGCTTCGTACATCATACTATTGACAATGGACCTTTTTTGGTCACAAAATTTCACCGAAATATTGATTATAACCAGGGCGATTTTGTTTTGATGCACTGCATTGAGTGTTAAGGCGTGGTCACATTTACTGTACCATTATTCATCAAATTTGTGCGGACGAAATCCAGTTATTTAAAAAGGAATCATTGCAATCTGGTATTTCATGAGCGAACGATTTCATAATGGTTTCGAGTTGGATATGCAAAGTCAGAAAACTGCTTGGTTTAATAGTTACTTCTATGCAAGCTGTGCTTTGCAAATCACTACACTACTGACAATGGACCTTTTTTTTTGCTTGCAAAATTTCACTGAAATGTTGATTTTAACCAGAGCGATTTCATTTTGATACACTTCATTAAAGTGTGATCACATTTACCATTGTTCATCGTTTTTTTTTGCTGACGAAATCTAGTCATTTCAATAGTCCACACAATCTGGTATTTCGTGAGAGCGTAAGATTTCGTAAAGGGTTCAAGTTGGACACAAATTTGCCACATTGACCAACAGAAAGCTGCTTTGTTTGAAAGTGACTTCTATGTGAGTTGTGCTTGGTCTATTGACAATAGACCTTTTTTGCTCACGATATTTCACTGATGTGCCATACCTTTAGACGGTATCTGCCTATGTAGACAGAAAGGCAGGACACTAGGTTTTGAAACAGAGCCATTCAGAAGAGCTTCACTGCCCAGAGAACCTGCATGACAAAGCATCACAATTCAGCTCATACAGTGTGTCCTTGCGCTATGCAGCCTCTAACTAATGACCTTGTGTTTGTGACCATGTGTGTGTATGTGTGCAAGTGTCTATGTAAATGGAGGCACATCAGAGAGAGAGAGAGTGCGAGGGAGGAGTGGAGAGAAGGACAAAAAAAGACAGCAGTATCGATTCCCCTCCTGATTTTTAAATAACCTCTGTTTACTGGCCAGTTGGCACTTTCAGTGGCAGTACAATTTATGACAGCCTAGCAAAACAAAGTAGAGGGCACCTGTGGAAAGACTCATCATTTCTTTCCATATCTCTCTGTGACAGAACGCAGTGGTCACATATACAGGACCTCACAGAGAACAGGTGCATACAACTCAAGGTCAAAGACACCAGATATATTTTATGCTGTGTATTAGCTTAAAACAAAAAAAGAGATGGCCTTGTATTAGCTTCAATAAAAAAGAGATGGCCTTGGAAACGGAATTCAACAAAGACTTGAAAATGGGCCCACTGTAAATATAGGCATTTGAGGCATTCAGGATCACACGCTAATGAAAAGAACCATATACTGTTTTTGTGGCGATGCTGAGAGTAAGAAATGTGGCCATGAACTGAGACACACACAGGGTTTTTTGGTCAAAGTGCCTGTGCGACTTTTTACTTAAGTGCACTCAATTTGAGATGACTGAAATGACGCACTGTAGTAGAAATCACGTTTTTATTTTGTGAACCTGTATGCCGCTGTGATGGATCTGTGATTAGGCTATGTTCCAAACACTGCTAATGTGCCTCTGTAGGGCATCATAAGCCTTTTTCCATCCACATACCATTCAAAAGTTTGGGGTCTGTAAGATTTGTTAATGTTTTTTAAAGTTTTTAAATGTTTTTTTAAAGTCTCTTATGCTCACAAAGGCTGCATTTATTTGAGCACAAATACAGTAAAAACAGTAATATTGTAAAATATTACTACACTTAAAATAATAATAAAATTGTGTTTAGCGACTGCCTGTTTGATTGCCATGCTGCCTCTTTTATACTAGGTAATTTCTTGTTTTCTGTCAGGTGATCACTCACTCCTGGTATCATTTAAAGACATACATACATATAAAATGATAAGAGGGAAAAAATGGACTAAAATTACTAAGACAACATGTAAACCTATTAAAACACAGCTAGTCATTATTTCAAAACCTGATCTCATGCTTTCATTCTAGTTGCATATTTTTATTCTACATAATCACTGTTTCAAAACACAAGATCATTGTGATATGTAATGAGATCATTTGGTTTAATCACAGAAACACAACAGTATGATTTTCTTTCAATTTAGTACTTTTAACAATCAGTTCATTCAATAGCAAACAATGCAAGATACGTTTCAAATTGCACTTGTTGCTGAAATAATTACAGTTACACAGGCTACAGATGGCACATTAGAAAATACATTTTCATTACCTAAAATCCATAATGTTTGTAATAGCATCTATTCAGTGGGTTATCCAAAGGTGTGATGAAGTTATGAAATGGCCATGAGGTTTTGTGCTAGAACAGAGTTTGTTGCCAATACAGTAAATGTTCTCACTGTACCATATGACTGAATCAATACTGTAGTTGACCTTTATGAAAGGCAGTTACTGTAAATTAAACATTTATATAGATGAAACACTTATTTTATGTAGTGATTTTGTGTATTGTACTAAAAAAATTGAAAATATGCTGAAATGTTCGGGGAAAAAAAGTGCACTTTTGATGATCTGTTGTGATATTAGTACTAAGAGTTTTGAAAATTTGCCAATTGCTTATGAAAACTGCACCAAAGCAATTACAAAATTATAAAACTCTAATATACCATACATAAAATCATTATAATATACTGTATATAGAGCGGTTAAAACGTGTCTTATGTGTCAGTGTTACAAAATGTTGGATGGAAACAAAAAGATGCAAGTAAATCTTCTAAAAATGCATATGCTCCCCTGAGGACACATTTTTAATTTGGCAGGAAAAGGTGCATAAACTATGATGTAAACACGTTTAGTGAAATGCAACGAAAGCGCTTGTAGCAAATTAGCTCAAAAGAAATATGAATAATTAATTATAACTAGTTATGTTGGCTTGGGAAATGCGCCCTCTAGAGGAGCAGTGCCGTCCATTGGAGGAAGCCGGATAAGAAATCATCTTGTTTTCAGTCAAATGACAAATAATGTTACAAAGAGAGCGCTTCACAAGTTGTTTGTTTATGTCAAGTGGAAATATTAATCGGATGACGTCTTACACAGTTTATGGGTAAGTTCATCACTGTTGTACTAATTCGCTCATACATTGTGAAGACGAGCCCCGCATTATATTAGACCAGATTACGTTCAATTTTTTTCAGTTCGTCATTTGTATGTTTTAAGGCTTACAAGTTTGAACCATTCTAGCGACTGTACAATGTACAAGCACAGGAACACATTAAAGAGTTACATTTAGTAAATGCAAGCTGTTTTGATGACAGATAGCTGAAAGATCAGATTTCTGAACGGAACATTCAAGCGATTCGACAAGATTCGATCACAAGAACGCAGTAAAGAGGTACATTTAGATTTTGGATGCGCTTTTGAGTGACACAGAGACGACTCTAATACAGCTCGCGCTCCGAAGCTCGTCCATTCTCGCTTCATCATGTCCAAAATACATGGCGAATCTCATTTAAGCGAGCACAAGAACGAGTTAAAGAGCTTCTTTGTTTGAATGACTGTGTTAATGATGTGTGGCATCTGTGCAAAGATTTGTGCAATAAAGAGACGCGTGTCGCCGGCGCCGCTGCCGCTCCCAGCATTAGCAGATGAGAGAGAGAGACAGCTGCACGGAGCGATTTCCAAAAACCCTCTGTGAGAAAACGTTAATATACAGTGAAAAGCCATCTACAGTATCAGTATTGATCGGGTGATTGCATGTTTTAGACAGTTTATTGAACAGGTTAGTTGATCGCCTGATAAGATGTTACACACACACACGCATATTCAGAGAGTTGACGAGCCGAGCCGCGCCTCTTAAAGGGGCCGTGACTTCATTTCCTTCATAGATATGTTCAAGCAGATATTTAATCTTCTGAATGAAGACAACATTTCAAAACTCACGTGTAAGCAACTGCTGTTGCCAGTCCCAAACACTGACGGTGAAAACAGCATGCATTTTTGTATTACTGATATATATTACTGTTAAATGCCCTTTTAATTATTGGCGCCTTATTTTCCATGTTGGGATTTTTTTAGTATTTGTAATTATTATGACAAAATGTTTAAATAAACCTTGAAATATAACAACATAAATTACAGTTATTATTTATTGGTAGGTTAACTAAGGTTATACTAGTAAGCCACTATAATTGACTAATCAGAAAATAATAGATATTCAATGACTAAACTTGTACATTTTTTAAATATAAGTACAATGTAAAAACATGTACACAATAATTAAATGATTAATTTAAATGTTACTACTTAGTAGTTTAAGACACCTAATATAAAGTGTAGCTAAAAAATAATAGACAAATTAATAGATCCATCAATCCTCAAAACAATTGTTTGTTACAGCTCTAAATACTAGAAGTCCTTTCTTTCTTTCTTTCTTTATTTATTTGTGGCGGGGCCACTTCCAGAACACGGAACAGACATGTGCGTTGGCTCTTTTCACTCAAGGTGCCCATCAAGGCTTTCCCAAGCCAACATCAAAGTTTGTTTTACGAACTTTATCTTCTAGTTATAATTAATTATACATATTTGGATCAGTTAATAGAATGAACTTAATGTAGTAAAATTAATATCACAATCAATTAACCTGTTTGTCCAGTGAACACTTGGTTAATTGTTTATTAATTCTAAGAAATGTTCATTTCCAGGTTATGGGAAATAACATTCTTAGCGTACAGTACTACTCAGAGCATGTAGTCAAAATCTGCATGATTAGGGACTCCAGTAAATGAGCATGATACTTAAAGTGTTATAATTTTCATTTTTGGGTGAACTGTCATTAATTACCCTCATGTCGTTCCACACCCGTAAGACCTTCGTTCATCTTCGGAAAACAAATTTAGATATTTTTGATAAAATCCGATGGCTCAGTGAGGCCTCTATTGCCAGCAAGATAATTAACACTTTCAGATGCCCAAAAAGGTACTAAAGACGTATTTAAAACAGTTCATGTGACTACAGTTGTTTAACCTTAATGTTATGAAGCGACGAGAATACTTTTTGTGCGCCAAAAAAACAAAAACAAAATTACGATTTTATTCAACAATGATGGGCGATTTCAAAACACTGCTTCATAAAGCTTTGAAGCTTTACAAATCTTGTGTTTTGAATCAGTGGTTCGGAGCATGTATCAAACTGCCAAAGTCACGCCCATCAGTGGTGAACCATTGAAATTTCGAAACACTTATGACGTAATGAAGCCTCATTTACTGAAATCACATGACTTTGGCAGTTTGATACACGCTCCGAATCACTGATTCAAAACCAGACCGTTATTGCTCTAGATTTTACTCAGATATCCAATCTACCAATGTGTGTTATATAAAGGTTAAATTGGTCCATAATGGCCTTATTATATGAAATGCGCTATACAAATAAACTTGCCTTGTATAATTTAAGATAATAATATAATATAATATACAGTTCTCCTATTTCCAAGAACTCTCTTCTTTTACCCCATGGTTAGATAAAGTGACTTTTTCAAAACCCTGTGGTGAAAGAAACAGGGTTGTGACTGTAGAGGACTGTGAACCTGCTCACATCTCTCCTCTGGCTCGCTCTGCTGACAGCCATCAGAAACAGAGAGGCGGTAGAGAGAGTGGCATTTTAATTTGTAGGCACAGCATGGTCATTTTAGACAACTGGCCCTTTAATTAAGACTCTATTGAGCTCACTGGAGGGTGGCTAATTCCTGCTGGAGGCCCTTTGCTCTCTGGAAAATCAGATTCGTATTGACAGGGGACAGATTTGTTTGCGTGTACATGTGCGCCACAGGTCGTGGGGGCATAGGGCAGCTTGTGGACAGGAAGTGAGCATGTGTGTGAGTTTTGATGGGTCGGTGGGGACAGGTGGAGATACTCTGCATGCATTTAGGAGATGCAAATCACATATGATACCAACATCAGTGTCAAGCACACACCTGGCTGTTGATGAAAAGAGAAATAAAACTGCAACAGGGGGGCTTGAAGGATGGAGACAAAGGGGGGAAGGGTGGTTAAGTTCACATTTCAGTGCCGAACAGATTTATTTTCCATTGCTCAGCTTGCCACATTCACAGACCAACTGATCAATCAGAGAGAGAGAGAGAGAGAGAGAGAGAGAGAGAGAAGACTCATAAAGAGAGTGAAGAGTTCTCTGATGTGTCGAAAGGCCACTGGATAAGGAGTTAATTATCCGACTGTCCACATCGCTCTAGTCCCTCTGGCCATAGAAGCTTCTTCCTAGCCATTGTCCCACTCTTTACAATGAGCCAACTCCAAAACTAAAGAATAAAAATAATAATACCTACGTATTATAAGCAAAGTGTTTTAAACATTTTAATGATAACACTTTCACCACAGAGTGCAACAGTATGGTTCACGATCTAAAGGTTCCATAGAGATTCTCTGCATCCAAATATGCATTTTCATGTATTTATGAGATGGGCATAAATACATGAAAATGTATTTAAAATAAAAATACAAAATAACTCAATCAAATGTTCAAATGCAATGAAATGTATTAAAATAAAATACCAAATACTGTGTGGAAAAAAATGTATTTAAATACATTGTCATAATTCTTCAAAAAAAAAAAATAAATAAATAAAAAGTTTAACTTGCAGATGTACTGGTGTTCTGTCTATGATACTGATAATGTGTGATACTGTGATACTGTCCATGACACCAACAAGCCAAGACCAGTAGTACTGCGTTTTAACCCATGTACTGTATATGCCTACAGAGAAAATGAATTGGACAAGAACTTCTGGAAGCAAGCAGGGCTTAAAAAGGGAAAAAAAAAAACAAAACAAAAAAAACATTACACACAGATGCTCACGTTACCACAAATGCTCATCTTGCACTAGCTCTGCGATGCACCACACATTACATAATCGTGTTGGAAATGTCACGCGTGACATAGGCAGAAGTACTGCAGTAGGGCGAAAAACTCCATCTCATTTTCTCATCCAACTTCCAAATTGTCCGCCTACGTCACACGTGACCTTTCCAACGTGATTGCGTAATGCGTGGTGCATCGCAGAGCTAGTGCAAGACGAGCATTTGTGGTTATAAAGTATATAATTTAGAAAATGACATTGTTTCGCTAGATAAGACCCTTATTCCTCAGCTGGGATCGTGTAGAGCCCTTTGAAGCTGCATTTAAACTGCAATTTGGACCTTCAACCTGTTGGTAGCTGTTGAAGTCCACTATATGGAGAAAAATCCTGGAATGTTTTCCTCAAAAACCTTAATTTCTTTTCGACTGAAGAAAGAAAGACATAAACATCTTGGATGACATGGGGGTGAGTAAATTATCAGGAAATTTGAATTCTGAAGTGAACTAATCCTTTAATAACTGTGCAGCGCTGCTCCAAGTCGAACAAGCCCATTGTTTTTTAACCATTTTTCAACAGACTTGCTAAAATCATGAAGGCCCACCCCTAAACCAAGCCCCCAGTGGATTAGAGCAAATCGGGTTACATGGTTGAAAATGCCCATCGTGGGTTGAAAACACCCCGCTGATTGGAAAACAGCCACTAGTGTTCTGCAGAGATACATACCTGCATGATCTTGTGCTCATCAACTACAAATCACTGTTAGTTCAATGTCACTGTCTCCATCCATGTGTGCTGTCGACTTTCATCAAAATTTCAATGCTGATCCAGCACACTTTAAACATTGAAATGTCAATCTCAACCAAAATGGTTGGATCAAAACTGGTATGGATCAAAACTGGTATCAATGTCACCTTGCTATCTGAGTATTGTTCCGAAAATGTTTTTGCCTATACTTTATACCAGATCTTGAACTGAACTTTATACTAAAGGTCCTTGCACACAGAGTCTGAAATTTTCGCATGTTAAAAATAAATATGACCTCACGTTGTGTCAAACACGTTTACTTTCGTCAGTCATAAAAAAATTCGGATCAGGTTCAAATTTCTGCATTTTTCGCATCTGTAGTAAGCATTTTGAGAGGTGTTTTGACAATTCAGAGCCACTGTACAAGCGAACGGCAAAATCCAGAATGGCGTCTGACAATTTAACCCACTTCGACTTGCAGCACAAAACACTTTGACAAACAAAGTGCGGAATACAAAGAGGCAGAATATAAAGACGCAATCTCAGGATTGCATGGACCCAAATTTTTCCTCTTTCTTTTTCTCTTTTTAAGAAGAGAGAGGACAACAAAATCATCCTCACTGCTTGAAGACACCATTTTGTATTGTTTTGCAAATTTTTTCGCAATGGTTTAATTAATACGCATCAGACTCAGTGTGCAAGGTTTCTGTGCGTGACAAATTTTTAGGATGATGAATACGAAAAAACACATACGAAAATTTCGAACTCAGTGTGCAAGGACCTTAAGAGTGATTAAACCTCGTAACTCGGGTGGATCCTCAAACTGTCGGCAAAACCTCATGCAGTAGCTCCACCCACCTTAATCGTGAGTTAAATTACCTCAAGCATTTTGGAGATGCAAGTCTCTGCTTGTTTGCAGTGCAACTAAATAAAAAACTGGTTCTTTGAATAAGTAAAGCATTTTGTTTATTTAAAACACAATGTGTGTAAAGGCAAATGTTTTATGTATTCGAGGAGCGGAGAAGAGTGTCCTAGTCTGGTATTTGCCGTCTAGTCATAGCCAATAAAGCCTGTCTGTAACACTTCATGTTTTATAACACAAGCTTTTTGCCAAATATATTAAATGTGTGTAACCTGTAAGTTGATAAAAACATAATGTGATGCACTTACTGCCTCAGATGCGTTTGTTCTAATGATGGACAAAACACAAATCTCCGACATTCGCTGGTGAAACACCTCGTAACTTCATTTGTTACGAGCGTATGACCATACATAAAGCCATGATACTAACTTTGACAACAAGGTGTTTAATCATTTAAAAAACATATTTTTTCCTGAAAAGTAGAGGTTCTAAACTGCAATTTTCACGTGTTTCAAAACACACACCACGCTGGATATAACCTGCCATGGTGACATCTCCTCGAATAAACTCCTGAGATCCAACAGCTAATGCCAGCACATTGCCTTGCGACTTACCTAGGATGACTTGACAACTGAGTGCGGGCATTTCACTCACACTGGATGCGCCAACTTCAGATTTGCATAGGCCATACTATTTGAATTCACGAATGGTTGCCTGGCAAATTAAAATCTTAAACAGAATGATAAAATAACGATATTAACCGGCCAATGGTAATTTCAAATAAGCGTTTCTGTTCAGAAGGATTAAACTTGGTTTCGTTTTCCTGTTAAAATTTCATTTGTTTTCCAGCAAGACCACTGAAAAGGTAGGCCATCAATGTAGCGCTTTATTGCAACTGATGAGTTAGTCGACCTTAGTGACTGCTCTGGGCCTCCATGGAGCGTGGCCTCATACTGAACTGTCCTTGGTGGCATTCCAGGATCTCAGACACCATTCAGACAGTTCAGGGGACACTTACAGACTCATAATACTAGAGCGGGCTCTTTGACGTCTTTTGTTAGGAGTTATGAAGTATATTTGCCGCCGTGAAAGAGAGTGCTGACAGGAAAAGTGCTCGCAATCTTTTCTATTGATTAGTTTGGGCTACATTACGAAATGGTTTTTCAAAGAAACACTGCAGCTTCCAAATTTAGACATACACAACGTTATTGTATAGAACATCAATTGTAATTCACAAATAAAGGCAACACTTAGTTGAAAGAAGTACCGATCTCCATGGAAACTAATGTAGAAGAGAGTTGGCGAAAGCTCTCTCTGGTGCAGTTTGGACTCATAGCAACAGGCAGGCCTTAAACGACTCATTTACAGTAGGGCACATTCACAGTAATGTCGTTTTAAAGAGGAACCGCTGCGCAGCGCTAGAAGCTAATGAGGCGTCATCTGTACACATTTACTCAGAACCCTCCTCCTCAAAATACCCAGGAGCTTTTTCCCCCTAGTTCCTACTTGCTGAAAATTAAATTGAGCTTCATTTGCCTGCACCAAAGTTTATTTTCTTTTAGACAAGCTCAATATTTTAATGTATTAGTTCATCCAAAAATTCAAACTCTGCCATTATTTACTCTTCCTCATGTTGATACAAATCTGTATGACTTGCTTTCTCCAGTGGAACACAAAAGGAGAAATATATGTGAATAACATGCTTGCCACTCTTTTCCAAAAAAGTACGTCACACGAGGTCAGAACATCATTTTCATTTTCCTTTAACTCTAATTGCCTGTGATAAAATTAAGTTATATTTGGACTGAATCATCTATTGTGAAGGAAGATAGAAGTGAAGATAGACGTGACTCACTGCAGTAACCTTTTCCACTGTAACACTGGAAAATGATTTACATGAATCAGCAAGTGATCTGAGAATCTTGAGCATTCTGGAACATCTTGACTTGTTTATTTTTTAATCGAAGAAGTTTTGCTTCTCCAACGAATGGCTTCATCATGGCTGTTGAAGATAAAACTGTCTTCAAGTCCAGATGCTCCTGAAAATAGGTGTGCAAGACAATCAAGTGGTACAGACTTAATTTAAATCACAAATATATATATATAAAATACAACCTTTCAAAAACTCTAATATTACTACAAAAAAACACTTATAAAATGGATTGTTCCAGATCTACAATCTGATTGGACGAGCCAAGTCTGAAGTCCTTTTTAAGACACAGTATACACACACACACGCACATCTATTTGTGACCATACTTAAACTTAATTTTATATAATAAGACCAGAAATATGCATTACAATAAATATGGCCAATTTCGATTTCATATTCTCTATGAAGGATGTATGCAGCTATGATGACTTATTAAAATGCTGATGTGCATCAAACTATCTCTTCTTTTCACAGTTGTAGGAACCATTTAACATCTTGGGAAGTGAACCATGACACCATGTGCTGAATTCTGAGCCTACAGTAGTGATGTCTGAAGAGCCGGAGGTATCTGGGGACTGTCCATCTCTTCTCTTGGCTTTGTTCTCCTCTCTACCTTTTTAATTGGACAGCTGCTATGCATCCCACACTGCATTTCGCATACATACCTGTTTGACTCTTCTACACACAAGGCTTGTTTAAGGTGACGAATGTAGTAATGACTGGCAGTATTTATTGGTCTTGGAGGAGAGAAAATAAAGGTCAGCCAAGACAGAGGTATTTTAATTGCAGTGTCAGGACAGCAAGACAGTAGACAGTACAGCAGAGGGCAAGATGTTGTGATATACTCTTTCTTTTTTGTTCTTGTCCTCTCTCTCTCTCTCTCTCTCTCTCTCTCTCTCCCATCTCCCACCCTCCCGTTTGTGCCCCTAGATGATTTGATATCTTGTCAAGGTCCCCTCTCTTCATTACGCCAGTGTTGCATTTCTCCAGGAGAGTCTCTGCTCAGCTCTAAAAGTCAATAGCACAAGCCTCCTCTGCAGCCATACTGTCCTTGTACAGAAGAGAGTGAAGCCTCTTCTCAGGAGATCAATCAGAGAAGAGTCAAAGTTGCCTTCAAAGTTTCGTTGTCTTTGACTGTGAAATTACATGTGGCTCCAACAATGTTCCATCATTTCATGATGAACCTATGTGCAAACAAGGACGAAAATACACCGCAGTCACTCAAAAAAATGAACTTTCACTGTTGTTAGTTTCACTCAAACCACACTTGTTCACATTACTTAAAAAACTCATGTAACTACATGAACGTAAATTAACTGCGTTGTTTCTACTAAAAATGAGTATTGTCAGCTTTACTTAGTAAGTGTTTGTTTAGTCAACTTAACATTGCTGAGTGAAACGCACAAATTAATGTTGACATAACTAACTGGGCAGTGGATCCGTAGTTCCCAGCATGCTTTGCAAGGGACTGCATTATGAGAGCATATTTAGGGATTAAAGTGTTATTTTATGTGTTTTTCAGTAAAGGGAAAGATGTTGTTAGTGTTTAATGTTCAGTTATGTTGGACATTTAGAGGAGTTTCCGTAATGTTTTTGAATTTTGTGGTTACCATTATGCAGAAGAGTGTCGGCTGTGTTTAGGCTGTGAGCCTCATATACGCTTGCGTATAGGATGGAATTCCTGCTCTCAATTCAACTGAGTTTGTTTAATGAGTTGTTTGAGTGCATTTTGTAGAGAAAATAGTTCATTTAATAAGGTAAATGAAGTCAATAAATGTGTTCACCTTACGTAATAAACAACATTATTAAATAAACTGCACATTTAAATATTATGTAACAGTGAAATTCAAATGATTTGTATTTACTCAAAGAAATTTTGTCAGCTTTACTTGAATTTATTTTGTTGTAAATTGTCATTTGTACAAATTACTCAATATAGTTGACATTTCTTTTTTTAAGTAAATCCAACAATTCATTTTTTTGAGTGTATAATCGCCAAACATATGTGGCCAAAAACACCAGTTAGCTTCTTTCTGTTCAAAGGTTTGAGTAACCCTAGTCTTAAGGCCTGTTCACACCAAGAGCAATAACTATAAAGATAACTATAACACTAATTATTATTTGCGTCCACACCAATGAACGATAACGGTCTGTTTATTCTAAGCTTGCGCGCTGCGGTTTCAAAGTGTGTACAACGTCATTGTTTTTGCTGTTCTTGTTGCATTTACACGGCTTTAACCAGCAGATGTCCTCAGCATGCTGTTTCGAGTGAATCTAGCTAGTGCAATCAATCTAATCTAACAGTGAATTTAGCTGATGTAGTCAATATAGTGGAATAAAAACAACACCTAGTCTTTTTCACTGCAACTTCAAAGGAAGTAAGACAATGTTGTCGAAACTAGCACTGAATACCTGAGGTAATTTTGTGTTACACTGTTTGCTAGCCTGGCATAATGATCTCATATCCATTAATAGCTACTTCTCACCATTTATTCCGAGGGTGAAGCCGATTGTTTTCCATATATCCATTTTCTTTAAATTATCCTTGAAAAGGGTGTTTGATTTGTCAAACTGTGGTGGATTTTACTGGACCCTGGCGATTATGCGCAAACCCTTAAATTCGAATGGATTCTGATTGGCTGTCAGTGTTTTATCATTCAACAGCTGGAAAAAAAAATGTTCTGAAAGTGATCCCAACGATATTGTTCCTCTATATCAGGGGTCGGCAAGTAAGTTTGGCATCGGGCCAAAAAAAAAATTCGCCACTAGATGGCAGGCCAGAACATAGTCAAAGGATAATTTAAGAAATTAATTGATGAAAAATGCAACTAGAATTGCCTGTGACAGACTGTTACAGTGTCTTTTGTAACTGGTATTGAGCTGTTACTCCGTGTTAAATCCTGTAGTAGGACAGTCATTAACAAAAAGCCACATTTGTGTGGCAGTGTCCGGGTTTTACACTGGATAAATTAATAAAGCAGAGTAGTGACACGTAACCTGGCAAGTATCTTCATTCACCAACTTGCAACACAGACCGCCTTGCTAAAACACACATAAGTGGGAGACGCGGAATGGATAAAAATAACTCAAAAAATAATATTGTGAATAATAAATGTGTATCATTTTAATTAGCTTGTTACACAATGGAGCCTAACTTATTGTAATAATTATTTGACGTAGCCTACTTTTACACTCAGAATTATTCCTTGGCATCCTCACTTAATAAACTGCATTTTGTTTTTAATTGTTTGCATGCTGGAGGTACGCTATTACGTTGTGTGCAGAGTGATGTTAACATTTAAGCTAACATTTAAGAGTCTAAAAGAGGAAAGTTGACAGCAAAAATAGGGCATACAAAGAAGAATGGAAAGACAACTATGCGTTCATCATACCTAGCTTTGTGAATGCAAAGCCAGTGTGTCTTATCTGCAACAAAGTTGTCGCTGTTTGCAAAGAATATAACACCGTGTCTACACCGGACGCAAGCAGCGCGACGCGTCAAAAGATAATAGAACCTATTATAATCAGTGATATTGTCTACACTGGATGCGTCTCGGTGCGGCGCGACACAACAAATTCCCGACAGTAAACGGATACCCTGTTCTATTTCAGACGTAGTCCAAGTGCTTTGCAATAGTCGGTTTGTCACGTTCAGTGTAGACAACTTTTAGCTGTTGCGGCGTGGCGCGAAAAAAGTTGCGTCTGGTGTAGACACGGTGATAATATTAGATGGCACCATGAGACGAAGATCTATTTCAGAACCAGCCGCTATCAAAATAACCTGGCTGCGGGTGCGGGCCAGATATTATTGCTGGCGGGTCAGTTTTGGCCCGCGGGCCGCCTGTTGCCGACCACTGCTCTATTGTTATCGTTATAGCTGTGGTGTGGACTCTGCTATTCTATTATATTTAGAATGATTTTTAGAACTACATCTTTATCGTTTTCTTTATAGTTATCATCCTTGGTGTGAACAGGCTTTTAGCCTCTAGTCTGACCTTTTTAAAGTCAAGGCCACCCACACAGACAGGAAAAGGCTGCCTGATCCTCTTGTAAAGCAACCGATCAAAGTTCATTTTATCATGTGATCTTCAGTGAGAGAAATCAGACGAAATTCAAAGAGGAATTTACAGGTGTGCTTACACAAGTCAAGAAATCAAAATAAATTATTTATTTTCCTGTACACAATTCATCAGTGCACATTATTCCACAAAAGGGGTCTTAATCTTTTATCAAAATGTGATACCTTGCTTTGGCTCTGAAACTTCCTTGTTAAGTAATATCATAGACTGCAGACAGAGAAAATAATGTTAACCAATACACATAAGATATTTAATCATTGTTTTAGGCTATTGTTGTAATGCAGCATCTCTCTAATGTTTTACCCATATTACCATAGTAATTTCAGGTTAATATAATAAAAGATGCTGCAATAATAGGAAAGAAAAATCAATATACACTACCATTGAAAAGTACTATTTTTTTAATATTTTTGAAAAGTCTCTTATGCTCTCCAAGGCTGCATATGATAAAAATACAATAAAAACCTTAATATTGTGGAATATTTTATATAACTTTAAAATAATTTAAAATGCAATTTACTTCAGTGATGGCCAAACTGAATTTTCAGCAGCTATTAGTCGAGTCTTTCGGAAATGCTGCTTTTTTTTTTTTTGGTAGAAACTGACATACATTTTTTTCAGGATTATTTGATGAATAGAAAGTTCACAATAACAGCATTCATTTGAAATAGAAATGTTATAAAATGTATTTACTGTCACTTTTAATGCATCTTTTTTAATACAAATCTTACTGCTCCCTAACTTTTAAACAGTAATGTCTTTTAAAAAGATGTGTTACCATTGAAAGCACTCACTGTAGCAGCCTGGGAACTTCAATTTGTCTTCTCAACAACTAATTAAAAACCTAAAAGCCATCCAATCAGGTTTGAACTGACAAGTTCAGCCATTTTTGTGCATAATATGTATAAGAGAGTCAGTGAACAATCTGGGTGTCATGTCTGTGGCTGAGACTACTGTAGTCTTAGTCTTTTTGAGAGAACAAAATCAATCATTCTTCCACAAAGATTTTTGTGTAATTGGATTGATGTTAATGACTGTATTAAACAGCCTTATTGTGAAATTACAGAATGATAATTTGTAGAAAGACTGTCACTAAATACGCTATGGAGCTGTGTTAGGCTATCATCCATCAATGTTCCTTCATTAAGAGTGAGTGAACGGTCCTTCATGGAATTCCACTGAAATGCTGGCAATTCAAGAAGCGTAATTTCAAAACTGGAACACAAGCCCTTGGCAGCTGCTTCAATGCACTTTGAATATGAATATCTAAATTTAATGGCTGATATATTACACTGCATAAAAGTCTTCCTGAGCGGGTTTCTCTACCCGTAGTTTTATAGGTGAATGATAATTCATCCGATCTGGCAGGTACAGTGGTGGCATCCTCCGGGAACCCAAAATAGATGCCAGATAAAGAATTACTGTTCGATGCATATCTCCCTAATTGGTGTCTAATTTGGCGTGGTGGTGTCAGGTTTCCAGAAGGACAGAATGCCACTTAGGAGGAGGTAAATTTGAGAAAGCAGATGGTCCTCTCCAGAGGCCTGACAGCACTCACAAGCTGGGCATACCATGTGTTTCTACGTGTGTGTGTGGACATGCGTATGACTGCTCTGCCGTTTTCTTTCAACCTGACCTTGGAGGTGATCCTTTTTTCGCTTCCTAGAAATGTCACAGTACTCATTTCAATGTATTTATGAAAGCTCTTTTCAAAACCGGATCTATAAAAAAAACCTCCAAAAAAACATGAACATCAGTTCATTAATATCGGTAGTTTTACACAGATACGTCTGAATAGGATAAGAGAGAAAAATAATACACAAAAAAATAATTACAGAGGTTGGACAATGAAACAGTAATTTGTGGCCAATACCGCAACAATTAGTCTTGAGAATGACAGATACAAGTCCTGCACAGTGGCCAGATAGATTCTGAGCCATTTCTTTTCCTGAACATTGGCCAGGTCCCAATGTGATGCTGGTGGAAGAAAATGTTTTCTGATTTCCTCCTCCAAAACACTCCAAAATGGCTCAAAAATATTAAAATCTGGTGATTGTGCAGGCCATGGGAGATGTTCAACTTCACGTTCATCAGACAATTCTTTCACCAATCTTGCTGTGTGTATTGGTGCATTATTATGCTGATACACGTCAATCCCTTCAGGGTACAATGTTTGAACCATTAGGTGCACATGGTCCTCCAGAATGGTTCGGGAGTCCTTGGCAGTGAGGCGCCCATCAAGCACAGTAGGGAATGCCATGAAATTGCAGCCCAAACCATCACTGATCCACCCCTGTGCTTTACTCTGGGCAGCAACAATCCGGGTGTTAAGCTTCTGGGGCTTCTCCCGGATGTGGAAAAGACAGTGAAGGTGGACTCATCAGAGAACAATACATGTTTCACATTGTTCATAGTCCAAGATTTGCACTGTTGACACCAATGAAACCGACATTTGGCATTGCCACGAGTAACCAAGGGTTTGGTTATAGCAGCGCGACCATGAATATTGTCTCTGTGGAGCTCCTGACTAACAGTTTGAGTCGAGGTGCACATTGGATTCTGCAGTGAGTTGGGTAGCTGTGGTTTTACGTTTTTTAGATACAATCCAGGTCAGTACCTGGACATCCCTTTCAGACTGTTGGGTGTGGTTCATATACGTGGTGGTATGCCGACATTACCCTGGACACCATAGCTGTTGATACACCACAAAGACTTGTGGTGTCCTGGTCACAGATGAACCAGCAAGATGTGCACTAACAATTTGTCCTCTTTTGAACTCTAATATGTCTCCCATTATGTTGTGTGGATTGCAATATCTTATGTACAGCTGTGCTATTGCTCTACTAATTCAACTTTCAGACTCTGCTCTTTCTGATGGAATGTAAAATCAGTGAAGATTGGCCACCAGGCTCTAATGACTCACAGAATTAAAAGTTTGGGATCTCTAAGATTTTTTTTTAATGTTTTTGAAAGTCTCATACTCAATACTACATTAAGTTGAATAAAATACAGCAAAAGCAGCAATATTTTGGAATTTTAACCATTTTCCATTGTAATATTTTTCAAAATGCAATTTATTCAGCAGCCATTACTCCAGTCTTCAGTGTCACCTGATCCTCCAGAAGTCATTCTGATATGCTGATTTGGTTCTCAAGAAACATTCCTTATTATTATCAATAGGGATGCATGATACCATTTTTTAAGGACCGAGTACGAGTACCGATATTTTTTTTTCTGGTACTCGCCGATACCGATGCTTATACATTTATTAATTTCTGTTTTTTTTTTTTTGTTGTTGTTGTTTTTTTTTTTGGTGATGTTGCAGTTTTCCAAGCACAGTGAGACTAATTATTGTAGGACAGCTTCTTTATTATTACTCTAATGAAAAAAGTAATACATTTGTATGTGCTTGTCACAAACTTAAAGAACAACAATTTCACCTGGTATCGGTGCATCCCTAATTATCAATGTTGAAAACAGTTGTGCTGCTTCATATTTTTGTGAGTTATTTATTGTAGTTAAATTATTTTGGATGAATGGATGGAGAAAACTTTACAAAAACTGTCAACAATGTATTCACAGTAAAAATAAAGTCATCAAGAGCATTAACTGATTTGAGGCTTAGACTAAGTAACTGAAAAATTCTCCTCACTATTCTTAAGACAATAATCTTGTCATTACATCTGTGGTTGCATAAAGCAGAGAGGACAGTTGTGGTGTGTGTGTGTGTGTGTGTGTGTGGCCTTCTTTGAACCAGACTGTCCTTCTAGATCGATTTAAAAAAAAAAAAAAACCTGAGCACGCCCTCTCATACTTTATAGTGGATTCAAATTCCTCCAAGGCCTCTCCAGTTAAATATTCAGAGGCAGTCAAGGTTCCCATCAGCCTGTCAGCCGTGTAATATGAGTTGAAGGCACTCAAGTAGTCCTAGATACTTCATGCTCCTAGAAGACCCGCCAGTCACCTGGTAAGACACAGCTGCGAACGTTCCCAACACACTGAGGAAAGAGACACTTCACAGGTACGCTTCACCTTTATACACATCTGGAAAAAAAAAAAAAAGACTCCACAGAACCTGCATTACAGGAAAAAATAAAGCAGAAAAACCCTGCCATGATTAAGATTGTCTTACCTTGTTAATTGCCACCTGTGAGGGGTGAAGTGATATCAGCTACATTAGATCTCAGGGTCTCAACACTCTATTTATCTGTGAATTGGCGTCACTTAGCTTGAATTTTTCACAGCTGTATGAAGTGTTTTCATATTTATGCAGCAAGTCTCTCATTACATACTTCAGCGTATCATCCAATTACTGGGACACAGCAGGAAACTCAGCAGAATTATTACCATACGCGGTGCCGTACCACACGTGCAAATGTTTCTCCTTCCCTCCCTCTTTACTCAACTTCACAGGTAAGCGTCTTTTACATGCACACGTAAACACCGTCGTTTCTCACATTTTTAAACTACCACATTGATGCACACTTTTGTGAATTTAATTTTTAACTGATTTATTTGTCCAAAGTGTTCATTCATTCGCTATTTCCTATATAAAGCATTATATAATAAAAAGTAGGTATTTCTGAACTCTACTGCATGAGCTGCGTAGAATCCTCATCAAAGAATCCTGGAAAATTTGTATCACAATTTCCACAAAAATATTAAGCAGCACAACTGTTTTCAACATTAATAATAATAATAATAATAATTTTCTTAAGCAGCAAATCAGCATTTTAGAATGATTTCTGAAGGATCATGTGACAGTGAAGACTGGAGTAACGATGAAAATTCAGAAGGAATAAAATAAGTTTAATTTTAAAAATAATAAAACTGAAAGCAGTTATTTTTTAAATTATAATAATATTTCATAATATTACAGTTTTTACTGTATTTTTGGTCAAATAAAGCAGAACTATTAGATAAGTTTGATGAAATATTATCGGTAAGACTTTAAAGTAAAATTTACATGTATTTTTTACATAATTCATTAATCTAGAGTAAGATGTTGATTCATTTTGTTCAATATGCATTTACATTTACGTATCCATTTGATGTTAAAATGTATTAGTAAATGTAGAAAATAACAATTAAAACAGATTATTACATGCAATGAAAGTATTATGTATTGTTATTTGCTGATTAACTAACGTTAATATAAAACCTTAATGTAAAATGTTATGTTATCTAACGAAAATAATCTAGGACAGAAAGTAGTTGTCTCTATCCAAAGCCCCCCATCCCCCTTAGAATTAAATAAAATATAGAATTATCTAATTGATAATCAGGTAGTAGACTAAATTTAGACTAAATCTGCAACCTGAAAAGTTTTTGTAACAAGGTTGCAAACCTGTTAAAATGAATAGACAATTAAACAGCTCATACAATATTAACTCCTGGGGTTGATGAGTAACGTTTTCTGAAGCATCTCCTTTCACCCATCATTTGTTGAAAAAGAAAAAGAAAACAATTTTTTACCCTCTTTGTGTAAAGTACCTCAATTTCTTTTCTTTGCTTCTTGCTTTGACATTTTGTTGCTCTCACTCGCTTTCTAAATTTCTCCTCTGTTCTTTAAAACTCATGACCGCACAATGGAAATTCACTTTTTTGTTGCAGCCCTTTTTTGTGGCTTATTCTGTTTGAATTGGCTTGATGTACTGATTTGCTCTTTATGAAGGTCAGTAATCACACAACTGAGTCATATTGATCAGAGGGACGTGTGGTTGTGATGGTGAAGGAAATCAATCACTGTTGTCTCACATTCTATCGCAGAGAACAAAGTCAGACTCGATCAAACCTCCTCAATAACACAGGAGAAACCAATTCTGTGATAGCGAGGACTGAAGCAAATAACATCCGTCTAATTCGTCACTTTCCAGTCTCAGGAGAGACGCAATACAAAGAACCGTGTTTCTGGAACATCAAGGAAATGTCCATGGTTAAAAACATCAAGGTTAATCTGACACAGGATGGGAGAACAATTTCACAAGCGTATGTTTGCTACTATTATCAAGCTTTGAGACCGACTCTACAATAACAACCACAATAACCTGTGAATATCTTTACAGAAATTTACCATGGTAACCATACTGTCCTTAAATACCACATTTAAAACACTACAGTTATTGTCCTTGATCTCCTGAACAGTGTAAGAAGCAATCAGAATCAATCGGTCTGACGGAAGCTAGATATTTTACTTTATAACTTCTTAAATATGGATATTTTTCTTACACAAACACATCGCTTCGCTTCAGAAGGCCTTTATTAACCCCCTGGAGCCGTGTGGAGTACGTTTATGATGGATAGATGCACTTTCTTGAGCTTCATAATCGTTGGTCCCGTTCACTGCCATTATAAAGCTTGGATGCGTCAGAACATTTATTAAAATTATTAAAGCATGTTCAATGTTGTTTGTTTTTTAAATATGGAAATATGGAATTATTTTTAATGAAATTATACTCTAAATAAGAAACTAAAACTGCCAGTAGGTGGCAGTAAATGTCATGGGGCCAGATTTACTAACAGCTTGCGCCAACACAAACCCTCTTTGACACGCAGTCCAGAATTAGCACTGAAAAGGTTGTTTTTGCGGCTGACCTTATTGCATATACATTTGTAGGAGTTTCCCTTTCAAACGGAAAAAATTTATGGGAGGAGAGTATTTAAATGAATCACGCAACGCGATTTAGGAATGTTTGCGCTAGTCAATTTACTGGTATTTGCATCATTATTTAACGCCCAAAAAAAGCATGACTTAACCCATTTTGCGACATTGCTGCAATTGTCGCTGCTAGGAGGAGACACCGCAGAGAACAGAGAGTGTGTGATAGAAGGGAGAAAATATTTTCCACTCGTATTAATTTCTTTAGAATTCCGGAAGAAGATGTTATCCGTATAATACATGTAACCTGTGTCGATCCGCACCTGATGAGCATCAGCTTTGCTTATTTGCGACCCAACGCTAATTTGCACTGCTCTTAGTAGATTGCGTTGGTCATTATGTAAATGATTTGACTGCGTCTGTGTTCTTTATTTTGCGCGTCAGCAGTAGATCACGCGCAAAACTCGCCACTCCCATCGCTGCATTTGTGGAATTGCGCTAATTTACCCCATTTAGTAAATCTGGCCCTATATGTTTAAGTCATTGAGTCATTCATTCATTCGATTTGTTCAAACAACTCTTTATGAATGGACCACTGAATCATTGGTTCACTCGATTCATTCAAAAACACAGATTCAGAAATGAAACGCCGTTGTGTGTTGCTTGGAGACGAACAGTTCTGCTTTTTCTTTATATTTTCATTGGCAAAACTGAGCAAAGCAGACAACATTGTCTAAAATAACACAATATTAACTTCTTATTTATTGTTGTTTTGCACTTGTGCTATTCAGGACAAAACAGCACTCATGTGATATTGCGCTCGTATGATATAACTTAACTATATTAAGCTATGATGTAAATATCAGTCAAAAACTCAAATGGGGCATTTTTGCCCACATATTTTGGATTTTAGGGACATTCTAACTGCATTCTATAGGCTACATTGCGCGGTGAGTTGTTGCCCTGCATCATATTCGTCATCAATCAACTGTATGAAATGTCAGATGGCCTACGGAGGTCTGGGGCGGGGCAAGTGCATTAAATGTGTTAATAATTTTAACGCGTTATTTTTTACCGTAATTTTAATCTAATTAATGCGTTAAATCGACAGCCCTAATTTTAAACTATAAACTATACCTTTGTTTATATTAAACTCAATTATTGATTAAAAATTACTATATTGTAACACATCAGCTGGGTTGCTGTGTCAGTGGGCGGGTGGGGGAGGGGTATATTGTTTCAACTGTCAGTGCGATTGACCAGCCTTTAACCCTAACCCTAACTAATGAGAGTTAGTTGGCATGTAGTTGCACAGTTACTTATAGTCAACAGAATGTTCAAAAGGGATCATCAAAATAAAGTGTTACTGAATTTTTTGTAACTGTAAAAGTCACATACAGTAAAAGTCTTTTTTACTGTCATTTTTGATCAGTTTATTGCTTCTTTGCAGTAACCTTACTGACCTATTGAATGGTAGTGTTGTGAGATGTAAAAGTGAAGTACTTGAAAAAAGTACTTTTTTGTAGTTGTATACAATATAAACTTTTTAAACTTTATAAACTTTTTAATGGGGAAGCATCTTTCCTACTTTTTTTTTTTTTTTTTTCATCTGGTCTAAACTAGCTGCTATTTATAAAGTTGTTGAGGTCTTAATGACACACCTGGCCATAGCGCTGTGACGACAACAGTACAGATTGCAGGCCGAGGAGAGTGAAAAACACAATTAACGGCTTGCGTACCTGAGGGAGAGGGCGGCGGGCAGACGAGAAGAGAAACATGTGTTTGCCTGAAGTCCTGAGCGTCTGTTTACCTCCTCACACATGCACTGCTGCTGAAGAAGTAGCATTTAACAAGATCAGGTGTTCTTTTCTCCCTCTCTCTCGTCCTCAACTAAGCTCCCCAAATTCACTTTGGGTATAATTACATTTGACCCAGATGAGTGTGCACTTGATATCGTGGCAGTGAATAATGCCAGGCTATTTGGCTACTTTCAGAAAGCCTTGGATGTGTCTTAAGTTACAGGTATGGAGGGGGCAGTGAGTGATGTTGTGTTTGTACTAGTTAAAATGCTCAGAAGCAGAGACATCAAGACAGGTGATGTTGTCCTATCTATGGTCGCACATTTCTGTAATAACATTCCGACTGGCTACCTTATATAGGAATGTGTTATCTGACGCTGATGCCTTGTTCTTAGTGAGCATGTGTGCGTGTGCGTGTGTGTATGCCTATATATATAGTCCTTGTTTGAAGTATCAGCTAGATGAATACAGGTAAATGATGTAAGTGGGTTTTGTTTTTGAATTATTTAAAGGGATAGTTTACCCAAAAATGAAAATTTTGTCATCAATTACTCAGGGGTAGTTCACCGCTGGCAAAATGGGCTTTCAATAAAACTTGGCTGCCTATGAAGAAAGGAGGCGGAAAAGAAATTAGTGCTGCCTGACTAGAGAGAAAAAAAAAAGGCTGCTGTCTTCTCTTTTGCCAAATAGGTAAAACTTCAACACCCATAATGCACTGCACCATAATATGCATGTTGCCATCCAAGGCCATGCCCATTAGTATGCAATGTATATGCTTGACCAGAGTCAAATACCACCTTGCTTTAGTAGGAAATGCTTCTTAGCAAACTTTTAGTTATAATGGTGTTGACTTGTATTGTTCCTGGGTGCAAGAATTCAAAGAGTAAATGTTTAGTAAGCACAGGTTATTTTTGGTTTACAATGAAGGATCCAGTGAGTTGTAGGCAGCGGCTAAAGGCTGCGAAGAATTGTAAATATGGAGAGAACACCGCGATGGAAAGTATAATCTGTAGTTTTCACGAAAGCCCTGGAGCTGTCGAAAGCACAACGCATCATCCGGCAGACTTTTGCTGACAAATAAATGGGAATTTCTGGGTCCAGGTAAAATGGAAAACGAGTAAACAAAATTTATTTACATATACTACAGACTACAGTGTAATAATACAAAGCGGGTTGAAAATCGGTGCAGTTACACTACGTTTTTTGTTTTGTTTTTAGATGCTACAAAATGCTACAGTTTTCATGCTTTCAAAGAGGGACATCAAATAAAATTGAGAACTTTTGTATGTTAACTTCAAGTTCTGCATAAACAAATTTCCACCTACTTCAACTTAAGTTCATTTGCAGTCTTAGATTAAGTATAACCAATTAAATTAAGTATAATCAAGTCATTTTGACTTAAATATATTAAACTGACTTCACAAACTGACAACAATTTAGTTGAATCTCATATAACTTAATAAATTAAGTTGAAATTCTTAAATTATTTTGATGAGTTAAAGTAATGTAAAAACATATGCTGCTATGACTTACTGTTCATATAATTTTTTACAGTGAATATCAGTCAAGTCTGCTGTACTGAACACTATTTGTCTGCCATGCTTAACGGTTGCCTACAGTATAGAGTGGTTCCAAATTATTCACTTTTGATGTTCCATCTCAGGATGCTGTCTTAGAAGACTGCTGCCAGGCAATGGACAGTGTGGGCAGCTTACTAGATTGTGGAACGGGGCCAGTAAGTGTGACCTTCGGTATTTGCCTGTGTGTGTGTGAGGGAACATCTGACTGTGTGACTAAACGTGGCATGTGCTTCCTGCCAGGCCTGTGGCCCAGTGTGGAGCAGCAATCCCATTACTCATGCCAGTGACACCACCACGGAGTAAAAGTACGCACAGATGTGCCTCTGGACAAGTGAAAACAGAGGCGGAGACATACAAAATAGGTGTAATTCACTTTAAACTCCATACGCAAAATGCGACACACATAAGTACATTTTGTACTTTTATTCATCAAGAATGCATTCAATTGATCAAAAGTGACAGTAAAGACTTTTACATTATTATAAAAAAAATCTATTTCAAATAAATTGTTTATTAAAGTATCCTGAAGAAATGTTTCTTGAGCAGCAAATCAACGTATTACAATGATTTCTGAAGGATCATGTGAAACTGTAGACTGGAGTAATGATGCTGAAAATTCAGCTTTGCCACCACAGGAATAAATTTTATTTTTAAATATATTAAATTAGAAAACAGTTATGTTTGGCTGAAGTGATTTTTGGCCATACGCATAATGCCAAGTGTTATACTGAGGTATTATTATTATTATTATTATTATTATTATTATTAGAACATTTGGTGTATTAAAATATTTGTTTATCATAATTAATGTAAACAAAACCTACTATTTATGATTATTAATGATTTTGAAATAGACATTTTGCAACATTATAAATGGCTTTACTGTCACTTTTGATCATTTCAATGTGTCCTTGCTGTATAAAAGTATATATTCCTTTCAAAAGAAATCTTATTGACCCCAAACTTTTGAATGGCAGTGTACCTTCACAGTCTAAATTATTTTCCAACAATCATATTCAGCAAATTTATATCCAGCAGCAGTAAAACTCAACTAATTTTCACTGTATGACTTCTAAGACCTCCTTGATGGACAAGATCATGAACAGCAGGCCATCTTATTATTGATTCTGTTTAGCACCTGGATCGTTCTAAGTCAAAGGGAGCTTGTTAAAAATCAGTCATGTTTTCGGTCTTCAGAACCCAGTCTGACCACCTGCAGCTGCGTGCAAATGACTAGCGCTATGAAGGCTTGTTAAAGTCGCACAAACCAAAAGCATTCAATCACAGTCCTATTATGCTTGTGGAAGCATCTCTCAGGTTATTACTTTTATCTACAGAATTTTTAATTAACTTATGATTTATTTAAAGATTAAAACAGCATTCAAAAAGCAGGCATCTTTTCAACAGCTCCCAAGGGTAGGTGGTTTGGATATTTGTAATCCTAACATTCTCATATAATGCAAGTATACCGTATTGTTCCGAATATAAGACGATCCTGGATATAAGACCACCCTCCCACCCCTTTTTTTTATTTTTTAAAATGTATCTTTTTGAAGACCGGATATTGTCCTTTATAAAGAAAATGCCTTTATCAAAAAATAATTTTCATATTGCATATTTTTAATATTTTATTTTTTGCATTGAAAGTATGGTAAATGCTGGTAGAATGTACCAACAATCACATTCAGAAATAAACACTTTATGGCATACCATAAAAAAACAACAACAAAAAAAAAAACAGTTTCTGCCAATCTCATGTTAATCTTGAGTACTTATAGAGTAATAATGCATCCTTCATATCTCTGAAAAGTCTTTAGTTTTATCATATTTATAAAAGATAGATACGCTAAACCGAGTCTTTCCGAAAAAAAGCCGAGCTCCTGGAGGTGTGCCTGCCGTCAGTGCCGTGGGCGGAGCTGAAGAGTCACGAGCGCGCGCAGCTTTTGTGTAGAGATCGTCTGCTAGCTGCGACATCATTATAAATAAAAAAGGAACAAAAGCGTTCGTGTTGTTTACATTATATGCACTTGCTCACCGATTGCCAACAAAACACAGACATCTGATGCAGCTTTACTCACCACCCGCGATCTGCAAATCCAACGCCGAACTGGGACTTCTTTACAAAGTATTCGTCACCGAAATCCCGGGAACAAACAAACATATATGTGCAACTCCGTTGCTGCCCCGGAAAAACAAACTTCATCCACTGTTCCCTTAACGTTGGGTTCTTCGGGAAGCTGAAAAAGGTAATCCTTCCCTCACAACCAAAAACACACTCCTTTGTTGACAGGAGCTGCGTCTCATTTCGGAGGCTGCGTCCTCCGCCGGTCGCATGTGAAGGCTGCATACATCATCAAGGATGTCATATTTAAGAAAAGTAACCGTAATAAAATTGACTGATATTCACTGTGAGGTGTAAAATACTGTAATTTCTTTCTTACGTTGCAATCTAACAGTTATTTTTCTTAAATGAGACTGCCTCGATGATGTATGCAGCCTTCAAAGGGTGCAGCCCCTGAATTGGGACATAGCCATTGTTGAAAAATCTCTCGCCTTCCGTATCCCGAACGAAGTGCGTTGATGGGCGTGCTCTGGGTGATGTGTGTGTGCACGCTTATCAGGGAGAAGTGCCTATACAAGGAATTCCGCTCTCTTTTGACGTCATACAGGCCATACTCAAAAAAAACTCTCCGAAACCCGGTCAGAAGGAGTTGCACTCACCATGTGCTTAAAGTTTGCTTCATAACCTCACCTCAGTTGCTGGTTCTCTTGCCCGACTTTTAAACCGCTCTGTTCTAGATGGTCATTCGCCATCATGAGTTCCCCGGCACTGTAAACTCCCATTAGTTTACAGGGCTGGGTTGCTTCAGTCCTGGGGGGCACACTCGTTTTACACGTATTTGGCACTCTCTATTGTTCCGGGTGTATTATTGACATGTAAAAGTCTAGACCCTGAATATAAGACAACCCCATTTTTTCAGATGTATTTCCAAGGGGAAAAAAAAACAAAAAACATTGTCTTATATTCGGAACAATACAGTAATATTTGTAAAGAAGATTCCCTGTAATTAAAGGGTCATGAAACTACCTGTTACAGCAGCAGTCAGTTCTCACCACAGTTTCGAAAAATGCTACAAAAGTGGGCGTGGCGAGCTGCGGAGCGGAGTGTGAAGAGAGGAGTCCAACGACCCTCCTGAAATCCCTTCATTGGCTGCAGATTCACTTTAGAATCGAGTTCAAAATTCTGCTACTTCTGCTACCTACTCCACCCCTACACTCCCACTAGAGGTCTAAGATCGGAGGGTAAACTCCTCCTACAAATCCCTAGAACCCGCCTAAAGACCAGAGGTAATAGAGCTTTTGAAGTGGCTGGCCCTACCTTATACAATAATTTACCTAATCACATCAAATCGGCTTCCACTTTATCCATGTTCAAATCTTGTCTCAATACGCATCTTTTTTTTCTTGTCTTTTAATCTGTAGTTGTGTTTGTTCTTTTGATGATTCTAAATGTATGTTTCTTTATTCTTTGTGTACCATTTTTTGCTTTTAATGCACAGCACTTTGGTCAGCCTGTCGGCGTTTTTAAATGTGCTTTAGAAATAAACAGAACTTGAACATGACACAGCAACAGCTTCTGACAGATTTCAGACAGTTTTATTTCACTTTCATTGAGTTAAAAGCATAAAAACTTCCCACAAATGCACACTGCCATTGTACCATTACACGCAACACAATATACACATGGTTTTGTATGCTAACTGTAAGCTAACTACACAAATACACATATCCTGTGACAGCTGTAGTTTAATGCACAAATAACTGCACAGCCATTTGCATTTATTCTCTGCATCAAATATATATATATATATATATATATATAATCTCACAGAACCCCTCACATTTTTGTAAATATTTTATTATATCTTTTCATGTGACAACACTGAAGAAATGACACTTTGCTACTATGTAAAGTAGTGAGTGTACAGCTTGTATAACAGTGTAAATTTGCTGTCCCCTCAAAATAACTCAACACACAACCATTAATGTCTAAACCGCTGGCCACAAAAGTGAGTACACCCCTAAGTGTAAATGTCCAAATTGGGCCCAAAGTGTCAATATTTTGTGTGGCCACCATTATTTTCCAGCACATGCCCTCTTGGGCATGGAGTTCACCAGAGCTTCACAGGTTGCCACTGGAGTCCTCTTCCACTCCTCCATGACGACATCACGGAGCTGGTGGATGTTAGAGACCTTGCGCTCCTCCACCTTCCGTTTGAGGATGCCCCACAGATGCTCAATAGGGTTTAGGTCTGGAGACATGCTTGGCCAGTCCATCACCTTTACCCTCAGCTTCTTTAGCAAGGCAGTGGTCGTCTTGGAGGTGTGATTGGGGTCATTATCATGTTGGAATACTGCCCTGCGGCCCAGTCTCCGAAGGGAGGGGATCATGCTCTGCTCATTCATGGTTCCCTCAATGAACTGTAGCTCCCCAGTGCCAGCAGCACTCATGCAGCCCCAGACCATGACACTCCCACCACCATGCTTGACTGTAGGCAAGACACACTTGTCTTTGTACTCCTCACCTGGTTGCCGCCACACACGCTTGACACCATCTGAACCAAATAAGTTTATCTTGGTCTCATCAGACCACAGGACATGGTTCCAGTAATCCATGTCCTTAGTCTGCTTGTCTTCAGCAAACTGTTTGCGGGCTTTCTTGTGCATCATCTTTAGAAGAGGCTTCCTTCTGGGACGACAGCCATGCAGACCAATTTGATGCAGTGTGCGGCGTATGGTCTGAGCACTGACAGGCTGACCCCCCACCCCTTCAACCTCTGCAGCAATGCTGGCAGCACTCATACGTCTATTTCCCAAACACAACCTCTGGATATGACGCTGAGCACGTGCACTCAACTTCTTTGGTCGACCATGGCGAGGCCTGTTCTGAGTGAAACCTGTCCTGTTAAACCGCTGTATGGTCTTGGCCACCGTGCTGCAGCTCAGTTTCAGGGTCTTGGCAATCTTCTTATAGCCTACGCCATCTTTATGTAGAGCAACAATTCTTTTTTTCAGATCCTCAGAGAGTTCTTTGCCATGAGGTGCCATGTTGAACTTCCAGTGACCAGTATGAGAGAGTGAGAGCGATAACACCAAATTTAACACACCTGCTCCACATTCACACCTGAGATCTTGTAACACTAACGAGTCACATGACACCGGGGAGAGAAAATGGCTAATTGGGCCCAATTTGGACATTTTTACTCAGGGGTGTACTCACTTTTGTGGCCAGCGGTTTAGACATTAATGGCTGTGTGTTGAGTTATTTTGAGGGGACAGCAAATTTACACTGTTATACAAGCTGTACACTCACTACTTTACATTGTAGCAAAGTGTCATTTCTTCAGTGTTCTTCAGTGTTGAAAAGATATAATAAAATATTTACAAAAATGTGAGGGGTGTACTCACTTCTGTGAGATACTGATATATATATATATATATATATATATATATATATATTGCATCTTTGATAACTGATAACTGAGGCTTATTTTGCTGTGCTTTTATAAGCCATTAGATAGGTTAAACGGCCGTAAAGACCGGTTACACTCACAGTGTGGATGAATCATGTTTGTGTTGAAGACTCAGGATCTATTGAAGAGAACTTATGTGACGCAGAAAGTCTTACAAAGCAAAAACAAACACTCTTTTTTTGATCCATTAATGCATCTCTCACTTAATGTATGCAATCTCTCAGTCTGCAATCTCACATCAACGTGTGCTGTCATGAATAATTAAGCAAGGTGTCTTCTCATAGGACACGCAGGGACACGGAGTCTCATGAATAATTATGAGACACTGATGAGTCATCACTGTACTATAGTACAAGAAAACGTCACGTCACATCCTGTGATGTTGACACAAAGATGATTTTAAACCCGGAAGTTGAAAATAGCACAAAAAGGTTAAAAATTAACTAGTTTTCTCCTACAATCAAAACTAACATATAGTAACATTGACTTCTATGATGTTCAACACACATAACTCCATTAAAATCTCATAAAATTTTGTTTAGGTTTTCATGACCCTTTAAAGAGCTTTTCTCTGCGTGAACTGATATTATTACCATTGGCGATGCGCTCTGACAGGGTTCTCAGAATAGATCTGGTCTTGCATTATGTTTCGGCATCATTGTGCCTCGAGTTCGCTTTGTGATCCAGGAATGTTTGGTGTTTTTGAAAGGAATATTCTGTCCCTGAGTCATCAACGAACTCACTCTTTAGAATCTGAATTATTCCACCAAATTGTTGCTGTTCATTTGCTGGTTTCTGGCTATGGTGAACCAGACACCCTTGAAAGCTCCTGCAAAGGCCAACGGTTGAGGTTTGGGGGCCCGTATTATGTTTATAACGGTAATCCCTCTCTTTCACTTCTGGAGGTATTTTAACCTTTTATTTGACACATAAGATCAAAATATACCCACTTAATCCAAATCTTCACATTAACCCCCGAGCTTGTCTGTGTTAATGTTTTGATGTGACAGTTTCCCTCTTTGTGTTCCTGACTAGGATAGTAAATTACCTATGGGCGATTGGTTTTATGCCACAGAGTGATGAGAAAATGTGAAATTGCATACAAGTCTTACCGACGGAACGATCTCAAAGGGGAACTGAGGCAATGTGCGCAATAATGCGTGACTTTTCCCTCTATCCCTCTTATTTAAACACAGCAACTCATTTTATAAACCTCACTGTTATTTCATATGCGCAGCGTCCCATGACATAACTTTTTAATAATTCATCAGACCTACACAGTTATTCAATGCGGATCTACCAGGTTACTACTTTAATCTTCACACACATTATAGCACTGACTTCACACACATTGTAGCACTATATATATATATATATATATATATATATATAGTTTATATATATATATATATATATATATATATATATATATATATATATATATATAAACTAACAGTCAGTGTTAATTTTGACAGCAAATTTTGATTTAGTTTTAGTCATAGTCTTTTGACTAAAATGGCATTTAGTTTTAGTCATATTTTAGTCATCGGAAATTGTTTTAGTTTTAGTCTAGTTTTAGTCGACTAAAATCTAATTTAGTTAAATTGTAATGCATTATGTAAGCCTTTCTCTAACAATACACAGATGCAATACACTGATATACATCTGATATTCTCCAAACTGTTTGTTCACTTAAGACAACCAAAGCGGACAGTTTTTGACCATTCAAGTGCAAAAAGACACGAAAGAGAGCTCAATTCAGTACTTGTCATTTCAATTCAGTTTTTGCTTTTAAATGTCTATATAGTTTTTTTTTTTGTTTTTTTGTTTTTTTCTGTTTTAGTTATTTTAGTACATCAGGTTAAGCTAAAGCTTGGAAACTAGATGAAATAAAATAAGTTTACATTTTTTTATATATTTATTTTTTATTTCAGTTAACGTTTATTTCAAGTAATGAAGATTTTTTTATGGTTTTAGGTCTAGTTAACTATAATAACCCTTATACTTGTAAAATATATTGAAAAATGTGTCAAATAATGTTCTTAGTCTTTCCTTCCTGTGACAGAAGATATAGTAGTTTACTATGAATTAAATAGAAATTAAATTAAGTTAAATACAGTTTATTGTGTAAACAAAGTAACAATAATGACAAGGGGGAAAAATAATAATTATAAACCATCCCGAAATACACCGTGACTCTTGTTCTGAAATGTCTGCGGTCTGTACTGTAGTAGCAGGCTGCTCATATAAGTTCAGGTGAGGGATAATAAAATATGTGTTCTTACAACCGTCTAAAACATATTACCGTATAAACATTGTATAGTAAACATTGTCATAATTCATCAACATTAGCTTATAAGCAATCGCTTGGCATAAATGTGTGCTATTCATTAATTGCGAAGCAGTCTGAAGTGCTGCTGCGCGAGCCTGTAGAGCGCGCAACAGTGCCGCTTTTTCCCGCGGTTAGATCAGCACGTTACACTTCAAATGTGCGCATCTTCCACACAGGACAGCAGTCCTGACTGGATATCTTCCCAAATCGTCCCTCTCTATCATTTTCGTCTCGTTTTTATTTGTTGACAAAAATTAGAGTAGATTTTAGTCATAGTTTTAGTCATTCAAAACACATTTTTATTTAGTCATCGTCTCGTTTTCGTCCTTGAAAAAATGTCGTTGACAAAAATTATGACGAAAATTATTCGTCAACGAAATTAACACTGCTAACAGTATTGGTGATTACCAAAATCATTTTTTTATGTTTCTCTAATGGTTAATCCACACCAGTATGTGTAAGCTCTTTAGTCACAGTAGTGCTTCTGATGCTAAAATATAATTATTGTTGGTATTTAATGGATTCAAAGACAGATCGCACAAAAGTTTATCAAAATCAAGTCTTTGGGAACAACTACATACTATTTGGAAGTTAATAACAACAGAGACTGTGGAAAAGTAAAATCAATTCCAGCAAGAAATCAAGCTGTTATCAAGGCCAAAGGAGGCCATACAAAATAAAAATACAATTTATATATATATATATATATATATATAAATTGTCTAAGTAGTGTTATCCTGCAAAAGTCTTGCTCTATGAGACTAGTTTAAATGTGGATGTGGAAACATTCTATTAAAAAGTCGAGAAAAGACAGCATATTCAGCATTTAGCATATTCAAAATGATGTTCTGGATAATAATAAAACACTTATTTGTGGCTCTGTTTTTGTTCTTCATTAAATCTTTAACAATAGAGCTGTTAAAAAGCCTTTACAGTTCTGTCAGAACAGAGCTCATAATTAGTTTCTATCATTTTCTGCTCTTATCATTATGCTGTTTATTATGCACTTTTACTGTCACAGATTTTAACACCCTGCATGAAGCATTAGGTGTGAGAACAATGAGATTTAACAATGGTTTTAAAAGCATAATTTTAGGAAAAAAAAAAAAAACTAATTCTTTGAAATGCTTGCAGTGATGAAAAACAGAAAACGAGTCCATAGTCTAAGAAAGGTAAGTTCTACTTCCACTTGAGCTTGGTTCGGCACAGCACGATTACAAACCGCTCTCGGGCCAGAATTCTCAGCACGTTTGGCTAACTGTGCTGAACCGTGCTGGTAGAATGCGTGTAGTGACGTCGCCACTCAGGATTGGTCACTTGTCTGTTGCCTGGCTACAAGTTTCTCTGTAGATGGCCAAGCACGCTATTTTTAGCAAAAAAGCGGCTATTCATACAACTTTAACAATTTAATAATGTATTAAAATTTTTATGATAATAGTGGTGCTACATAGTTATTTTTTCCAGAAATTAAAACTGTTTGAATTCATGGATTGAAATTTATGTTTTATACATTTGTAAATATATAAATGTATAATCACATTTATGCATAAAACAATCTTTTAAAATGTATTGTAAATGTAAATGTAAATTCCTTTCATTTCGATCAAACAAAGTGGTGCACAACAGAGGTTTACTGCTTAAATTAAAACATGGACAGATTTTAATGTTCCTTAATATATTGTTTTAATAAATTATATTATTATTATTATTATTAAGAATAAGAAGAAGAATATTGTTGTTGTTATTATTACTTTGAGAAGTACATTCTACTGCACAATAGTAATATATTTCTGTCATAATTTCTTTAGGTTAAAGAAAACTTTTATTTTGGCGGGTTGTAGTGAAGACCTTTACGTTTCTGTGTGTATCTGATGATAGTTTTTATCAAGTGAAATGCTGAAATGCTTGTGAAGTAAACTCGCAACATCGCAGCTCTAGAGATGAAGATCATGTGGAGTGTCGTCATATTGTGTCGTAACGCGTGCTTGAGTACACTAATTCACACAAACACATGCAGACTTCATTTTCATTAGCATTTAAATGCTTACATTGCATTTAAGGTACACATTTACATATTATCAGTTCTGACCATGACCTTGGCGTTGCTAGCGCCATGCTCTATTTTTTTTTAACTACAGGAATAGCAGTATTTTTATGGTTTATTATTCACAGACGCTAGTTCATATTGCAATATGATACACACCCCACAATTCCTCCCACATTTTCTGCATTGTGGAAATCGCTTATACTGTTTTACACAAACACATATCTGGCAGGTTTGAAATCAATGGTGTAATTCGCTACTGACCCTTGAGACTTGAAGTCAGTTTTCATTTCACAGCTTTCCTCGTGTTTTACACTGTAAAACACTTACCTAACAAACATTACAAGATTAATAAATAAAATTTTGAAGTGTAAATGTGCATTTAAACATTTGCTCTTTTCCTACATATGAAGATATTCTTTGAAGTTCTTCTTTGCTGTTAAAATAAGAAACTGCTGCAAGTGTTCTGGTACATCAAAGAGAATCAGTGCGTTGTTCATAAAGTGAAAGTTATTTGCACTAGAGTCGAATAAGAGATTTAACATTAATTTATTTATGCTTCTTGGATCAATTTTCTATTTAATGAACTGGATTTTTTTTTTAAATAATTTTCTCTGAGGTCCACTTATAATGTTAACAAGATTTTTACATCAAAAATCAGGATTACAGCAAATGGTTTTGATCAAAACAATAACAAAAGCAGCATTCTCTGTATGTGCTTTCTTCCATATACAATAATCCAACGCGTTAACTCAAAGGAAAAAACTGCAAATCACAACACTATTCAGTTTTGACTGCAGCGCTACAGTATAAATACTTAGTACATATCAAATGATCTGTAATCAGACAAAGCAATAGTGACACATGGTAAAAACACTGTTATTCACACTTGTGTTTTGTGACTGTCGGATCCAGTGTAGTTAGCACTGCATCACCTTTTATTTTCAGTCTCTCTGAAAAGCCTGCGTCAAACTGTGTCTTTTTTAAAACTAATCCACAGTAAATTGAAGCGAACAAACAAACAAACAGTGTCTTACTGACTCAATCTGACCGGAACTTCATTAAAAATAAAGCATCCACGGTTTCTTAATGTTAGGATCACAAGGAAGGCAATGCAAAGACTGTGTTTTCCACAACTTGCCACTTCAAAATGTCTTGTAATCCTCAGAGGCATCTCTATCGTTTTGTTGGAGTAATCCTGTGTTTGCATCCGTACTTACTACTACACGACATGTGAATCGGTGGGCACACTATGACGCAACAATATGTGCGAATCTTTCATCGCACTATGACGTAACAATATGACAAAATCCAAAATAAAAAATAATAATAAAAGGTGTTTTTGGAATAACAAGGAAGTTTTGAGTTCTGAAACTCAAAAAGGAAAGGATATTAATTTTTATTGTACAATGACCTCTTATATGTCAAAAGATCAAGGACAATTTGATTTTTCAATTCATTACCACTTTAATGCCAATATCATTTAGATTTTTCATGTTGTGTGTGAAGGTTAACACTTTAGTTTCTGTCCACAGTTTTACGGTTTGTCTAGTTATTTTACTCTGAAAAAACATCAGCCTGAAATCCTTCCGATTTAGTCCGTTTCATGTCCACCACACAAAAATTATTGCTGAAAAGATTCATATCAAAATGTCTGCTATATTGAAAGCATCTGCTGTGACAATTCTGACAACTAATCGATCATAGCCTAAAAAAGCTCTCTTCTCAAAAAACATCCTGACAAAGAGGCAGAAACACACTTATTACAACTGCATGCATTACAACTGCATTCATTGCTACTTATTTTTATTTATTTTTTTATTTTTATTTATTTATTTTTTTTTATTGTGTTTGATTCTGCAATCCTAAATGCTTTTCTTCCCAGAAGACAAGTTTATGCTTTACAAAAACTGACAAAACTAAGTTTAGAGCTCAATGTGACACTGGACAGGTCAAAGATGTTTTCAGACTTTTTGTACCTTAAATACTATCTCAAGGATTTCCATCTTCCAGTTTGTAGAATATGATCTATTCTTATGAAGCTCTCTCAATGAACTCCAAGGATTGCATGTACAATCACACAAACAATCCCATAAACATTTTTAGTACAGGCTTAGAGTTGAAGTGATAGGTTTACATACACTTAAGTGTAAGTCATTAAAACTCATTTTTAAACCACCCTAGAGATTTCATATTAACATAATGTAGGTTTAGCAAGTTGTTTAGGACATGAACTTTGTGCATCACATGTCATTTTTCCAAAAACAATGTTTACAGATAGATTATTTAACCTATATTTCATTATATCACAATTGTCGTGGGTCAGAAGTTTACATACACCAAGTTACTGTGCCTTTAAAACTCTTTACTTGACATCATTGGAAAGTCAAAAGAAATCAGCCAAGACATCAGAAATAGAACTGTGGATCTAGTGCATCCTTGGGAGCAATCTCCAAACGCCTGAAGGTGCCACGTTCATCTGTTCAAACGATAGTATGCAAGTACAAACAACGTGAGACCACACAAACATCATACCGTTTCGGAAGGAGACACATTCTCAGTCCTAGAGATGAACGTACATTGGTGCAAAAATTGAATATAAATACCCCAACCAACAGCAAAGGACCTTGTAAAGATGCTGGAGGAAACAGGTAAAAAAGTATCTTTATCAACAGTAAAACTCATGACCTGAAAAGCTGTTCAGCAAGGAAGAAGTCATTGCTCCAAACCCACCATAAAAAAGGAAGATTACAGTTTGCTACTATACATGGGGACAAAGATTTTAGTTTCTGGAGGAATGTGCTCTGGTCTGATGAAACAAAAATTGAACTGTTGAACTGTTTCAATTGAATTGAGCTTGCCACCCAAAGAACACCATCACAACCGTGAAGCACAGGGGGTTGGAGCATCATGTTATGGGGGTGTTTTGCTGCAGGAGGGACTGGAGCACTTCACAGAATAGATGGCATCATACCAGGAAATTTATGTGGATATACTGAAACAACATCTGAAGACATAAGCCAAGAAGTTAAAGCTTGGGCGCAAATGGGTCTTTCAAATGGACAATGACCCCAAGCATACTTCAAAAATTGTGACAAAATGGCTTAAGGATAACAAAGTCAAGGTTTTAGAATGGCCATCACAAAGCCCTGACCTGAATCCAATTTAACATTTGTGGGCAGAAGCATGTACGAGCAAGGAGGCCTACAAACTTAACTCAGTTGCATCAATTCTGCCAAGAGGAATGGGCAAACATTTCAAGAACTTACTGTGAGAAGCTTGTGGAGGGCTACCCAAAACATTTGACTCAAGTTTAACAATTTATAGGCAATGCTACAAACTACTAAATAAGTGTATGCAAACTTATGACCTACCTTGTGAATGTGGTGAAAACCTTTAGCTGGAATAAATCAGTTTGACCAGTATTATTCTGATATTTCACATATATACAATAAAATTGTGATCCTAACTTTGGTACAAGAGGTAACATTTACTAGGATTTGTGAAAGGAGTTGTGAAAGAATTGTGTTTAAATGTATTTGGGTAAAGTGTATGTAAACTTATGACTTCAACTGTATAACACTAACAGAAAATGCAGTGTTTTTTTAAGAGAATATTGGAATATTTATTATAAATAAATTAATTATCCGTGGACATTTTTTTAAATTCATGTGCCCTCGTAATCTTTAATCAAAATAACGTCCCCACTCTCTTGCAGTGACAACTCTTTTTTGATGACGTGTTTACTGCCGCAAGGGAGGGACAACCAATAGCAAACCACAACCATCCAACCATCGAATCAATTCCCCATGGACAAAATCAAGTCCCGCCCTACATCTGTTCCTGTTTGAGAAGCCCTTTCACAGAGATACACGTCACAATAGTGGAGAAAAGACTATTGCAACTTCAGTTTCATGACGAATTTAAAGGAATAGTTCACTTAAATACTTATTTATTTTATTTAAAAAAAATAAATTAATAAATACATTTTTGATTTAAAAAGAAGTAAGTAAGTTGGGAATGACATTAGTAATGTATCATTTGGAATAACAATGAGTAAATAATGACAGAATTTTGGTTGAACTATTCATTTATAGGACATCTCGTAACAGATCCTACAGGTTTGGAGGGTGTGGTCATTGGTATTATTACAGTAATGCTACGTCAACCTACCTGTTTGGTACATCGCTCTCATTAAAATCAGCAGTATTGACAGGAGCCCAAGTAGTGTGAAGTCAGCCACTTGCAGTGCAGACAACTTTGTTATGGCGGAAAAAATCTGACGTGTAGAGAAGATCAGAATACTCTTCCAATAGCCAATCCCTTTTCCAAAGGACTCTGTCAGGGAAGATTACAAAAGGACAGAAAAACAGAGGGTCTCATTCACCAAGAGTGCATATGCACAAATTTATGTGTGAAATCTATAAACAATTCATGATTCACTAAAAACTTCATGATTCACCAAAAACAACTGAAACAACATATGCAAAATAACATACTCTCGATGGCCTTATAATCATGTTAAAGGGTTAGTTCACCCAAAAATGAAAATTCTGTCATTAATTACTCAACGTCATGTCGTTCCAAACCCGTAAGACCTTCGTTCATCTTCGGAACACAAATTAAGATATATTTGATAGAATCCGATGGCTCAGTGAGGCCTCCATTGACAACAAGATAATTAACACTTTCAAATGCCCAGAAAGGTTTACGAATCTTTTGTTTCGAATCAGTGGTTTGGAGCATGTATCAAACTGCCAAAGGCACATGATTTCAGTAAACAAGGCTTCGTTATGTCATAAGTGTTTCGAAATGTTTCGACATTTCAATGGTTCACGTGACTTTGGCAGTTTGATACGCGCTCCGAACCACTGATTCGAAATAAAAGATTCGCAAAGCTTCGAAACTTCATGAAGCAGTGTTTTGAAATCGCCCATCGTATTGTTGAATAAAGACATTATTTTGTTTTTTTGGCGCACAAAAAGTATTCTCGACGCTTCATAACATTAAGGTTGAACCACTGTAGTCACATGAACTGTTTTAAATATGTCTTTAGTACCTTTCTGGGTATTTGAAAGTGTTAATTATCTTGTTGTCAATGGAGGCCTCACTGAGCCATCGAATTTTATCAAAAATATCTTAATTTGTGTTCAGAAGATGAATGAAGGTCTTACGGGTGTGGAACGACATGAGGGTGAGTAATTAATGACAGAATTTTCATTTTTGGGTGAACTAACCCTTTAAGATGAAATTGTATACATAGATATTTCATCTTAAATATATTTCATCATGATACTGTGAAAGAGTAAGAAAAGCTGCATTGCAGGAGTATCTTGCTGCTTGTGCGCTCGGTTGCATCTTTAGTGATTGTCATATGTTTTCTGAGAGTGACGAAAGCCCTTATATGAAGATGGTTTAGCCGTGTTTATGCAAATGACTATATTCGGGCACGTGGTCGCTCATTTAGAATACTCTCATTCATTAACATTAGAATGAGGTTAAACACAAATGCATGTGTGTACGTACGTGTTGTGAATTAGGCGGGACAATTTTTGCAAGAAGTTCTCCTTTGCATACCAATATGAAATAATAATTCACACAATTATTAGTAAATGAGACTTATAGTCAGTGGAGCGTCTCATTGATCTGCTTGTCATTCCATAAAGCAACTTGTACTATATTTTATTGAAAGGTCATACAACATCCTCACCTGTAAACAGATGTGCAAATTGGTATTAGAAGGATAAAGGACTAAATCCTCTTGCAATGCAATGGACATAAAATATTTTACTGTTTCTACTGTATTTGTCTCGTTCTGAATCACAAAAGCATAAGAGGGTGTTTCTTCGATTTGAAATGTATAAGTGTATTTGTTTACTGTAAAGAGACAGCATTTTTAATGAATAGCACTGATATGAAATGAGACATGCGATGTGTAAAGAATACAAGGAAAAATTAAGGTAAATATCACTTATCACTTAGATTTTTTATGTTTGTATAATGTTCAATCAAGTTGCAATTTTGTCAAATTATGTACACATTGGAAAGGTTAGGTCTGCCATCTTATTCAACAAAATGTTTAAAATACAACCATTCAAATAACATTTGCATTCAAATAACCTTTAATCATCAAACTCAAATAAATATGAAACAAACAACAAGATGTCATTATCAATATGAGGAATTATCTACACACTAGATTCGCCGTTTGTATTTGTACTTATGGACGACAAGAGAATTAATAAAACATCTAGAAATATTTTATCGAGCAATATAGTGTATGCTTCATACCTGTAAGCGTCTAGTTCCTTCTGTCATCTACTATTTACTCGTCACTGAAGCACCTGCAGCGATTATCATGAGCAAATCGATACGAGATCGCCCCCTAACGGGCGGATGTACAATATAGATACTGTACTGTCAGCTTCAAATCATAATAAAACTCTATATGAATAGCTGAACAAAAAACAAAATTTACGTAAAATAACTTTGGATTAATCCAGTATGTTGTGGATTTTTTTTTCAACCAGGTAAAGGTTAGGGTTAGAGGTTGTTTTTGTGTAGCATTGTGTAGATCACTGTGATTGACATAATTTCATTGCTTGAAATTTCATGTCAACAGCACATTTGCCTGTAAATTTATAGTTAAAGACTTCAAAATACATTTTTCACACATAATTATAACACACACACACACAAATAGAACATTAAATGTAATATGACATGCAAGTGCTTTTTTTCATAGATCAAAATAGCTTTATGTAGCCTATGTGTGTTCCACAGAAGTAAGAAAGTCATATAGGTTTGAAACAACAATAACGGTAGATTAAATGATGACAGAATTTTAATTCTGAGATGAATACGTCCTTTATTACAGGCCCAAGCTTGCCTGTGTGACGTGATGTGACATACTACATGACTGACAAAACAGAACTGCCACTATTATCTGATACTTTTTTATAGGGGTATGACAGGGATATACAGTAATATCATACTTGATTTTTCATTAAACATATGTACATTTATCACCTCCACTAAATTAGGTGACGAATCCAATTGCTGAGATGCTGATTTCAGATCTGGCTTGTTCGGGCACAAATTAAGCCCTGATGTCATGTCATGAAATCACTGAACAAAAGCATTAAAAGCCCATATGCATAGGATAATTGAAGACTGAAGCACTCGCCTAGACCATCTGTGTATAATCCGAACTTTTATCATTGACATTGTCAATTAACTCAGCCCAGTCCAACTAGTGAGACTAGACTGGTGTAATCCATACTGTAATGAGACAGGTGACCTCCTGGTATCTGTGCGGTGCTGATAAAGAGCCCGTGTATGGCGTTTCCTCAGACAGCAGGTGTTTTCCGTGGCAGGTATGAGACACTTCTCTTGGCTCTGCTGCAGACATTGTGATGCAGGAAGGCATCAGTCCAAGCATTCTCGTTCCACTATAATCACTTCCAACCCTGCCAAAGAAAATTTGGCACTTACAATAATAGTACCCCTATTTTTTCTCCTTTTTCCTTTTTTTTCATCAAAATTCAATTATGAAAAGAAAATTATGCGTCATCATAATTGCCGACGTGGAATGAAATTAGATGCAAATTAGCATGGTGATGTGCAATTGTTTGAGTTTTTTTGCGTCATGGAATAATGGTGTAAATGTTGATAAGGACAAGAAGAGAAATAAATCGTCTCTCGGCTTTTGGGATGAGGGAGAGAATGGAGGTGCTGGTACCTGCACAAAGGCAAACAGGAAAGAGGGCATGCTCGGAAAACAGGAGCCAGGATGCAAGTGAGGACAAAATGGTGCTTTGACAATGAGAGAAAATGACTACCAGCCTCTTTAACCTTTTGCAGCACAATAGCCATAATTAAACACGTCTGTTGTACGTTGTCGGAACCAGCTATGCCATTTTATAACCTCACACAGCATTTATTAGTGGTGAGTTTCCAGTAATAATCAAACACACAGTCAAATAATCAAAAACATGATGTCTCCTCTCCATCATAAGTAACACTGGGAATCTGATTCATTTTAATTAGTAGATTCTTTTAAAGGGAACCTATTATGCCCCTTTTCACAAGATGTAATATAAATCTATGGTGTCCCCAGAATGTGTCTGTGAAGTTTCAGCTCAAAATACCCCACAGATCATTTTTTATAGCTTGTCAAATTTGCCCCTATTTGGGTGTAAGCAAAAACATGCCGTTTTTGTGTCCCTTTAAATGCAAATGAGTTGCTGCTCCCTGCCCACTTTCCAAAAAGAGGGTGGAGCTTTAACAGCTCGCGCTTCGGTTGCAACAACAACAAAGTTGGAGAATCTCACACAGCCAAAATGACAATTGTCAGTAACAGTGTTAAGCCTTACATTGTTCAAACCGGAGTTGGACACTGATGGAGAGACTCAGGAAGAAGTTACATATTTTAGAATGCAACTGGACGTTTCTGAATGGTTAGTGGATAAATTTATCTAGTTGCTGTGGAGTTGATTCAACTCATCGACTAGCATGTGCCGTCATGGACGCCCAGAGTACCTGTTTGCCAAACAGAGCCATACACACTAGGCTAACATTTATAATTGCTATCAAATGCTATGAATGGCTTAATATTTTTTCCAAAATATCGCTCGGACAGAAACGCTCCTTTTTTTTAGCAATCGAGCTTGCCAGGGTCAACTTGCAGGCTATCCAAGCTAACGAGACTCTAAATAGTGTTCTGTGCTCATCTGTGCAGCCAACAGCAGAACAGTTAGCATGCTTTGCTTGAACGTTTGCCATGGCATTAGAACTGGTACACCGTTTTCACTTGCGAAAACAAAATGATGGTGCCATTGGTGGAAACGTGCAGATTAAGGGGCGGTAATATTATAATAAGATCCCCTTCCTACGTCAGAAGCGGAGCGAAATCTGAGCAGCTAGTTTTTTCACATGCTTTCAGAGAAAGGCTTGCCAAAACAAAGTTACTGGCTTGTCCTTTTTCACGTTTTCTGGGGTGGTAGATGCACCGGGGACCCGAGTATAGCACTTAAACACGGAAAAATTCAGATTTTCATGATATGTCCCCTTTAAACAGTTTAAAAAAAACAATTCACTGATGCATTATATATTATATTTTATATATAAGAAGACTCTTATGCTCACCACAGCTGCATATATTGGATCATACAGTTAAAACAGTAATATTGTGAATTATTATTGCAATTTAAAGTAACTTTTCTGTTTTAATATATTTTAAATATATTCCTGATGCAAATCTGAATTTTCAGCATCATTAGGTAAACAGGTAAACGGGTAAACAGTCAAGTCTTCAGTGTCACATGATCCTTCAAAAATCATTCTCATGTGCTGATTTGCTGCTCAAGAAACATTTCTTATTATTATCAATGTTGAAAACATTTGTGCTGCTAGATGCTGCTTCATAAAAATAAAAGTATTTAAGTTATAATGTATAGGTAGGCAGCCAGAATTAACCCTAACAAAGTTATTAGGAACCCAATGTGTGAGTTATACAGCGTTTCGCTGGACAACAATCATTATTAAGGAATATTTGATTGCTGAATACTGTGATCAACCAATCAGAATCAAGCATTTCAGAGAACTGCTTAATAAATAAATGTGCCTCTCAAATAGATTCAGTACATCTTGTTAGCAACATTGTTAGCTTGAATGTTTACCTATTTTAAACTATGAGTAGTTTGCAACTTAGGAAGCTACAGGAAGCTACAGTTTCTTTCCCAACACTTCTGCGTAGTAAGTTTATTTTTTCATTTCAAATTATCCATCATTACAAAGTTGCAGAATGTCTGGCACAGGGGAAGATACTGACCCGCTCTGTTGACTATCTGTATATTATAGCCTTTTGATCTGTATTAACTCTGTATTTGAGGGCAGTATTTTATATCTTTGTGACTGCGTTTGCCAGCTCAACTGTTCCTTTCTCAGCAGCAGTACTGTCTTAGAGCTAATGGGTTCTTCTCGTACAATCCCTCGTCTGAACTGTGACAGCTCACAGAGCCCTGTTTCACCCCTGATAGTCAGCCTGCCAAAAATGTCTGAATCTCGTTAGTAGACACCGACATGTGGCATCGCTGCAAACCCTGTGCGAGAAGCGGAGTCGGAGACGACTAAACGTTTTCGGCGGGTGCCTTTGGTTCTAAGCACCTCTGCCAGCCTAGATTTCAGACATTAGCATTTGTCCTTGTGTCTGGCAGGCAGCAGAACCTCGAAAAACGATGAAAAACTGGTATTGAGTATATATGCACTTCCAGCAGCTCGCATGTCTGTCTCTGCCCACCTCATTTGGAATCCTAAGCTGCCCACCCATCCATTGTAATAGTTATAATAAGGTGCCAGGGTCATTCTTTCATGGCATCGGACACATGCATCATGGTGCTGGCATTTGCTCAGGCTGGCAAGGATGTGTAATGTCTGCAAGGGGTTTGGCACCTAGAGTGGTGGTGTATCCATGTCATTGCTTTCACGGCCGCACCCAGCTGTTGTCTTGGACATGGCTTTTATTTCCGTGGGTGATCTCGGTAGTGACAGGGCTCGGAGCGTTGCTGGCAAGATGAACTGATCTCCTGCAGAGCTCGATCAGCAACTCTTCCTTGTCTATTAGTGGGGGACATGGTGCAGAGGATTCTGGGAATAGATGCCAGTTGTCTGCAGTTCTGTGGAAGAGGCTGTGGAGAACAGAATGTTCTGGGATATTGAGTGAGATATCAGAGCATATACTGTATTACATATAGGGGTCATTGACAAATAATGTTTTTAAAAGTATAAAAAACAGTGGAGATATAATTAATTTTGAAGTTTTATTCAGTGTTAACAATGAGATTATGTGGTTTTTATAATCAATTAACACTGTTTTTGTCTTTTTTTACAAGATGACAAAATTTGTCACCAAAAAAGTCATTCAGTTTAACAAAAATTTCGGTTTTACCGAATGACACTTTTGGTTATACCGAATGACGATATTTTCAAACAATGCTAACATGCTGATATCTAGCTAACTAGCTAGTTAGCTTGCTAGCTAGCTAGCAAAAGGACAATCAAACCTTTTATATTTAGTACAAGTTTTTAAAATATTACAACATTTTCCATGTTTTATAGCAGTTGAACCGAATGATCTGATGTTTTGGGACATGCGTATGAGAAAGTGAAAACATGAATTTTTCAAATAGTTAAAAGAGACCATGTGGTCCTTTGCAGGTGTCTGAATGATGTCACATCCTGTCACATGATATTGACCGCATAACTTAATCCAAAATGGTCCCTTTATATTGGTTACTCCGAATGACATCAATGAAATTAATTTTTCTGGACATTCTTTCTCATAACAAACCAACAACTTCTACACATAATTTTAATACCATTTTGCACTACGTTGATATATAATGTTATAAAAAAAAATAAAAAAATATATATACATTTATTTCATTTAAAGATATTTTAATCACAAATGAAATGGCTGTATTGGCATTTGGACGGTTAAACCGAATGACTTTTGACACTTCAAAATCTTTAAAATACCTTTATATGTAGCAAAATATCATTAAAACCTTTTGGATTCAATAAAAGAGATCTAGTTGCACTACCTTGCATACTTTGGATGTCATATCTTTGTTTTTTATTATTATTAAGGCCTTTGGACAAAAAAAAAAAAAAAAAAAGACCCATCACGTCATTGACCCATATATTACTGTTCAAAAGTTTGAAGTCGGTAAGATTTTTTAATGTTTTTTGACAGAAGTTATCAGTGTCACATGATCCTTTAGAAATCATTATAAAATGTTGATTTGCTGCTCAAGAATTTTTTTTTTTTATTATTATTAATGTTGAAAACAATTGTGCTTCTTAATATTTTTGTGGAAACTATGATACTTTTTTTCAGGATTCTTTGACAAATAGAAATTTCAAAAGAACAGCATTTATTTGAAATATAAATCTTTACTGTCACTTTGATGAATGTAATGAGACCGTAATGAATAAAAGTATTAATTTCCTTAAAAAAAGAAAAAAAATCTTTTTTTTAATGATTAGATAAACGGATATATTTTCGAGTGAAACAGGATATTTAACACACATTTAAGTTGCCACAAGAAAGTTAATAGAATCTATTTTAATTTCAAAATAAACAAACACACAAGGGGAGGGTGTATGTAGGACTTTGTGAATGATGGGCATTCAAATTCTGTATAAAGAAAAAAAAAAGTTCTGTGTAAGTGTGTTGGCCAAGTCAAACTGTAAGTAATGCTATTCGTAAAAGTCATTTTTATTAAACTGTCAGAATATGTTTCTCAAAACTATATCTTTGTGTATCTGGTAGAATGTATATGTGTAACTCCATTCATGGTTGTTCATCTGGGTCAACATATGTTAGCTACACAACCCAAGATGAATCATATGCTAAATGAAGGAAAACCATCAGGGGAATTTTCCTGCACTCACTGGTCCAGAATCTTCTTGCACCTGGTGTACTCAGGTGACAGCCAGCCAGCTGAGTCCTGGATAGCTTTTTCTTTGCTTTCTCGGTTTCACAGTGGTGGTCATTACCTTGTGCACATCTCTGAAATGTGGTTGACACTTTCTATACAGCCAAGTTGCATGATGGACTGACACTAAGACACCTACAAGACTGAATGCTTTTCAACAATATGAAAAAACGAAGCTGAAATTGTGTGTTTTTTCTTAAGCGCTATTCAGATAGGACTAGTTTTCATGTCTCACAGGTGTATTTTTCAACAAGTCCTCCAACCCATATGACTGTATGGGGCGTTTGTGACTACCATCAAATACGACCCATAGGAATGTTCTCTAAATTAGCAGCTCTACCGATTTTTATTTTGTGTTTTAATCCTGTCATTATTTTCTAGCTCTGAGAAATTGAGAACCTCTGAATAAATCAGCATTTTTTTAACTAATCGGTTGAGTGAATGATTCTAATAACTCAATCATAAAGGTAGTCAGGTTTGTTTCTTAATGAATTAGTGTTTTTAAAAGAATTGATTGAGTGAATGATTCAAATGACTCACTCACTTGTTTTGTTCCTGAGTAAATCAGTGTTTTTGAACAAATCAGTTGAGCGATTAGCTGCGTTTAAGTCCAATTTTTTATGCCCCTCTTTCGCTAACTTCCCTCCGTCTCGTTCACTTGGATGTACATCTTATGTTGCACAAATGCTCACTACTGGCGGAACCCTTACAGTGTGTTTAAATGGAACACCCTAAGCCCTTGATCACTTTGAATCTGCAATGGAGCTGATTTATTATTTACATTTTTATTGTTTGTTTTTTTCCTTATGAATTTGTTTTACGTACCGTTCTGTATGTATGCTTGGGCTGTTGGAAAAAATATAAAAAGTTACACAAAAGAAAGTGATAACAATACAATAAACTATAACAGTCAACTTAAGGTAGCTACAAGTATTATGCAGTTAAATGTGAAAATAACTCCAACATCATACACTAGAATTGTGTGGGGTGGGGGTAAATTAAGCACAATCTGCTGTGACGTCATAATCGTGTTGCATTGTGGTCTATGGATCTGCCTGAAGTGTACATATTGAGCAGACTAAAATCGAGGGGTCAAGGGTCTGTCGAAATAAACTTCCCCCGCCCACTTGACGAAGTTGAACGCACTCCAAAATGGTGGCAGGGATAAAGTGCTTAGGAAAGTTTGCGAGTGTATGTTTAAAAGTGGAGTTAAACGCAGCCATTGATTCAAATGACTTACTCTGAACGAATTAGCATTTTTGAACTAATCGGATGAATGATTGATTTAAATGACTCACTCATAAAGACAGTCATTTGCTGCCACCTACTGGCATAATGATGTAACCAATAGAAAGAGTTGCTGAAAAATCTCTCCCTCTAACAATGTTAGAAAAAAAAAAATAATAATAATAATCCATAGAAAAATGTAAAACAGTCATTTTATTCCAGGACATTATTCGTTAAGTCTACAGACATTTCCTTTAAAGGATTAGTTTACTTTCAAATGAAAATTAGCCCAAGCTTTACTCACCCTCAAGCCATCCTTGGTGTATATCACTTTCTTCTTTCTGATAAACAATCTCAGAGATATTTTAATAAATATCCTGACGCATCCGAGCTTTATTATGGCAGTGAACAGGACCCACGAGTATGAGCTGAAGAAAGTTCTTCCATCTACATCCATCCATCATAAACGTGTACTCCACACAGCTCCGGGGGGTTAATTAAGGCCTTCTGAAGTGAAGCGATGCGTTTGTGTAAAAAAAAAATATATATATATCCATATTTAACAAGTTATGAAGTAAAATATCTAGCTTCCGCCAGACCGTCTTCCGTATTCAAGTTATGAAGAAAGTGTAAACTGGCATCGCGTCGGTACATTTTTTCCGTAAGTTGAATAGGGAAGGCATAGGATGTAGCGTAAGCTTTTTGAACTGAGTTTTACACTTTCTTCGTACGTTGAATATGGAAGGCGCTCTGACGGAATCTAGATATTTATATATAACTTGTTAAATATGGATATTTTTTTACACAAATGCATCGCTTTGCTTCAGAAGGCCTTTATTAACCCCCCCGGAGCCATGTGGAGTACATGTTTATGATGGATGGATGTGGATGGAAGCACTTTCTTCCGCTCATACTCGTGTGTCCCGTTCACTGCCATTATAAAGCTCGGATGCGTCAGGATATTTATTAAAATATCTCTGAGAGTGTTTATCAGAAAGAAGAAAGTCATATACACCTAGGTTAAATGCAGAGGACAAATTCCGAGTACCATACTTGCCCTTCACATGTCACTTAGGGAAATGACAGGCTTATTTTAATAATTGTAAACATTGTTTAGAAAGCTAACCTCATTCAAATAGTGCTTTAAATAAAGACCTGTTTGAAAATGTATACTGTGTTTTTGACAAGGAACTGCAAAAACAGCTTATTTAAGCAATTCATCACCTTTGCGATCCGGCTTGCACATATATGCCAGGATCTCTAAAGATCAGCTTCCGTGTTGCTCAGTGACTGCTGGAGGAACAACAGAAGGTGACGGGCCTGCTATGGTGAGACAATTACACATAACATACAGTACCTTACGGAATCATAGGGCGCTGAGAGTGACATGAAATTGATTTTCTAACTGCTGCCTGTTCGGCCCACTTCATTCGCTCTGAAATATGATTACCTGACCTGCAAATACTGCTTGTCCTGCACAAACAAAATATGTTGAGAACAGGATGGAGGTGAGAACAGAATACAATATTAAAAAAAATATGCCAGCTTCAATATTTTGGAGGAGCAAACAGCAAAGTTGATATGCACCCTCAGTACATGTGAACAATAGTATATTTTATAGAATGCATTGAAAATTTAGTTGTTTTAAAGTTTGTTTTGACTTTAATTTGTATTTAACCCAGAATGTTCTATCTTCTTCACATTATTTTACATATGATAAACATATTAATATTAGTTTTACATTGTGATTATTTTGGAATAGCATAACTTTTCATACGTTTTCTAATCATAGAGTATCTGTCAGGCAGATGCTTGACCTGTGGTTCTCATTATTTTTGGCTTTCTTGAAACCTATATTTGTACTGAAACTGTGATACAAACCTGAAAGTATGACTGCTTTATGTGCAATCATAATAGGGCTTGCTTTTAGAAGACAGTGACAACAAATGAAGGCTTTTTAGCATTTGAAAAGGAATTAATGACACTTTCAGCGACCAAGGGAATTCTGTGATGCTTTCTGTACTAGACCGGAAAGGATTACTACACTGTGTTCATTTAATGAGATAAATGTAGGCTTAATGTAGATACACATTAGATGAGCCCATCCACTAATAAAATATGAATTAATGCTGTTTGTGTTATAGTAATCAAACCAACAATTAAGTTAATATTTATCTAATCCTATTCTTATATTTTAGTCAATACAGGTTTATTTATTTTGTGGACCACTCAAGTGTGAAATAGACTTTTTTGTCTGCTGCAATGCTGTTTCTGTTCTTAGCAATTTATTTGTATCTGGAAAAGTGCAAATAAACAGCACATAGAAAGTTAGACTTCCAAATTGGAAACTCATGCAGAAATTCATAAGCATTCCATGGAAAGAGTGCCCTCTGTGACCACAGCATGTGATGAACCGTAAAACAATAATCGGCTGTTACATATTTTATAAGCTTAATGAACTAAATTAAATGCTAATTATAAAGATATCTATGTGTCTTTCAGTTTTTTTTTTTTTTTTGTTTTGTTTTTTTTTTTACTTCAAAATAATGTTGAAATATAATTTTAAATGATTTCAATTATATTTAAAAGGAAGTGACATCATCTTTAGAGGAGCCATGTTCAAAGGTTGGTAAGTTCTACTCTCATTTAACATTGATAACTATGCCAAGAAAAGGAAACAGTTGATCATGTTTTTGTTATTCTGTCCTATGAACAGGAAAGGAATGAGCTCCAAAAAGAACCACGGAAAACACAGGATGCACAGAATTTACAATCAGGAACAAATTAAATGCAAAAAAAAAGGATGTGGTAAAAATATAAATTCATTAAGAATAGTGGATTTAGGAATAGAATATCCTGAATACCTAGACTGAAATCACTTCACACTCCAGCACAGCAGTTGGTGGTACCTAAAAGCTGATATGCAACCCACCAGTAAACCCACAGAAGAAGATTGATAATTTGTTATTTCATGCTTGACAAGTTTTATTAATGTAGCATGTCCACAAGTCACAATACAAACTATCCTTTTTTGTTTATGCTGTTCAAAAAAGGTTGTATTTGACTCTTGAATGCTAATGCTAGGAGGCTATAACCTTGTTAACAAGAAGAGCAGCAACCAGGTAGGTTTTTGTTTTGTTTTGTTTTAAATGAGTTTAATACATTCATTTAGCTTTCATTCACACATTTAAATGATATTTAAATGATCAAAAGTGACAGTAAAGACATTTATAATGTTACAAAATTTCTATTTCAAATAAATGGTGTTCTTTTGAACCTTATGTCCATCAAAGAATCCTGAAAAAAAACTACCACAGTTTCCACAAAGATGTTAAGCACACAACTATTCTCTATCAGTCAGTCAAGTTCAACGTTACATCACCTTCGAGTAGTAACAGAACAAGCCAATTCACATTAGCGAGTGAGATTTGCAACGCAAGCTGCTTCCCCGCTTCTGGGTATATAAGGAACTGTGCAGATACTCACATTAAGTTTTCCGTTGAAGAGCCGAGATGGAACTCATCCATGCCATAGGAGGTACAGGAGTTGTGGTGACGGGACATAGCGTTTCCGTTCCTTCCTTCAGGGAACGGGGGTTACATTAGTAACCTAGACGTTTCCTATCAGTCAGTCACATTCAACGTTACATCAGAACGACTGACGAATTGGGATCTCGCCTGTGAGCCCAGTCACCTTCGAGTGGTAACAGAACAAGCCAATTCACATTGGCTAGTGAGATTTGCAATGCAAGCTGCTCCTCCGCTTCCGGGTAATAAAGGCACCGTGCAGATACTCACATTAGGTTTTCCACTGAGGAGCCGAGATGGAACCCGGCCGTGCCAGAAGAGGTACAGGAGTTGTGGCGAAGGGTCATAATGTTTCTGTTCCCTCCTTCAGGGAATGGTGGTTACATTAGTAACCTAGATGTTCCCTATCAGTCAGTCACCTTCAATGTTACATCAGAACGACTGACGAATTGGGATCTCACCTGTGAGCCCAATCACCTTTGAGTGGAAACAGAACAAGCCAATGCACATTGGCGAGTGAGATTTGCAATGCAAGCCGCTCCCACGCTTCCAGGTATATAAGGCAGCGTGCAGATACTTACATTAAGTTTTCCATTGAGGAGACAAGATGGAACCCTGTCATGCCAGAGGAGGTACAGGAGCTGTGGCGACGGGACGTAGCGTTTCCATTCCCTCCTTCAGGGAACGGGGGTTACATTAGTAACCTAGACGTTCCCTATCAGTCATTCACCTTCAACGTTACATCAGAACGACTGACGAATTGGAATCTCGGCTGTAAGCTCAATCACCTTCGAGTAGTAACAGATTAAGCCAATTCACATTAGCGAGTGAGATTTGCAACGCAAGCAGCTCCCCCGCTTCCGGGTATATAAGGCAGCGTGCAGATACTCACATTAAGTTTTCCACTGAGGAGCCGAGATGGAAACCGGCCGTGCCAGAGGAGGTACAGGAGTTGTGGCGAAAGGTCGAAATTTTTCCGTTCCCTCCTTCAGGTAACGGGGGTTACATTAGTAACCTAGACGTTCCCTATCAGTCAGTCATGTTCAACATTACATAAGAACGACTGATGAATTGGGATCTCGCCTGTGAGCCCAATCACCTTCGAGTAGTAACAAAATAAGCCAATGCACATTAGCGAGTGAGATTTGCAATGCAAGCTGCTCCCCCGCTTCCGAGTATATAAGGCAGCGTGCAGATACTCACATTAAGTTTTCCATTGAGGAGACAAGATGGAACCCTGTCATGCCAGAGGAGGTACAGGAGCTGTGGCGACGGGACGTAGCGTTTCCATTCCCTCCTTCAGGGAACGGGGGTTACATTAGTAACCTAGACGTTCCCTATCAGTCAGTCATGTTCAACATTACATCAGAACGACTGACGAATTGGAATCTCGGCTGTAAGCTCAATCACCTTCGAGTAGTAACAGATTAAGCCAATTCACATTAGCGAGTGAGATTTGCAACGCAAGCAGCTCCCCCGCTTCCGGGTATATAAGGCAGCGTGCAGATACTCACATTAAGTTTTCCACTGAGGAGCCGAGATGGAAACCGGCCGTGCCAGAGGAGGTACAGGAGTTGTGGCGAAAGGTCGAAATTTTTCCGTTCCCTCCTTCAGGTAACGGGGGTTACATTAGTAACCTAGACGTTCCCTATCAGTCAGTCATGTTCAACATTACATAAGAACGACTGATGAATTGGGATCTCGCCTGTGAGCCCAATCACCTTCGAGTAGTAACAAAATAAGCCAATGCACATTAGCGAGTGAGATTTGCAATGCAAGCCGCTCCCACGCTTCCAGGTATATAAGGCAGCGTGCAGATACTTACATTAAGTTTTCCATTGAGGAGACAAGATGGAACCCGTTCATGCCAGAGGAGGTACAGGAGTTGTGGCGAAGGGACGTAATGTTTCTGTTCACTCCTTCAGGTAACGGGGGTTACATTAGTAACCTAGACGTTCCCTATCAGTCAGTCATGTTCAACATTACATAAGAACGACTGATGAATTGGGATCTCGCCTGTGAGCCCAATCACCTTCGAGTAGTAACAAAATAAGCCAATGCACATTAGCGAGTGAGATTTGCAATGCAAGCTGCTCCCCCGCTTCCGAGTATATAAGGCAGCGTGCAGATACTCACATTAAGTTTTCCGTTGAGGAGCCGAGATGGAACCCCACCATGCCAGAGGAGGTACAGGAGTTGTGGCGAAGGGACGTAATGTTTCTGTTCACTCCTTCAAGGAACGAGGGTTACATTAGTAACCTAGACATTCCCTATCAGTCAGTCACGTTCGGCGTTACGTCAGAACGACTGACGAATTGGGATCCCTATGGAAAACGCAAAACGAAAGGACAGGGCTATGCACGGAGAATGTCAATCACTGATGTTCCAATCAGCCCTGAACAGTGAGACTATTGGATAACACTGGGAAAGTGTGCCTATTCCAACTGGAATTCCAGCCGTAATCTTACCTACACCAAACTTTTGAACAAATAGCCTATATGTTCTAAAATAGAGATAGAGATAGGCCTACAGAGTTAATGATAAATATTTAGGCCTACTTGTAAGCAAATAACATGTATCTATCAAGGATTCAAATTTTCTACATTGTATGATATATTTTTTAGGAAATGTTTGCAGGGACAGGTGTGCAAAAAGTAGGCCTGCTGTAGTAAATGATCCTCTCTGTTTATAATCACACACCTGCAAACTTGGCTGCCAAGAAACACTTGTATTGAGAATAAAACACCTGCAAAGCTACCGGTAGCATTATCATTTGGTAGATCAGTCACATGTCATTTACGATAAAGATGTAGCCACAGAAGAACCTGGAAGCTGACGTGCTAGCCGAGTAATCTCCACTGATACTGTATAGTATGAATTGGAATGCTAACGGATAAATGTCTCTCTGTGTATCCTACTTGTGTGAATCATGTTAAGCCATCAGTGCGTCAAACTGGACTACAGAAGCATTCATCCCGGTGTGTATGCATTCTTCACATGTAAAAATCTCTATGTGTGTTCTCTGTTGACAGCATGAGAGGATGTTTTATCTGTAGCATGTAAAACTTCATGTGATGACACGGTCAGCTGTATTCTGTGATAAGAGTCTCGCGAGTGCCAAATCTAGCAGCCTCAGCAACACAAGCGTGCGTTCACTGCTGAGCTGGCTTTTATCACCTTGGAGAGATAATCTTTTACTTCATTAATTTTTCTCAAGCTGTCTTTGTAGGCATGAATGGGGTCTTCCACGTGAGGCAACCGATGCTGCAGCTGCCTTCGTACAGTAATGTATAACCTATAGCCAGAAGCCCTTTGTTGCTTAGGTTTTCATGCAAACAGCATGTTAAACAATTCACTGAAGAGCAAACACATTTAAGCCCTTATGCTGTTGTCAGGGGGTTTCAGAGATGTGTCTCCGAAGTGATGATTTTTAAATTAGCGGGAGGAAGCGGAGATAGCAATATATGCTCACTGCAGACAGGGTTATTTTGGTTAGCAACAGGGGTTTGTGAACCTGCCCTCTGCATTTGTCAGGCATAATAGCTTTGTCGGTTATTCGACAGAGTCTGACTGTGAGAAGGAGTGGAGGAGGTATTACTGTTTAGCTCACTTTATCATTGAAATGCAACAGGGCTGACTTTAATGCGGGCCCCCTACTGGACGCACTGCCGTCAATGCTCACAGGAGGCCAACGCTGCATACATCAGCACATGACACGAGACGGAGGCGGAAAACAAAGTAAGCAATTACAAGACTATATTACAGTGAGAATGCATTTACTTATAGGAAGACAGGTTGGGAAAATGTTCAGTGACTTTTAAAATCAGTAAGATAGCAGTGAATTGAAGCCTGGGAAATGTGCCTATACTATTTCAGGCCCCAGTGGGAAATGTTTAAACATTGTGCTTTATGTGGATAGACTTGATTCTTTGTTCCTGGGGTTTAGAGCAAAAGAAAGTTTTACAGCGCCGTTCAGTCATGAGCCACCAAGTACTTTGTGACTTTGAGTCAAATTAATGTAACGTTAGCTTAAAGACAACATGAAACGACATTTGCAAACCATTTTAAATTCTGTAATCTGACATGTTTTTTGAGGAAAACAGCATATTCAGTGAGAAAAAAAAATATGGTGGAAGAGAGAAATGATTTTTGCAGCCAGATGGTGTAGTTACAACCATAGATGCCTCATTAGTGGCTGTTCCTATGGGCCGCTATACACAAGCCGTCCACCATATTGGAACGGTCAAAGCGAAGATGACTGAGCATCTGCAACCATAGTTAGACGCGTGTATGAATATCTATATCTGTAATAGACGTCAACAGATGATTTTGCTAAACTAACACAATATACAACAAGATAAAGTCATCAGCTAACACAACATTAAAAAGTTACCATAGTAAAAACCTGTAATTTTGAGTTAATGCATATAAAAAAAAAAAAACAAACCAACACATTCTCACCTGTGAAATGTTATCCCATTTCTTCTGGAATTTAAATCTCGGTGGTTTCAAAAGAAGCTGTGCAATGTTGTGGTATCATTGATTCTAAGTGTAAGTGACGACGCCGTGACATTCCAAGATGGCGGGTGCGCTAATGTGTCTGGAGCTGTCGAATGTGGTATCTACATATGCATATCTATAGTTACAACATCTACTAGCAGCGACTAACTGGACCATGCTAACTAGCTAAACAGCAGGTATTTTCATCATTCTGAATTAAAGGGTTAGTTCACCCAAAAATGAAAATAATGTCATTTATTACTCACCCTCATGTCGTTCTACACCCGTAAAACCTTTGTTTATCTTCGGAACACAAATTAAGATATTGTTGATGAAATTCGATGGCTCAGTGAGGCCTGCATTGCCAGCAATGTTACTGCACCTCTCAAGATCCATAAAGGTACTAAAAACATATTTGAAACAGTTCATGTGACTTCAGTGGTTCTATCTTAATATTATAAAGTGACAAGAATACTTTTTGTGCGCCAAAAAAACAAAATAGCGACTTTTCAACAATATCTATATGGGCCAATTTCAAAACACTGCTTCAGAGCTTTACGAATCGAATCAGTGAATTGGAGCGCCAAAGTCACGTGATTTCAGCAGTTTAGCCGTTTGATAGGAGATCCGAATCACTAATTCAAAACAAAAGAATCATAAAGCTCAGAAGCTTTATGAAGCAGTGTTTTGAAATCGGCCCATATAGATATTGTTGAAAATTCGTTTTTGTTTTTTTGGCGCACAAAAAGTATTCTTGTCGCTTTATAATATTAAGATAGAACCACTGAAGTCACATGAACTGTTTCAAATATGTTTTTAATACCTTTATGGATCTTGAGAGGTGCAGTAACATTGCTGGCAATGGAGGCCTCACTGAGCCATCGGATTTCATCAACAATATCTCAATTTGCGTTCCGAAGATGAACGAAGGTGTTACGGGTGTAGAACGACATGAGGGTGAGTAATAAATGACATTATTTTCATTTTTGGGTGAACTAACCCTTTAATACAACCCGATTTCAGATTCTGAATTCTGTTTATATGAACGCTAAACGTTGCAATCAGATTCACATATTCTTTTACATGCACATTACATGTATTCCAAATAAAACCCAGTTGCCACGTTTAGAATTGGAGAAAGCCACCACAATGTCAGCAGAGCTACCGCATGTATAATTATCTTTTTTGCCTTGATGACGTATGAAAAAATATATACATGTCAGAAGAGTTGTTTTAGCAAATATTTAGTAAATATTCAGTTTCATCCACTGACCAGTTTGTATTGTGTTAAACGTATGTAAGCGTGCATCATGGCACTGTGCATGTGTGCAAAGGATTTTTGAATCCGATTCAGCCAGAATAGAAATATGTTTCAGGTAGAGGTGGAACAAATTATTTCATTTTGATACTTTTTTTCATGTGCAAACTTCAAGATTAGTGTTCCAATTAGCATCTCCTCTATATAAACAGTCACATCCAAACTATCTCTAATTCCTAATTTACTCCAGTGAAATCCAATAAACTCTGTATCTGAGGTCAAGTGGCGACTCAATCTTTTTAAAAATGTTTTGTGTGATTATAACAGGTGAACACAGAGGCATACTGCAGGCCATCTGTCTCACATGGCCACAAGGCTGGAACTGGGAGATAGTGCATCTCCAAGTCACTTCATATTACTGCTATCAGGGACTGATAACGGCAAATCAAATCAGGTAATAAATGTAATTTATGATGGATCTACATGAGCAAATTCATCAAAACTGCACCGCATTCACTTTAATTAAGTACTTTTTTAACTTTATACTTCTTGGCTTGTGCTCTACTCTGTGTACAACACCTTAAATAGTTCTAAACTAAAGTTGTTAAACAGATGTTTGTTAATTTGTAAGGCAATGACAACTTGACTGATGTTTTAACACTTATTTCACATTCTAGGCTGTAATTTGGCAAGTCAGTGAAAGTTCATCCTGTGAGTTTTAACCTGCAGTTTTCTTCTGAAGGTACTTAAACGTGTCTATATTTAGATATTTTTTATTTCTTTGGAGTCGATTAATTATTAGTAAGATCAGGAGCGTGCATTATGAAAGTAAATTAATTAAAAGTGGCGTGACGTGACGTGATGTGACGTAGCCAAGCATGGTGTCACATACTTGGAATTTGTGCTCTGAATTTCACTCATCCAAGTGCACACACACCTTAGTTGTCGGTAATGAGAGTGGAAGAGACTTTAGTCCACTTGGGGCCTAGCAGAGATAAACAACTGTTTTTGTATGATCCCACCTCTAGAGACCAGACAACAGCAGCAGAAAAAGAACAATTCACAGTGTGCTCTAGAGGTTTCATCAGTTTGAGGTCCAAACTCAGTCCCAGCAGGATGTTCTGGCAGTGTTAAATGAAACAATGCAAATGTTTAAAAACTTCCCATTAGAAAGCCAGTCACTCAGATCACGAGTCTGTAAATGTAGTGAAGCTAATCCTGCTCTTCTTCTTAACCTTATATTAATTAATGAATTATTTTTATCTGTCATCTATAATAAATGTAAAGGCCAGGGACTTATGCCAAGAGGTCTGGACATGAAAGAGAGAGACTTACTTTAAACCTGCTTTGGCTTGGAATAAAAAAAGATGTTTGGGGAACCTTCAAAGGATTCCTGAATCTAATTTATGACATCTGTGCTAAGGTTTACCTGGCAACTCTCGACATCAAAGTTTAGAGATTAGCATTTTAAAGGTGTCTGCCATGGATCAATCACATCCTGCTGAAGTCCCGCCGTATTCCGCTTAGTCAATAAAAATGCATAATTGGAGATCGTGTTGTTCAATTACAGGTGCTAATGGACTGCGCCTTATGAGCGCTCAAATGCATTATTCAGCTTTTCAAGCTATGCCCTGAATTTTTTCACAGAGACAGGGTGCAGAAGGTCAAAATCCAGCACCCCAAAAGTTAACTTTGGTCTGTTCAACTTCTGGTTAAAGTTCTTCTTCAGGACACAGCATATCTGCTGATATGTCTATCTGCCCCAAATACGTCAGAATAATCAATCGCATCGCACAACGTAAAGAATATACTTGCGTGCAACCCTCCAAAGACCAAAAAATTTCTGTCATTATCTACACGCCCTCATTCTTCTTTTCTCATTGCTGCATTTCCTTCATCTGTGGAAAATTTTGAAGAATGTTGGTGATCAAAATGAAATTGGACCTCAAAGACTT